>OY720170.1:18279011-18879011 GCA_963082885.1 Parascotia fuliginaria | reverse complement strand
TGATTATTTTATTTTTGTGCGTTTAAATATTTATTTAATTTTACTTTTAGAAATTCTGACACCAATTAAATATTAAATAAAATACTTATTTTTATATGTAGATACTTTAGCTTACGTTCAAATTTACTTCAAACTTTCATTTCAATTACTTAGTTAAATTTGTTTAATTTTCTTAGTCGCTAAGTACCTAAAAAGCAGATTTTATAGGTTACTAGTTGCGCCCCACGGCTTCGCTCGCGCTTAAAATGTGTTTTGTCTCGCTCGGGAACCAGACCGAATTTCAAAATAAAAAGTAGCCTATGTCCGTTTTCGGCACCAATTCTATCTACATACAAATTTTCATCGAAATCGGTTAAGCCGTTTGGGCGCTGAGTGGCAACAAACACACACACATACATACACACACAAGCTTTCAAATATATAATATTAGTAGGCTTTTGCTTGAAAAAAAGGCGGAGATATTGTAACAATCGTCGTCGTCGAAGGAATACAAATTCGATGCAGACTCAAGTCCATGACTGTATAAACAATAGATTGTTTTATCTTTTTTTTTATTGGTAAGTAGACCTATAAGGAGTTTCAAGAGGGCAGATTAAAGCTAATAATAATATAATGCTTAGTCCGATTGCTAAACTAAAGCTATAAGTACATAAACGCGAAGGTTTAGATGTATGAATGGATGAATGGATGGATGATGTATGGTGGAAGTATGGATTTTTGTTACTCAATCACGTCAATATGTGTAAACGGATTTAAATGGTATTCGCCATAGAGACATATTATATACTGATTGTTCCTGATACAATGTATGATTACACATTTACATTTTCACGCGAACGAAGTCGCGGGCAACAGCTAGTATTATATAAAGCAGAAGAGTTTGTTTGTTTATTTGAATGCACTATTAATCTCTGGCACTACCAGTCAGATTTGAAAATTCTTCAGAAAATTCAGTTCTCGATTATAGGCTATGTATTATATGTAACATTACGCTACTGGCGACGGAAGCAGAACATTAAGCAAAGACGCGGGTGAAACTGCGCCGCAGAAATCTAGTTTAGGATAATTCCTCATCAGAGGCCCTAGACAAGTGTCTTGGTGTCAATGTATGGGATTGACATAAGCTAACGCCAAAGCTTATGTCAATCCTATACATATTTTTATCTATTTTATGAATAGAATGGAAATCTTTGAAAAACACTTGTCTAGGGCCTCAGATTGGTCCGATAGATTTGTAAAAGACATGTTGGGTCTTTTTTACGTACATACGTTTGTATGATGTCTAATTTGGTAGCTTACGGACATCACAGTGGCGCGACTGGTTGCGCCGGCGCCATGTTGTCCCGGTGAAAACTATCCCTAATGGTATCACTATAAATACTAAGTTGAGAAAACCAAGCATCCTATAACTATTTTATAAATGCTGCGCCTATGTTCTAATAAAAATCATTAGATACTTCTTCTCTGATATAGACATTATGTCAGCAGGTTCCATTTATACTTTGGCCAGTATTAGAGAGTTTTAGCTTTGATCGTTAAGCTTGACAATAGATGCATGCATCATTTGAAAACCTCTATTTCGAACTGAGCCCACTTCATAAGCAGTAGCAAAGTGCAGAGAAACGGAAAGACATAACTGCGAAAAGCTTCTCGCTATCCGAAAGAATACAATAGAATGAAGGTCCATTTCCACCAAATGACAGCATTGCATCGTACAGGAACGAATTCGGACGCATGCGGCGACATGCGATCGCATCCGCCAAAATGTCGACGCGTGCAGGCTCCGTACGGCTGGCGCTTCCCTTGTAAACGTATCCGTGTCTGCGGCTATTCAATATTTTTGAACATTGAATGGTGACGTGTTCTATTTTTTAAAATGGTTAGGGTTGACGCGGCGGCATCCGAACGAAGCCGATGACACGTAGACGGAGCCGATCGCGCGTCGCGGCATACCGACGGCTGAGTTCACCCGTCAACGCACGCACGCGCAGTCAAGCTGCTGTTTGCGTGACTTGATAATATATTTTTAACACTGTATACAAGATTTAATTTCGTTTAAAGATAATAAAAAATTTTCCTGTCCGTTTGATGGAGATGGACCTTAAGGGCCTACTCACACTTATTTAGCTCTATTCAGCTTATGCCCATAGAAAACAACGATTTTGTATGGAGACGCGTACGCATGCGAGCGGAAAGCTGAACGGACGCGTACGCGTCTCCATACAAAATCGTCGTTATATATATAATAATGGTACACAAATAACTGAGGCAATTATAATTGGCATTGTTATTTGCATGATAAGAGGTATATTACTAACTTAGCTATTGCTAATTTCAGCCATTTCATTAATTACTTATTTGAATTATTTTTACTATCTTATTACCAGACTAGTTTCTAAACTAATATCTCTAGACAAATTTTATATTTGTAACTATTTCATGTAAATCAAGAGTACTTAAGACAAAAATTATTTATTTAGGTAAGCGACTTATCATAAGAGAAATATTTTCCATGTAAATTAACATGCTGTTTAACAAATAACATGCAAAGTAACATACGTAACAGAGCAACAGTATTTGTAGATTGCGTCAGATTAAATCTCAGCGTGACGCGTATATAGCAATGTAACGGAGTAGCTATTATAGCCAAAGGTTAGTTATTATTGAGACTAGCAATTATTTCTACGTATTTTCAGTCAATGGGTTGCTACGGTTGTTAAAGCCATTAATGTTCTACCACTAACTCGCTGCCTGTCATCAAAAAATGCTGTTGCTATATTATCTACCACAACCTTTATGTTAAAATAAGTGAAATTCTGGCAGTTTTAGCGAAGTTATACAATAATGAATATTTATGGGAAGACAAGGGTGTTGAAGACATGAATATTAAAATACCTAAAAGTAATAAATTTGTTTAAAGTTTACTGTGTTATTAAAGATTTTTAATTATATTAAAAATTGGTGATATGGAAGAACAATTTACAAACGAAACAAAAATGACAGTATTAGATGCAAGCCTTTTAGCTGAAATATTATCGCCTAGATTTTAGAGAATATCCTTAACAAAATAAAACCTATAGATTTATACTAAATGTTTCTAAGATTGCACTTTTATATCTTTTGGATTGAACTTTATATAACTTCGTTTTCGGTTCTCGGCCAAAATAGTAATTGCCGAATGCGACGCTGCCAGCACGGAAAACGAATTTAAAGCAATTTATAAACAGAATTTACTTAAATATACAGTTTGCTTAAATTAATTTAATTTTGTAATTCGTTTGAAAAAAATAATTGTTTAGTTGCAAGTTACCAACATTACAATAATGTTATTTAAGAGCAAAAGTTGACAACATCAACTAGTTTTTAACTGTATTCCTCAAAACAAATACAATAGCAGTTATTTTGAGAGTAGGTACACTACACATATTAGAGTATTCATCATTATAATAATATCAGTTGAAAATAGACTTATTTTGGCAAAATTCCTAAAAGAATTAAGAATTACACATACATAACGTGATCTGTTATATTATTTATCATATCTGAACATTTATTTAAAGACAAAACTAAAGGGAATTTGATTTACATGCAAAGATTATAAGAAAATGAAATATTGAAGTAGATACTGAACAAATGTGCGTTAAATTATTAAGATGACATATTATGAGACTAATATACACAGTTTGAATCATACATAACAATGGGTCCAGAAGGGCTAGAACGGTCGTCCAAAAATGTGGTCTAACAGTTTTGACAAAAGTTTCTGTGACATTTATTTTAATTATTATCGCTCAGGTCTCAGAACAGTGAAGTAGGTAGAAGTGCCTTGTGGGCGGGGCACGCGCGCTACTGTTAATGAGCAAATGCCTAAGTTGATAGAAACTCACGCTAACGTGAAATAGTCGCTCTTGTAGTGTGCTTTCGTGCAAAGTTCCGAAAAAAAAAACAAATTATGCCGTCTTGCGCTGTCCTAACTTGTAGCAAAGGAAGTAAGGGGTGTAGTGTAAGCCGAGGAGGGATTTCTTTTCACCGATTTGTCTGAAAACCTTTAATACTAGAAATATTTGGAAATATTTAATAGTAGTATGTAATTTACAAACAAAAACGATACAATCGCAACATATTGTAACATCATACATTGCTATCAATGCCGTAAATAGAACCTCATTTTATATGAGTGACTGAGTAACGTATTGCGTTCACAGAGATATGCAGGCAGGTATAATTTTACGATAATTTGTCAGTCATGCCATCTTTAACATTGAAATTATTGCCAGTAATATAATATTTTGCTGATCTTGGTAGTACGAAACCATAATTTTTGTGTGCAAAAAGTGTGCAAACATCATTGTTTGTTTGGTGCTAATAATTATGACATATTTATTTATATAGCTTTATTTAGGCTAATTTTATTCAACATATCATATTCTTACCTAATGTAAATTTGGTCATGCGTGATATTAGCATGATATAGATATCATGCTAATATCACGCATGACCAAATTTACATTAGCTAGAGCTACTAGCTAGATTACCAGTTACATCGTATTTAGGTAAGTACATAATTGTGCAATTTATATCTGTACCAGCGACCCGCCCCGGCTTCGCATGGGTGCAATGCTGATACTATATTTACTTAAAATGAGCATTGCGACCGTGCGAAGAAAAAACTGTGAACGTTGTATTAGACATTATGTAGGTAGTATATTTACTACAGAATGCCGGTACCATCACAAACCCGGTGTTCCTGCATTTTAAATCTGTTATATCTTCGAAAATATTAATTTTAATTACATACTGTATAGAGCCATTTCGATTTACATTATACGCACAGTGTATTTAAGATACTTAATTAAATAATAATAAGAATAATATGTGGACACTATCACACACCGTTAACTAGTCCCAAGCTAAGCAGAGCTTGTGTTATGGGCTATGGGTACTAGATAACTGAAATATAATACATATACATACTTTTTTTTTTGTAAATACATACTTAGAATACATAGCAAACACCCAGACTAAAGACCAATACAAATGTTCATCACACAAGTATTTGCCTTCCGTGGGAAAAGTGTGCAAGAACATGACGATTTGCATTGATCTGGGTGTTTTTATGTATGACAAGTAGGTATGTATTTACAAAAAACTAAAATTATATTATATTATATTTTGCACACAACTTTAAGTTATTTATTAAAGTTTCATAAACAATGTCTTCTATTTTACTGATCTTAACATGTCACGAACCGATGATGTTTGCACAATGAGTATTAACTGGCAATAATTACTAAGATGTCAAAGATTGCGCGTTTAAAAAACAACCCCAAGACTAAGACGCTAAGCTTATTTTTTAAATGTTGGAATTATCGTGCAAACTTGACCAATGTCCGATAAGTGTCATCCAAACCTGACCAATTACCGTTAAGTCATGTATGTATTGAAAATTCGACGTATCATCTACAGTCTTGTCCAAATCCATTTTCGGACAATGTAAACAAACAGTCTTTTCAATATTTTTCTATCAAAAACTCCATAACCGATGACACATAAATTTATATACATTCTGTTCACTATATACTTCATTTTGCAACTATTTTTACTAATGGTTAATAATCAAATCTAGATTATTTAATAAAATTACGAATTACTTTTTGCGGTCGAATAAAGACGTCAAATTGATTAACAGTTTAATTTTTCTGTACTCTCTATTGTCTTTGAACACCAATGTTGTAATTTATTAGAAGAAATAAGTTTAACGAATATCTGCTTAAATAATAATAATAATAATTAATACCTCATAGGTACATAATATTTTGTAATTCATCATTTATTTTGGCTTTGCCCTCGCAGGTCTGTTCATTTGTTTTATGGTAATATAGTACCTATATAATAAAATCGTAACATACATACAAATTCCATTTAGTCCATATTTCACAATTTTTTACCGGGCGGGTAAATATTCAAAAGTATCTCTGTCAGTATTCCATTTTAGTCCATGGTCAAATAGTTGCATTTAGAGGTCAACGCTTAATTTAAATTACATTTATTTATTAGATTAGGTACTATATTGTTTGTCTTATTATCTTAATGTTTATAAATAAACGGTTACAACAAAATACAATACCATATTTAACATAAATACAAATATTTGGAGTGATAAATTAAATAGAATTAATCTATTACGCAAATAGAGTATTCGTAAACGTAATATATTATTTGAAAATGTAAGAAAGAGGACGAAAAATAATTATTTAACAATGTATTGATGTCATTAATTTTATTTTTATTATCCTTGTCCCCATCACTAGTAAATTCATGAAACCATAGACAATAGCAATAATGCGGATTGTTTACATTGTACGAAATTGGGAGTTGGAATGGACTTTCAAGTGTGTGTAACTGGCGACAGTGGTTTCGGTACAATTGTTGTTCGATAGCACTTCTAACCTCCATAAAGTGTTCTGTGGCTCAGGTTGTTTTAACGGAGTGTAAGAGAAATCGACCTTGTTGTTTCATGACGTTCAAATTAAGTCCAACCGTAGGGTGTAAATGGTGTCCGTAAATTATGTTATAAAAATAATATGTCTTAGGTAGGTATAGACTAAGACATATTATTTTTATAATATAATTTTGTTTATTCGAACAATTGGTATATATGCCTCATTTATATTGGCATATAGCTGTCACAAAATGGAGAATGTTATAATTCGCACACTTTTGGAATAGGTACATTGTTTTTACTCATTTTAGGGCGTTTTCAATTTAAACGTTTCGTGCCGGACTTCTGAAGCACCGACCGTCCTGCACGCTTAGTGCATAAATTATATGGAAAAATCGACCGGCGGCCGTGCGCAGTAGTACTACAACCGCACTGCTAACACACCGCAGCAGTCCGACACGAAACGTCTAAATTGAAAGCGCCCATAAACTTAAGAGTTAAATTACAGTAATAGAGTGCAAAGAATGCAATTTGTGCTAACAATCATACGAAATTGCCTTTATGTTAAATAGCAAAGTATAAATCAGAACTAAGGAAACAACATAGCAAAACTGTGTGCCCGTCCGTACAGGCATGTCGAGCACCTATTATAGCAATAAACTTATAAGTCACATTCTCCTTTTATATCTTCGAAATACAAAAATTCCACCAGGTACATTTGAATAAACAGTTTCAATGGCCACTAATGTCACATTTTATATTATTTCAGTTTGTACTCTTCTGAATTATGAGAAACAACGAGATGGAAATGCTATGACGATTACACCAGTTACAGTAAAATATTACACGATAATGCACAAATAAATAAATAGGTACCTAAACATAGGCAATTTGAAAATAAATATCACTTTGAATAATACGTATACGTAGAGATAAGAATACACAACAGTAAAGCTTATAGGAAGTCATGAAATTGTATTTTTATCGAATGTATATTCAAAATGACCAACACTTGAATTCTACTTTAATGTACCTATAATGTAGCTTAAAATACTCTCAAATATTATAGTGATCCAAATTCTTAATTTCTTATGTAGCGATAAATTGTACTTACGCATTTTACATATTTCCATTTATTATTACTATTGTGTAATTAGTAAGAAAAAAATATTTACCTATAAAATAAAGATGATTTAAAAAAAAAGGATTATTACATACAATGCAGAAGTCGTTATCTTATAGCCTAATATATAAGGGTTAGTTTACAACTATTCTGTTTTTTTGGTTTGCAATACGCCCATAGATTTTAAGGTCTTCGTTAATACAGGCTTATAAACGAACGACCATGGCAAGAATAGAATAAAGCCTGATAAGTACAAACTGGAGTAGATTGGCCACCATTTAGAGAAACCTTTGACGTCGAATGGGACGAGACTCCAGCCCATAAACACTATCGTATATGTCTTAAGTATAATATAAAGTCCATATTTAACGATATTATTAGACCACATGTGGGCATAAAGGTTTGTTCTGCCTAAAATAGTTTCCAAGTCTTTCTCCATGACTATTATGATGAATTCATTAAAGAACGTCATGTAATAGCCTGATTGAGTGCCGTGCCAAAGAGCGAGGAACAGCAAGGTGGTTAGCTGACTGAGGTTACGGTTACCTAAGAACTTGAGCCTCTTGTACACGTACTCGGCGGCAAAATGGTTGGTATTGCAGTTGAAGCTGTCGATGTAATGTTGGAATTTGGTGGCGCTCTCAAAGCGTAACAGTTTGATGTTATTACATCCATCCCATTTAGACACAGTTCTACCGCCAATATTCTCGGTACCGTTATAAGATAAACCAAATCTGATGCATGCGGCTGAAACAAACAAATTATCATAAAAATATAAATTGGACCTCATTGATTTGATGTGTTCGGAGGAAAGAGGGAATGTATTTGTTTCTATTGTATGAACATTTGGAAGCAAATACCTTGCTATGTGTTCGTATCAGCTTCTCAAATCCGTCGTAGGATGTTTTGCTGTTGCTGGACTACCTTGAGTTTTCGTATGCTATAATATCAGACACAATAGAAATAGCATGGTGCCTCGTGTAGATATGCTCCACAGCACACTACGAGTTAAGCATCTAGACTATGAACCGAATTCCTAATCTACTTTGTAATATTAAAAGCGGTTATAAGGTCAAAACATAAAAATGAATATGGAAAGCGCGTAACACCGCTATTAAACCTATTGTTAAAAAATATATAGGTGATTGTAAACTAAATGAGTAACGTTTTAAATCGCGTTTGCCTAAATACATGATAATGAATCAATTGTTATGCAATACGCTGCATTAGCAATTTAATCTCATTGTTATGTATGAACTACTGTAACATTTACATTGTGTTAAATACATATTTATCGAAAATTAAAAATAAATATAATTTTGTTAAACGAGGTGAACGATACTTGAATAGTTAGAAAACTTAAATAAAACAAGACTACATGCACATACTTTCACAAAATTTATGTCTACCAGCGCATTTTGTTAGTAATCTTATGAAATTTTATTAAGAGAAATGTGTTAAATAGACAGACAAAAGCCGAGCTTACGCAGTGTGTAGAACATACGGTTTAAAACAATCATATCAATTTATTATTGGACAAGGTGACTGAATTTACCTCCACTCAGTTGAATTAGTACTAGTGGTTACTAAGTGATATTCGAACGCAATTCCTATTTTATATTTAAACGTTATTGAGGTTCCCCCTTCAAATAAATACTATTAATTATACTTTATGGTTCTTTTTTTTGGATATTGTTATTTTTTATTATTACTACTTAAAGCGTTCAGCTTTCTACACTCTTTCTTTTATGAATTTTGTGTGTCGGGCAAAGTGAAAAAAGCCACGTGTTACCGTGGTGCAAATTACCAATCCTTATAGTTTATTATCTAACAAATTAAATTTTTATTGAAGACATAGGTGACCTTGCTGTTCACTGGACTTTTATTGAATACACACATACACTGCAGAATGGCGGCATTGCCGTTATCTGAACTACTTACAATTGAGTACCTACTCTAAAGCTCATTACGACGCAAAGTAATTACTGTAATTTTATTCTGCTTCGGATGAATTATTCCATAAAATAGAGAAATAAGTTAAAAGGCTTATCACGTCAAGCATTAGAAAATCTGTCGCCAGAGCACACGTTTGTATTATACATCAATATTACGCTTTACAAATACTTAGCTGTTTGTCTTAACATCGTGCCACCTTTGCACCTTGCAGTTAACCCGAATAAGTGCCAAGCTATCATACTGGGTAGCCAATGGCTCACGAGTAGGTTGAACACAGTGAATCTTCCACCCATTGTTTTTGATGGTTCAGTCATTACCCTGTGCTCAACCGTAAAGAACCTTGGCTTGTACATTGATTCTACCCTGAGTTGGAAAGCTCAAGTATCGCAAGTAAGTCAAAAAGTTACCGGTACCCTGCGCGCTCTATACCGACTCAAAAATTTCCTTCCATATAAAACTAAGGTAATGCTTGTGCAGTCTTTGATCTTTCCGCAAGTCGACTATGGTGATGTGTGTTATTTCGACCTGAATGCAGATCTTCTCAACAAATTAGACCGTCTTCTTAATAACTGCATTCGATTCGTTTTTAATCTTCGTAAGTATGATCATGTATCTACTTGTCGTTCTCAACTAAAATGGCTACCTATTGTCCAACGCCGTAGATTGCGTGCTCTCACTACCCTCTATTCCATCCTGACTTCGCCTACTCCTCCGCCCTACTTAACGCCTTACTTTCAGTATCTTAACTCTGTTCATGAACGAAACCTTCGTTCTGCCAATAATCTCCTCCTTTTATGTCCTTCACACACGTCTAACTTTATTCACTCCTCTTTCCCTGTTTAATCCATTCTTCTTTGGAACGCCCTCCCTCTTGAAATCAGGACGTCCACAAACCGTCATGCATTTAAAATAAAAGTTCGGAACTTGCTTCTGAGCAACTAAAATGGCAATTTCGTCACAGCTCTGGTATTGTCACATCTCCTCTATAAATATTTTTTTTTTTGTTAATTTTTATTAATATGTATATAAATTGTGTGTATTATTATATATTTATATATGTAGGTATATATATTATTATGTAGTTATGTGTAGTATATATTTATATATTATGCAAATAATGTACTTCTTACTCAACTCTAAATTTATTTATTTGTGCACCTGCTTCTAAATATCTCTGCATCACCCTATGGTAGACTGGTAGAGAATGCCTCAGGCATTAAGTCCGCCATTACATATTGTATGTATAAAGTTGATAAATAAATAAATAAATAAATAAAGAAGTCTTTAAGATGACAAGAATGATTAAAATAAAACTTAATGAATAGATAGTGAACAATTATAATTTATGTTTAATTTAAATATGTAAATTGATAACATAACACAAAAAAATTATTATTATTGTAGTAAATGTTGTAAGTACTTAATTAAATTATAGGTACCTAACGAAATGTTGTACTTTAAATTATTTTATTTTAATTTATAGTAGGTAGGTACAGTTTATAGTAAGTTACAAACAATTTAATAACAAACAATAGCTCCATAACAATAATGGATGAAAACATAGTTAAATGATAAAAAAATATACATAATATCGATATTGCACAGAAATTAGTTAATACTAGTCTAATCAAGAAATTGGTGTTGGAGTTAGTAACAGTCTTTGTATTCCGAAAAAAACCGAAAAGGATCTAACTCCTGTGTGTTTCACGAAATGGTCGATGTGGGACGTGGACTATTTATTTTGGGTTGATTGTTTTGAAGCTCCAACCAACACCTAAAGACGTCCGCGTAAGATGACCTACTCATTAGCATCATGCAGAAGGCAATGCTTTGGGATATTGGCCGCATTATGAGGACGATCTCGCCTCTAAACCTAACCTAGCCACCGGTAGTTTCGTCTCCGCACCCGACAGCGACACCGGCGGATCTCCGTTTTCAATTGTATAATTTATTGTCTAATTTGCATATATGTATTATAATTTATATTTATAAATTTAAATCTTAGAACAAACTGATAAAGAGAATTTGAATAATTTATTTAATCTCACCATAACACATACAGTAACATTCTTAACTGGGTGTTTTAAGAATAATGATATATTGTAATGCAAAACGTCCATAAGACTCAATTATCTCAATTGATCTCAGTCTGTTGTGATTTCTATCTTTTGGAAGTACCTATTATTACTGTATAAATATTATGAAGTATGTAAATTCCAGTCTGCAGTCTCGAAATATAAGTAGATACTCGGAATAGAAGTATAAAACATATATATCAAATGCACATTTAAATATAGTTCTCCCATTGTAGTCATGAATTACATTTGTTTTAAGAATTTACATAAATTTATTATTCTTAGAAGTTTTTAAATGTGATAGTCTTTACCAACTCTCACATACAGTTCTGAGAAAGTGGCACGTTTCTATCGACAGCCTGAATGAAATGAAAATAAAAATGTTTTTTAAAATTTATTAAACTAACACATATGAACTTTGAAAATCAGTCATTTTATAAATGAGATAAGTTGGTCTTTCAACAAAAGTTTTCAAATACTTATAATAAAAATACTTAATGACTAACCACAAATAACACCAATATAATAACTGATGTAGCTCGCAAAGTTGCTTCTCTGAAGTGGCCATGGGCAGGTCATATAGCTCGCGGAACTGACGGCCGTTGGGGCAGAAAGGTTCTAGAGTGGCCACTACGAACCGGAAGACGCAACGTAGGCAGATCCCTCAAAAAGTGGACCGACGACCCT
This sequence comes from Parascotia fuliginaria, assembly GCA_963082885.1. Lineage (NCBI taxonomy): Eukaryota > Metazoa > Arthropoda > Insecta > Lepidoptera > Erebidae > Parascotia > Parascotia fuliginaria. The sequence continues at coordinate 18,866,728 of OY720170.1, read as the reverse complement.
TATAAGTGTGGCAGGCAACCGATGGATGAGGGATATCCAGCAGTGGACGACTTTCGACTGATATGATGATGACTTAAAGTCTGTTTATGGGTCCCTAACTTTAGTCAATCTGTCAACTAGTCTCGGCATAATTGACGTTAAACACAACAGTTTTTGCGCACAATTGGCCAGTAGTAGTAAAAAAACTGTATTGCTTACACAGACATCAGAGATCATATACAGACGAGTATATATTCGATTGAGCGATCAAGGTGATCATTTTAATATGAAAACCACGTACAATAAATAATTCAAAACGTAGTCTGAGCAGTGTACACCCTGTCATGTTTCGATGAGAATGTAATAGCTAGCAATTGTTTATATCTTATCCAAATCATATTCAAATACTGAAATGGTCGAGTACCGACTACAATCGATACTCAGTAGTACCTACCGATATAAATAAATTAGGTACTTATACATATGTACATAATGCATAAATTCATCAAATTAGGAATAGTTAAAAAGTCAAACGCAATATGCTATTCGAGTTAGTATAGGAGTTTGAAGACACTATGACTCGCGACTTCTGAACTCTATTGAGGTCGACTTTTTGATTTGCCAATGCCTATAGAAATGACTCTACTCTGAGTGAAGCAGTATATGACGCCTAGAGTATTAAAATGCTGGCAGTGTAGCTCCCACCTTGGGATTATCTTTGACGTGCTCGACTATCATCTAATCTGCGCAACATAGTTACTGAGCAACACCGATATTGTATTGTTGGAACACTAGCCAAGTTCAGTATTTTAAGTAGGTAAGTACCTAGACTAACCCGTAAATGTTCATACATACGACAACAGGGTTTACGGCTAACAGATCAAGAACACGTTTTAGAAATCAGTCAGACAGACAAAGGCGAGTATCTCTTAATGTTAATTACTATTATGAACTTTGGAAACATAAATGCCAGGCATAAAAAAGATAGTGAGGTTAAATCCGTTGTTCGCAGTTTTAGTACATATTGTACAACAAAAACATATTTTTTTACCTTCATGTCCTTGATATGTATGTAGGTGCGACTAAATTTTATTCAAGTTTAATAAAACACGAGTATACTTTATAAAACAAACGCTGCAAATTTAGAGACTTATATTGCTTTGTTAACTAAGTTTGAACTACAAATTTTCAGATTAGTCATTAAGTAGCCCGGTGGTGTAATGAATAAGATAACAAGCCTTTCGGAGAGGCTAATATCCAACAGTAGATGTCTTCAGACAACATAATCATGTTTTCATGTTTCCTGTCAGATTAAAGACAATCTATAATAATTTTCTAACACGAGTAGACCCGTTTTATAAATATAGTTATAAAGACAATCTATTTACGACTAAGCATAGCAGAGAGTTTGTGTGACAGCGCAGCAGAAAAATATTAAATTACGTTTATAATATTAGCATGTATGCATGATTATGAATTCGCAGTTGCTAATAAAACATATTATCATTATTTTAATCTACATTACATTATTTACTAACTACGCTTAACTATGTAGGTCATTATGTAGAAATAAACAATAAGACAGAAGTTTATTGATGAGTAAGTACACAAGATAAGAACTAATGACGATAACGTACCTTCAGTGAGTAGCCAACAGGAAATGTATTTGTATAAGGCGAAATGAGCCCAGAGGCCACAATAGAAGTGACGGTAGAATATTGACGTGTCCCAAAACTCATCAGACTGCATGTATTTCATACTGAACACGGATACTGTAATAAAAAACACGTAGAATACATAATTCACATTAAATTTTAAGTTTCGGTCAGGTACCAAAATTTGAATAGGTAACCATCGACTACCATTTAGTAAATGGTAGTCGATGGTTACCTATTCAAAATTCTAATATTATATAGACAATTTATAAGACTAAGTATCTTGATAACTCGGATAATTTTTATGAGTTACTGTTACCTACTTTTAAAAGTATTTTATTGCATTACGTAAGATGACAAAGCAAGTATCTCTTCCAGTACCTAAGTACTTATAATAAATAACTAGCTACACACTGCATGCATTGCAATGTCACGTAAATTAAAATACAAAAAATTTAAGCTAGAATTTCCTGGGCCGTCCCTAGAACATTATTTATAGAAAAAGTTAGTTAAAACAGACTACTGTAGAATTACAAACTTTTTAAATTTACAAATTAGACAGGAACCTGATTAAATTCTATGTACATTTAAGAGAAAATTATAACCCATAAGCCTATACCTGTCCAAAATTGCATACTCTTGTGTGTAGTTCTGTACACATTGCTTTTAGCTGTGCAGGCTGCCAGTCAAGTGTGTTAAGATAAATTATAATAAAATAGTAAATGTTTACCTCCAACTTGGAATGCAATCAGGTACAGTACTCCTTGAATTAGTCTTTTCATTGCTTGACCTTGATATGCATCTGTTTCTTTCTTCAGAGGGAATTGGTTGGTAATAAAGTCCTTGTATCTTCGGAATGAGAAAATCGGTCCTACCAAGAAACAAGCAGGGAAATACACAAATCCCATTAATTCTACAAAGGATGGTGCAGTCTCAAGTGCAGTAGCTTTATTATTTGCCGAAAGTGCTTCTCCATTTTTCTTTTTCTGTCCATCCCAGAGATCAAACGATAAAGCTATTAATTTGAGTGTCAAGACGCAATGGGGCATGGTCCATGTTATGTCATAGTCATCAGATTCAGTTAGGATATATCCAGTGAGCAGGTAAGTCATATTGAACGCGAATGTTACTATTGCGTTAATCTTGCCTGGTCCAAGGAACATAGTTGATAAATAAATTGTTAATGCTGGAATGGCATTATGGTACAATGTGAGGCCAAAATTATAGTATGCCATGTCCAATCCGGTGAGGATGAAGTATAGGTTTCTGTATTGCTCATGTTTTTCTACATATTTATGATATACCACAGCCAAAGGATAACCAACGAGAATTGATATAAGCAGCTTTAGTGCCGGTTCAGTAGTTCCAATTAAATCAGCAAAATATGGTACTGGGCTTAGTCCAACTAAGCCCAGCACACAAAGAAATATTCCAAACATTGTTTACAGGTCTGTAAACAAAAAGATAGATCACTTTTAAAACATATTTCTAAATGGAGCACAAACACAAATGTTCTTATTACATTCCATCTCCATCCATCCGCATGGATAAGACTGGTACAAGAAGGATAGACATTGACAGAAACCAAGGAAAGTTAATATCAAGCAGTGATTCATTTGTGTTGTGGATGGAGATGATAATGTTATATTAAATATATTATGGTTGAAAAGTATCTCATTAAGAAATTTACTTACCACTTACATGAGACCCAGATTTATATTATAAATTGTTTTAGCTTATGATAATAATCATCATCATCATCACATCAGCCAAAAGATGTCCACTGCTGGACCATAGGCTTAACCCAATTAATATAATAATGGTTTAATAAAATCAATTCTACTCGACATTTATTCAAGTAAATCATTTGATTTGCTCAATATGCATGTTGCTAATGCTGTGATCATATATAAATAACATGAAACAATCTGCATACAATCATTTGTCATTTGCCTATTTAAAGCATAATGGTCATATTATTCTTATAAACATTTTTAGTATACCACTACTACAACAGACTAGTCTACAATGAATGTGGACTGTAGGTACATTTTACTATTACAGATATATCAATCTAGCTGCCTAAGAAATAAAGTCCGCTTTTGCTTGCTATGAAAATAGTACTGCCTCAATTAGTTCTGAAGGCCCTACCTTGACCAAGTATGAGATATATCTAACGATATATCTTTTAAATACAGTATCACTAAGTGTATAATATGTTTTGTTAACTTCATTTACATTAGACATTGTCAACAGTGATAAGTGTGATTACCAATAATGCTTAAATTTTGTTTAATTTTCAGTAACTAATGAAATTTTAAAGTAATTTAAGGAATACAAAAAGAAAATTAACTTTTAAATATTCTATACATTCAAACAACTGAGTAAACATTTCAGAAAAAGTACTTACTAAAAATATAACATTGTATATTTTTTGATTTCACACAATATCCAAGTATTAGGACATCCAGGACTAATATGTCATTCTATAACACTGTTATGAATTCTCTAAAGTATTTATGTGGAACATGCAGCAAAAAACTTTAATATACACTAGCCAACAAATCAAACATAGTATAACCTTTCACACCTTCAGTTTTATCTATGCGATTTATCTGTACAGTTCTTACTGTACAAATAAATCGCAATACAGAACTGCTTCAAAATTATTAAGTCGAAGCTTCATACAAATTTAATTGAAAACCCAAAAAAAAACACTCACAATTAAAAAAAACAATTGTGTAGGCAGATAAAATTTGAAGACTAGGAATATAAAAATATTGTAGGGAATGCAGTAAAGGCAAACAGAATTGCTATATATATTACTGTATATTATTTTTGTAAAAAAACAACAGTATACTTACTGACGAGAGCTCATCAACTCATCATCTGCCAAATTAAAACGAAGGAACACTTAGGTACTCTGTGGATGAAAAAGAAACTAACTTTACTGCCTAGTCTGGATAAAATAAAGTCATAGGTGGGTAAATATTAGTAGTAGGGTACAATAGTTAACAGATTTAAATAAAATCGTTTAGGTATAATTCTTACGCACTGAACTAAGAACAAAAGCAATAAGGGTTCACAAACCGTATTAATTAAATTCTATTTCTCTTTGCGCCAGAACTCAATACTCAGTGTATTTTGCAATGCAAGCAGTCAGCCAGTCACCCAGCACATCACAGCACATCACCCAGTCACCCACAAAGATTATGTCACACACAACCAGACTGCTGAATTGTCATTGTCAGTAGGGATGCAAGCCTATAAAAATCGATACGACACATAAAAATATAGATATAAAACGATATTGAATTATGCGCCGATATCAATGATATTCTCATTGGCCGATATCGATATATCTTAACGAAACAAAAACAGGAAACCAAATAAAATCTATGTTGTTTTTTAATTCTATTGTTGGTACAAAATACTGGAATTATTGAACATTGTTCAATAAATTTATGAAAAACACTCATTTTTTAATTTCAAAATTATTATTATTCTTAACGGTAAACTATAAAAATTACATACTTACTACATATTACATACTTACTAGGTACTAAAAAAAATAAAACTACATTGGATTTGTACAAGCTTTAAAAAAAACCTACAATTATAATTTTTTATTTTTAATTTACCTAAGCAGTATATTTTTTTTGATATTAATTCAAGTTTTCTTTGATATTAATTCAAGTTATACTTTTTGAGCGTGGTGGCCGATAAGAAAACATTTTTTTTTCTTTTATTGAATAAATGAGAAGTTAATAACTTTTAAAATATTTTTATTATATATATTACAATACATGTACGTTACTTAGAATTTTTTATCATCCCATTAAGTGTTTTTACTCCGTAAAAAAATAAAACTGTGACATTACATTACATCGATGCATTATTATATTACACGTTATTAAAATCTTTCATTTCTTTAGTTCTACCAGATAAAATTTATCGCAAATGTGACAAAATATTTGGTTTATGTGTGGTAAAAATTAGCGCCACACTGTGGGCTGAAAATCGACCTCCATAGACATAGAAATGAAAGTTGCTAGATGTTCGTTTTGTTGACGGATATGGCTTCTATTAGCTATTATACACATAACAATGTCATCTGAGCTAACTCCGCACAAAAATGAATTTATTATAAGGTTTTTTCGAAAAAAATGTATGGAGCTAGCATAAAAAATCTGAATATCTCTGAACTTGCAAGGAAAACCGTAATATCCTCAGAGATGGTTATGGGACTAATTATTTGTGATTTTTTGACATACTTCATATAACGGTACCTGCTGCAGAATTATTTTTAAAAATCATCGAATTTTTAATTAATTTTTTTTAACATTAAACGATTTGTTTTATTGTAAAAGTAAAGAAACAACACGTTATATGCATATAATACTAAATCTTTGCCAGTTATTTGTTAAAATATCAAGAAAATTATTTTTGCCTAACATAGTATATATGTTTTAAAACAGTTAATTGGATACCATTACTGAACTTAGCATACAGGTAAACTACTGAATAATAAATTAGCCTTCTAATGAGTTCTGAATAAGAAATTAAGTGATTTGCAATGTCGCACAATGGTAACTACGGATTACACTAATTAAAATCTTACAGGTAAGTACATAAGTAACTTAAATAGTTAATTAGACATGTTACGAGTTCTAAGAAATATTTTTGACAACTGTCTAATTATTTTATTATTATGTCTAAATGAAGGTATTTTTTTTAAATCATTAAATTCTACTAATGTCAAAGTAAAGATCAATCGATAAGTTAGTTAAGCTTTGTTACCCCTAACATATCACTGAGAAATTTTATAATGGAAAGTTTAAATACCAATTTAGACCTATTCGTTCTTCTAAAATGTAAGAGTACTTCATTTGATCATGAGGTATTGTTTAGTGAAGTTATATCCCGCCTAGACGTTTGTCTTTCCGTTGAAGATCAAGTGACTCTAAAAGAATTTTGTCGGAGATTTGTACGAGCTGCATCACAAAGGTGGCAAAAATCTCACCGAATTCTTGATACTTTTAGAAAACAATACGAAATTTGGCTGCAAGCAACTATCGACTGGCCAAGTTGTATAAATTTAGTCGCTCAAGAACCAACTGTTGCTGAGGGATCAAGATCAATCTCTCCAGAACCCTCAACATCATACTCTGTTGGTACAATGACAAAGAGGTCACGAAAACCATTCGAAGATCTGGGAAGCAAACAGAAGAAGAGAAGATCTGATGAGCATAAAACTGACAATCCCAGTGAATTGGCACATACAGCAGCAGCGCGTTTTAAGGAAGAAGGTTGTGAGGATATCGCATCTGTAATCGAATATATGCTGAAACATCCTGAAGCAGCCTCTAAAATTAAGGAAACGCTTAAGCAACCGGTGAAAACTATCTTATTTACACCAGAAAAACACTTGGATTACTCCTTTCATTAAAATTATCAAAGTGGCAATACATCACTTTGCGAGAGTCAGCTATTCGGGAAGGTAGAAAGGATATTTATCCATCCTACTATAACGTGCAACAAACCAAGCTGGCATGCTATCCTCCGAAGCAATCAGTGTTAGTGACCGATTCATCGGCAAGAATAACCCTTCAAGCTTTACTCGACATTACGGTCAAAAGAATCCTCCAAAGTTTTCCTAACGATGATGTCCAAATAAGGATTTAAAATTGATATCTAAATGGGGTTTCGATGGTGCGTCAAACCAAAGCCAAGCAAAAAATGGATAGCGATCAAGACGATTCAAGTATTTTCATGACTTCCTTGGTGCCACTAAACCTGACTGATGGAGACAATACTTTGTGGATGAACCCAAAACCATGCTCAGCAATGTATTGTCGTCCAGTTCAATTTACTTTTGTGAAGGAAAGCGAAGCAGTAGTCATCGAACACAAACGACAAATGGATGAAGAAATTAAGGCTCTCATTCCTACAGAGTGCAATAATAGAAACAGGGTGAATCATCACCTAATGATGACAATGATCGATGGTAAAGTCTGCACGTATTTGTCTCAAGCCAGATCAAGTTCATCATGCTATTTGTGTTTGGCAAAACCGACAGAAATGAACCGTTTGGGTGTAGTAACAGCAAAGACCGTATCTTCTGACATATACGAGTTTGGATTGTCATCTCTACACGCCCGTATAAATTGTATGGAATGTTTACTACATATTTCGTATAGACTAGATTTTAAAGAGTGGGCTGCGAGAGGTAACGAGCACAAAGAAATGCTAAGTAAGAGAAAAAAGATTATTTAAGACAAATTTAAAGACGAATTAAATCTATTGATTGACATTGTTAAACAAGGTTCCGGAACTACTAATGACGGCAACACTGCAAGAAAGTTTTTCAAATTTCCCCATAAAACTGCAGCCATTACTGGGTTGGACGAAGAACTAATAAGAAGATTTGCTGTGATTTTACAGGCAATAACTTCCGGGGAAAAAGTAGATATAATTAAATTTAAAGATTATGCCTTCAAAACAGCAGAGAGGTACGTGGAATTATATGACTGGTACTATATGTCATCAACCGTCCACAAATTACATATACACGGGGCAGACATAATCGAGAAGAATGATGTTGTACCCATAGGAAGTCTCTCGGAAGAAGCATCCGAGTCTCGCAATAAAGATTTTAGGAGGTTTCGGGAACATCATTCGCAGAAAAAGAGCAGGCAAGATTCGAATCATGATATCCTTAATATGTTAGTTGTTTCTTCGGATCCTTTTATAAATGTACAAAGACCCAAGTTAGATGCCAAGAAAAAGGAGGATTTATTTCCTGAAACCCTCAATTTAATACAGTTTCAAGAAACTGACTTTGAGTTTGTAGGCAATCTAGATTCTGATTCAGAAATCGACGAGAGTGATAAGGAAAACTAGAAACTTTTTGTGCTTTTTTATTATAATTCTATTTAATGTAATTTTTTCATGATCTTTCGTTATTTAGCTTTGGTACGTAACTATGTTTTGCAATTGATTTATTTTTAAATATTTTATATTACTATTCTTGTACCTATTTATATTTTTGCATACTTTTGTACCTATGTTTTGTTTTATATAAATTTTATCAACTATGAAAAAATACCTTTTTAATTTATTTTTCTTTTTATTTAATGCCTATTATTAGCGTTAATAAAATAACTAACTTATCGATTGATCTTTACTTTGACATTAGTAGAATTTAATGATTTAAAAAAAATACCTTCATTTAGACATAATAATAAAATAATTAGACAGTTGTCGAAAATATTTCTTAGAACTCGTAACATGTCTAATTAACTAATTAGTTTACTTATGTACTTACCTGTAAGAATTTAATTAGTGTAATCCGTAGTTACCATTGTGCGATATTGCAAATCACTTAATCTCTTATTCAGAACTCATTAGAAGGCTAATTTATTATTCAGTAGTTTACCTGTATGCAAAGTTTAGTAATGGTATCCAATTACCTGTTTTAAAACATATATACTATGTAAAGCAAAAATAATTTTCTTGATATTTTAACAAATAACTGGCGAAGATTTAGTATTATATGCATTTAACGTGTTGTTTCTTTACTTTTACAATAAAACAAATCGTTTAATGTTAAAAAAAATTAATTAAAAAATAGATGATTTTTAAAAAAAAATCTGCAGCAGGTACCGTTATATGAAGTATGTCAAAAAATCACAAAAAATTAGTCCTATAACCATCTCTGAGGATATTACGGTTTTCCTTGCAAGTTCAGAGATATTCAGATTTTTCATGCTAGCTCCATACATTTTTTTCGAAAAAACCTTATAATAAATTCATTTCTGTGCGGAGTTAGCTCAGACGACACTGTTATTGAACTTATGTGTATATTAGCTAATAGAAGCCATATCTGTCAACAAAACGAACATCTAGCAACTTTCATTTCTATGTCTATGGAGGTCGATTTTCAGCCCACAGTGCGCCACTAGTATTTATCCTGAGAAATAAATTTTTCATCATACACGTTATCGAACGCTCGGCCGAGCTACATGATAGGCAGAGTGGGGTGTTAGGTTTTATTTTCGTTACGGAATTTCTTGACTCGGTCGCCGCGTTCAAAGCCCACTGTATAAGCTATGCAATAGCTTAAAAGAAACTTTGATATATCACCGTTATAACGATTTATCGATATTGCCTTAAGTTGATATATATAAATCGTTTTAACGATATTTTAAAAAACTTTGCATCGCTAATTAATTGTTAGCAACGCTGACAATCAGTGGTCTCGAAAGTCAGAATGCAAAATTGGTAGAGCTGCCATTAATAATCGGTTTATTCGCATCTAAATTCGGTATAGGAACAAAAATTATTTTTTTAGACTAAATACAAAACTCGACTTTAAAACTATCGTCACAAAAGAGATTGTGGAGTCATCTATCTGACCAATGATGACGTATAGAGAAAATCGAAGCGAAGACAACGACTACGAGCTTACAGCATAGAAAACAAAGATAAATAATTCAATCGACGACAATTTTGTTTTCACGGAAGATGGTTGTCATTTAATTTCATCCACATTTATTCTTTTTTATATCATTGTAATATACCATTAATATCATCAACAAGAATATTATTCTACACTTGACGCTGGCAGAAATAGCTGACACAATCGTCGGCTCTGTTGCCAAAAAAAAGGAGAAGAAGAAGAAGAACTCTTTCAATCAACTTTTATGCAAAAAAACCAAAAATTATGGAATCCTGACTCGCGATATTGAAGCCTTCTTCTCACAACGCGTTCTTTTTCATCTCTTTACTCGCATCTTTACGTTTTTACAAAATATAAAACTGAAACCAAACTACTGAACCATTTTTATAAAAAAAAAGCAAGCAATTTCATAGTAAGTTGACCCTTTAAAGTAAAAAAAAATACGAACCGAATTGAAAATCTCCCTTTTAGAAGTCTGTTAAAAAACAATATTCAATCAAATAGGTACTTTTTTTATAATGTACACGATATCTTATCGAAACTTACATTAGTGTCTATAAAAAAATATAAACCATATTACATCTATTTTTTGCAATCATGCCATATTCCTTGGTATTACAATTTTATTACAAAAATAAAAATTCAATTTCTAAAGTCTCACTCAACATGGTGTTTATTTTCACATGTAAATGCCTTAATTAGGCTGTCCTTGTTAAAAATAAGGTCTGTATATTTTGTTTGTAGTAAAACCTCCTCATTAGGTGAATTTTAAAAGTGCGGATTCTTTCTGAGTTCAAATTATGTGTGAAAAAGGCGGGCAACTTTGAAAGTGAAAAGGCGCGTTTTCTCTATCAAATTTACGATAAAATTCACAATTTGTATTATAAACAATATTTTTGTAAATATTTTTGTTAAATAGACTGTCCATAGTGTACATAGTAAATTAGTAACCCGAAATGGGTAAAAAAAGGCGGAGTAAGGACGAAATGTCCTATGCTGACTCGCCGCAACAGCAGCAGTTAGCTGAATCTAGGAGTCAACAGTAAGCTGCAAAGACACAACAAAGGATAAGTACGCCATTTACAAGATAAAAGGATACAATCGTAAATATCCCGAGGAAACCAAGCAGACGGACCTCATAGTCTTCCTGGCTCATCACGAACAAAATGCAACATTTAGCGATAGGGATCGTATGGCCCTATCAAAAGGTTTACGGGAGCATGGAGTTTCAGGCGTCATGCATCTACGTACCTACTATAAATAAGTACAAAGTCGGCATAGCATTTGACCTGCCAAACAACGCCAATATGTTTCTTCAAAACAAAAAGTTGTTAGATCAGCTGTCTCTTAAGGCAACTATACCCGCTGGAGATACCGAAATAACGGGAGTACTTACTTCGGTTCCCGTGGAAATGTCCAACAAACAAATTTTTTCATCGATTGGCAGCTCTAAAAACGTAATACAAGTTAGGCGCTTCATGCGCAGGGTCAGAGGTGACGCTGGTGTAACTTTCGTCCCTACACAGGCTGTCGCAGTAACCTTCGCGTCCACTATTCTTCCTCAGTACATTTACTTGGACTCATGGCGTCACGAAGTTAGTAAATACATACCACCAGTAAAACAATGCCTTAAGTGTCTGCGGTATGGACATATTGCTAAATTCTGTCGCAATACCTACTGAAGTATGTTCAATTTGTACATTAAACCATAATTTTAAGAATTGTCAGGTTGACCCAAAAGATGCTAAATGCGCAAACTGCAAAGGTAATCATATAGCTATCTCCTCATCTTGCCCAATTAAAAAACAAAAAGTTGAAGAAAATAAAATTAAGTCACGAAGTGTCACTTACTCTGAGCTCTTTGACGCTAATACATTACATTCCCAGCTTTAACTGCTCGAACTTTAGATGTACAAATTAATAATCTAATGAAATCCGATAAATTTATAAGTACTTTAGTAGAAACAATTACAAAAATAGTTACATCTAAAGATGTTCCTATTAATTCATCATCAATTAAAGAGGTTTTAAAAACAACTATAAGTAAGAAATTTCCATCATCCTCATAATGGATTTGTCAAACTTAAATATAGTTCAATGGAATGCACAAAGTCTTAATAGCAATAAACATATATTTATTCATTTCCTCTATGCACAAAATATACATATAGCAATAATTTCTGAAACATGGTTCAGACCTGATCAGTCTTTTAAAATAAAAAATTACAATATTGAAAGGAATGATTGTGGTAACAAACACAATGGAGTTGCAATTATAATTCATGAAAGCATTACTTACACTAAAATTAACACATATTTTGATAATTCTTTACAAAACATTTGTGTGAAAATTAAAATTAAAAAAAAAAAATAAGTATAGTCAGCTTTTATAGCCCCCTAAACTCTAATCCAGTTTTTAATAAAGATGATTTTGATTCATTGGTGAAATCTATTCCTGGTCCTTTTATATTTGCTGGAGACTTTAATGCCCATCACACTTCCTGGGGATGCGTTTCTGACTCTCCAAGAGGTAGAGAAGTCTTAGAAGTCATTGACGAAAATAATTTGGTTCTGCTTAATGATGGTCAAGCAACAACTGTTGGTTCTCTAACATGGCGTCCCAATGCACTGGATTTATCGTTGGTTTCATCGTCGTTGGCACTTAATTGTGAATGGTCTGTACATGATAGTCCTCTTGGTAGTAGTTATCACATTCCTGTAATCATAAAAGTAATGATTAGCAGAAACAAAAACATTGTTTTTTATGGGAATTGTTTGAATGTTAAACATTTGCCCATTCACCCAAATTATAAACTGGTAGATTGGCGATTGTATAGCAATTGTGTGGAAGAATTGCTAATTGATTTTCAAATAGATAATAAAAGTCTTCTTAATTCATATTCTCAACTAGCTGTGCCCGCGACTTCGTCCGCGTGGAATAGTGATTTTGGGCAGCATTTTTTGGATATATCTTTTGGTTTGTTTTGAATTATAAACATCTTCGTTTAGGTGAATAAGAAAAATCTTTACAGTAAATGCTTCTCTATCTACGATATTACTCTATCTACGATATTAGACGTATAGCCATCGCGGATCAAAGCCATACAGGCTGCTAGGATTACTTACACGTGGCAAATCCACATAAAGCTGACCATGCGAAAAACAGTTAATATTTATATCCACACTCATTAATTGTCATCGCGAAACATAGGCTCACTGGAAACTGAACTCGTTTAAAACTAAACGGGAAATTGTTTGGAATGAAAGGAATCCGAGGAATAAAAACGCTATAAGTTTTTTTTTTATATTAGCCTGCCAAAGTGCCTCTACTCTGGCTGATGGTAAGCAGTCAGTGGAATTCAGAAGTAGTGGACACCATTCCAAAAGCCAAACTACTGGTATGGTGGCCTCCACTATGGCGGCTTAATGAGATGCTTCTTCACGCCTCGCTTAAAAGTCCCAGGATGAAAGTTAGGTGGGAACACATGCGCTGGTAAAGAGTTCCAGGCTTTAATTGAGCGACAAAAGTATAAATTGCTGAACCGTTTGGTTCGAGATCCTTTAGATTGCACTGTGAAAGGGTAGCACTTCAGTCCTGCACGCGTCGTTCTGGATAAAAAGGGAGAGGGTAGAATTAATTTAAAGAGCTGTTGAGAAGACTCTCCGTGGTAAAGGCGATAGAAGACGGCCGTTGAGGAGGCGATGTCTCTTCGCAGCTGTAAAGGCTCAAGGGTCTTAGGCCTCCGGGCTTCCATGATACGGACTGCTCGCAAAAGGCCGCCGTACCGTCTCGAAAATGGTCGCCGGGTCCCACTATCCGGTCACCAACCTGCACGACGAACCACTCCGAGATTATGCGCAACCTGGTGGGGCAGTCTCTTTTTTTTTGGTTAGGTCTAATTGGGCCCTTGTACAATGCCGCGGGCGGCCAGCGGCATCACCGTTTATACGGGTCTCCCTGGCCGGCGGGTTGACCCACACCACCCACACAATGACTCCGCGGATACTCAGCTGGTCCCACACATGCTGCGAGGTCAACGCCATCTAGACCCAAAGTAAGCATATTATATGCTTGTATTATGGGTTCTAGAATACGGATAAACATACTTAAATACTTTTATTTTTGTAAATTAGATACATATTATACATATAAACACCCAGACCAATGCAAATAGACATGTTCATGCTACAAATATTTGCACTGAGCGGGAATCGAACCCGCGACCTCGCAGTCCATACACAGTACCACCGAAATACAGAGGCAGTCGATTTCCCCTTGACTTTCCCCTCCCTTTCCCCCGACTTCTCCCTAACTACCCCCGCACTTTCCCCTCACTTCTCACTTCTCCCTTCCTTTCCTCTTCCTCCCCCTCCCTTCCCCCTCCCTCCAAATTTCAAGTCGCCAACTTCAAAAGCAAAGATCTTTCCATACAATATTTCATCCTTTATTTCACTCCTATAAATCCACCCCAGTAAAAAAAAATTATGAGCGTATTTTTTATTTAAATAAAAGTATTCCAAAACAAAATTTCAAAGCTGTAACTTAAAAAATGAAGACGTTCATACAATCGATTTCATCCCTTTTCATACACTTAAGGGTTGAATTTTTAATAACCCTTTCTTTGTACACTTCTAGACATTAAGACAAACACACCCTCCAAATTTCAAGTCGCTACGACCAGCGGTTTAGGCTTTACGTTGTCTGTCAGTCAGTCAGTCAGTCAGTCAGGACAAAGCCTTTTATAATAATGTATGGATGTATGGATTAGACGTATAGCCATCAGGGATCAAAGCATACAGGCTGCTAGGAATGCTAACACGTGATAGAGCTACATAAAGCTGACCGAAAAACAGCTAATACTTAGATCCACACCCACAACTTTTAGTGTCTTACCTTTACTTTAATTACTTAATTAATTAATTACTTTAATTAGTCATCGCAAAACATAGGCTCACTGGAAACTGGACTCGTTTAAAACTAAATGAAAGACTGTTTAGAATGACAGAAATCCGAGGAATAAAAACACTATCAGCTATTCCGCAACCTGTTAAAATATCTGCTTCTATAAGATTTCGTAGTAAATTAACGAATGTTCGATGTGATTCTTTAAATTGGCATAACTTTTTTATTTATGAACCGATTGACATGAAACAAACACTAAATGTTAAGTGAAGCTTACCACAATATATTAGTGAAAACCATATTTAAATCGGATAAGCCGTTTCTGAGATTAGCGTGCACAAACGCACAGACAAACAGACAAACAGACAAACAGACAAACAGACAAATTTTTTAAAAATCATTGTTTTGGGTTCTATTTGCGTTGATATAGGTCCCAATAGTATTTTTTCTCATATATCTTCCATGTACAGACAGCGATCGGTTACATTTTTATTATATGTATAGATTTTGTACTATTTTGCGCACAGCAGCTGCTAATTCCAATAATTTAAATGGTCATGTTATCACAAATACCACCAATCACACGTGCAAAAAAAAAAAATATTAAAGGACCTTCCCTTCCTTGGTGGAATCAAAAGTGTACAGAGGCTGTACTAAATTTCAAAACAGCATATATAAATTTTAAACAAAATCCAACAGAAGAAACCTATCTTCAATTTAAAAGAATCCGGGCAGTTAAAAAACTCATTTTAAAAACAGAAAGACAAAAGAGTTGGTTTTCTCTTTGTGAAACTTTTAATAGATGCACACATTTATCCGTTGTATGGAAATTTATGCGTAAATATAATAAGACATATAATTTTAATATTCATGAAAATGACGCATGGGTTTTAGATTTTTTAAAGCAATACACTCCAGACTTTGTGCAACATTCTTCAAAAACTCTTACTGACAGTATTAATTCCAAAAATAATTTTCTACTTAATCCTTTTACAATTAATGAATTAATATCTGCAATCTCCTCCCGAAGAGATACTGCTCATGGTCTTGATGGAATACCATATATCTTATTTAAAAAACTAAGCACTGCAAGTTTACAAACATTTCTAAAAATACTTAATTTACTGTGGGAAAATAATGTTATACCTCAAGATTGGAAAGTGGATTGTCTTGTACCAATTTTAAAACCAGATAAGCCAAAGTTATATCCTGATTCTTATCGTCCCATAGCACTTACTTCTTGTGTAGGAAAGTTATTTGAACAATTGTTGAAGCAACGTTTAGAGTTTTACATAGAACAAAACAATATCTTACCTTCTAATCAATTTGGTTTTCGTAGGAATCGGTCTGCTAGGGAAAGTGTCTGTCAATTACAGCTAGATATTCATAACTCTTTATTGGCAAAAAAAAATTTGGTTGGAGTTTTCTTTGATGTTGCAGGAGCTTTTAATAGTGTAAATATAGATATTCTCTGTCATGAATTATTGCAAATAGGAATTCCTGTAATAATTATAAATTGGATTAAAAGTTTTCTGAGCAATAGAGAAGTATTTGCTAAATTTAATAGACATCTCTATGGTCCTAGACTCTCGTCAAAAGGAGTTTGTCAAGGCGGTATATTATCGCCTTTAATATTTATATTGTATATACGTAGATTAAATCTTATTTTAGGGTCTCAGGTTAAAAATCTACAGTTTGCAGATGATTTGGTTGTTTATACATCTGGGAACAATTTATCACAAACCGTCCAAATAGTCAATGATGCATTGGTAAATCTATATGAATATTTTTCTTACCTTGATCTAAATGTTAATCTGTTCAAGTCCAAAGTTGTTATGTTTGGTAAATAGTGTCATATTATGCCCAATGTGCTTTATAATAATTGTGCATTACCCACTTCACTTGAGGTTAAATTTTTGGGGGTTCTTTTTTCATATAATTTAACCTGGAATAATTACATAAAACATATAAGTAATTAGCAAAGTAATTAAAGCTTATAATGTACTGAAATCTTTGTCTGGCTCATATTGGGGTGCAGACCCAAAAATTTTGTTACTGTTGTATAAATCATTAGTTCGTAGTCATTTTGAATATGGTTTCTATTGTTTTGCTGCAGATATTAAAATTGTAAATAGTTTAGATCTTCTTCAAAATAAATGCTTGCGTGTAATAACTGGAGCATTCAGGAGTACTCCTATAAATGCAATGCAGACTGATTGTAATATCCCACCATTAAGCATTCGTTTTAATTACTTAAAAGAAAGATTTATACTAAAACTTTATAGTGTATCTAATAACAGTCTATTGGTCAATTTGTTACACTCGATTACTCCTTTAGTTTCTAAACCAATTTTTATGATACAGGGTCTTCAAAGTTTCATAAATTTTATTCAAAATTTAAATATCTATCAATCTAAACATATTTTGCCTTGCTATGAAGGAACTTTTATTAGTAAACTAGCTGTGCCCGCGACTTCGTCCGCGTGGAATAGTGATTTTGGGCAGCATTTTTTGGATATATCTTTTGGTTTGTTTTGAATTATAAACATCTTCGTTTAGGTGAATAAGAAAAATCTTTACAGTAAATGCTTCTCTGTCTACGATATTAGACGTATAGCCATCGCGGATCAAAGCCATACAGGCTGCTAGGATTACTTACACGTGGCAAATCCACATAAAGCTGACCATGCGAAAAACAGTTAATATTTAGATCCACACTCATTAATTGTCATCGGGAAACATAGGCTCACTGGAAACTGAACTCGTTTAAAACTAAACGGGAAATTGTTTGGAATGAAAGGAATTCGAGGAATAAAATCGCTATAAGTTTTTTTTTTATATTAGCCTGCCAAAGTGCCTCTACTCTGGCTGATGGTAAGCAGTCAGTGGAATTCAGAAGTAGTGGACACCATTCCAAAAGCCAAACTACTGGTATGGTGGCCTCCACTATGGCGGCTTAGTGAGATGCTTCTTCACGCCTCGCTTAAAAGTCCCAGGATGAAAGTTAGGTGGGAACACATGCGCTGGTAAAGAGTTCCAGGCTTTAATTGAGCGACAAAAGTATAAAGTGCTGAACCGTTTGGTTCGAGACCCTTTAGATTCCACTGTGAAAGGGTGGCACTTCAGTCCCGCACGTGTCGTTCTGGATAAAAAGGGAGAGGGTAGAATTAATTTAAAGAGCTGTTGAGAAGACTCTCCGTGGTAAAGGCGATAGAAGACGGCCGTTGAGGAGGCGATGTCTCTTCGCAGCTGTAAAGGCTCAAGGGTCTTAGGCCTCCAGGCTTCCATGATACGGACTGCTCGCAAAAGGCCGCCGTACCGTCTCGAAAATGGTCGCCGGGTCCCACTATCCGGTCACCAACCTGCACGACGAACCACTCCGAGATTATGTGCAACCTGGTGGGGCAGTCTCTTTTTTTTTTGGTTAGGTCTAATTGGGCCCTTGTACAATGCCGCGGGCGGCCAGCGGCACCACCGTTTATACGGGTCTCCCTGGCCGGCGGGTTGACCCACACCACCCACACAATGACTCCGCGGATACTCAGCTGGTCCCACACATGCTGCGAGGTCAACGCCTTCTAGACCCAAAGTAAGCATATTATATGCTTGTATTATGGGTTCTAGAATACGGATAAACATACTTAAATACTTTTATTTTTGTAAATAGATACATATTATACATATAAACACCCAGACCAATGCAAATAGACATGTACATGCTACAAATATTTGCACTGAGCGGGAATCGAACCCGCGACCTCACAGTCCATACACAGTACCACCGAAATACAGAGGCAGTCGATTTCCCCCTGACTTTCCCCTCCCTTTCCCCTGACTTCTCCCTAACTACCCCCGCACTTTCCCCTCACTTCTCACTTCTCCCTTCCTTTCCTCTTCCTCCCCCTCCCTTCCCCCTCCCTCCAAATTTAAAGTCGCCAACTTCAAAAGCAAAGATCTTTCCATACAATATTTCATCCCTTATTTCACTCCTATAAATCCACCCCAGTTAAAAAAAAATTATGAGCGTATTTTTTATTTAAATAAAAGTATTCCAAAACAAAATTTCAAAGCTGTAACTTAAAAAATGAAGACGTTTCATACAATCGATTTCATCCCTTTTCATACACTTAAGGGTTGAATTTTTAATAACCCTTTCTTTGTACACTTCTAGACATTAAGACAAACACACCCTCCAAATTTCAAGTCGCTACGACCAGCGGTTTAGGCTTTACGTTGTCTGTCAGTCAGTCAGTCAGGACAAAGCCTTTTATAATATGTATGGATGTATGGATTAGACGTATAGCCATCAGGGATCAAAGCATACAGGCTGCTAGTAATGCTAACACGTGATAGAGCCACATAAAGCTGACCGAAAAACAGCTAATACTTAGATCCACACCCACAACTTTTAGTGTCTTACCTTTACTTTAATTACTTAATTAATTAATTAATTTAATTAGTCATCGCAAAACATAGGCTCACTGGAAACTGGACTCGTTTAAAACTAAATGAAAGACTGTTTAGAATGACAGGAATCCGAGGAATAAAAACACTATCAGCTATTCCGCAACCTGTTAAAATATCTGCTTCTGTAAGATTTCGTAGTAAATTAACGAATGTTCGATGTAATTCTTTAAATTGGCATAACTTTTTTATTTATGAACCGATTGACATGAAACAAACACTAAATGTTAAGTGAAGCTTACCACAATATATTAGTGAAAACCATATTTAAATCGGATAAGCCGTTTCTGAGATTAGCGTGCACAAACGCACAGACAAACAGACAAACAGACAAACAGACAAACAGATAAACAGACAAACAGACAAAAAAATTAAAAATCATTGTTTTGGGTTCTATTTGCGTTGATATAGGTCCCAATAGTATTTTTTCTCATATATCTTCCATGTACAGACAGCGATTGGTTACATTTTTATTATATGTATAGATTTCCAGCAATTAATGTAATTCTAAAGAAGAAAAAAGAATTGTCCACAAAAGAGGAAGTAAATGCAATGCTATCAGAGTGGTCAGATCATAAATTTGTTTATACAGATGGTTCTAAAAATGATAAGGCTGTGTCTTTTGCCATATATGAGCCCTCCTCAAATATAGGCATTGGCAGAAAAATTGACAAAATATCAAGTATTTTTACAGCTGAAGCTGTTGCTATATTGAGTGCTTTGAAACATATTGAAAATTATAACTCAGGACATAACAAATGGGTAGTGGTAAGTGATAGCATGAGTGTTCTGCAAAACTTGTCAAACAACAAATTAAATGCTAACACAAATTATATAATTTATTTAATAAAGCAGTTATGGGTGGAATTATATCAATCAAATATTGTAATTAGTTTTGTGTGGGTGCCTTCGCACATTGGTGTTGTAGGGAATGAAAAGGTAGACTATTTGCCAAAAAAGATTGTTGATTTAGAAGAACTAATTCCTAATTCTGACCCTGTTATGGATGTTTCCATACCACCTACAGATGCAGTTAGTCTTTTAAAACAGCGCATGTGTCAAGAGTGGGGAAGACATTCATACCAGTACACTCAGGTTGAAAATAAAGGTACTTGGTTTGCCACTCTAGACGTTCAAATAAACTCCATATCTTGGTTCTGCAAGTATAACAGATTCATAAATAGAAAATTTTATTCAATTATCAGTCGTATGCGTTTTGGTCATTGTCGTTTAAATTATCATCTTCATCGCCTTAGAATGGTCAATTCTCCTAACTGAGTATTGTCAATCACAAGAAGTTCAGTCGCTGCATCATATCTTTTTCCAGTGCTCGTCTTTCAACATTCAGCGCCTTGTGTTGTCCGATGAGCTGCTTAAAATTTATAATAATCCTGACGAGGTCCCGCAATGCATTCAGGAGCTACTTAAGAATGTCTCAGTTTATATATACTTGTACAAATTTATAGTAGAGACTGTAAATGATATTTAGTTATAATAAGTTTTCGTGTATTTATTAATATTATTTGTTTTAATAGTAATACTTATTAACTTTAGGTATAATTCTCAAAAATGTAAATAAAACAATTAACTAGGTACTTGAGGAGACAGCTCGGCAAAAAAGGACAAAAATATAGGAAAATATAAAATAAAAATAAAACGATGAATTGAAGACTTAGAAAGCGATTGTCTTAGAAAAAGGAGGTTATTTACCATGACATTGACAGTAAAATGACATGAATACTGGTTTGGACAAAAATAAAATTACGCTAAAAATGGGTTAAATACGAAAGACAAAATAAATAAAACAAACACTACAATGAGTATATAAACGAAAGACATTATTTTTACAAACTTACCACGTAAGAAATCCTACACGGAAGACTAGGCAGTATAATCGAAAGACTATAGCCTGCCCTCTGGGCAAATAAAAAAAAAAAAATTAAAACTGCAAAGACAAAGAAATTAACCTACTGTTGGGTGATTGGGTGTTGAGTGTTGTTGACTACTGCTGACTGTTGGTGTTTTCTTACTTAGGTACCCACAGAGTACTTTTTAATAGGTACCGTACCTTGTGCCAGCTCATTCTTTTCTTTATTAAATACCTTAACGAACGTTCTCATCATGCTAATGCCGATGAATTAATTATTTTTAAAATTGTGATTATTTATGTTGTGAAAAAGATATTTTTATTGGTACAATCGGAAGACGTCTCGGAGTGAAGTTTTTCTCGAGACCGGCAATACGGTATATTTCACACCTAAATATTATCAGCGCAATTGAAAGTGTGTGGTGTTCACTATAAATAATACAATTATTAAGCTTCGTTTCGCTCTGATCAATGCAATAGTCAAAAATAATAATTGAGTTTATTCTTGGATTAGAATGCCTGTAAAATGCAAAGCATTTCAAACATGTTACATTATTGTGCATATTTTGTGAAATTGATGTTTGACTACCCCCTAGTTCCAGTCGAAAATGAAATATTAAATAACCAATTTCTTTATTTTGTACAGTGAAATTACAATTCATCGGCATGTATTTAGTAACTTTATTTAATGACTGTAATAATTAACCTGTAAAATGTAAATAGGTACCCTAGCATCTGTAATGCTGCCCATCTTTTACAGGTTAATTACTTGTAGGTACACTTGGAGGTGGGTGGGCTAGAAACAGTTCTACTCCCACCCACTTCCAAGTAAAATTAGCAATTGAGACTTACTTTGATATTTTATTTGTCTCATATTTGTGTAGATTTCGCAATGGAATCTGCAGGTGATTGGTGTTTGATTGAGAGTGATCCTGGCGTGTTCACCCAGCTTATAAGAAAATTTGGTAAGTGCTCTATAATGCCTGATTTACAAGTATTAAGTTATTTAATGCATGTAATCATTTAGTTTAATATTAAGTTGTAAGTTAAAATTTACTTATACTAACTTACTATTTGATGCTGATTGTACCTACATGATTTCTAATATTAATTTGTGCATTTTCCATTGTATCTGCACAGGGACATCTCTTTTTCATCAGCTCATTAAGCATTGTATTGTCTCATCATCATTATCATAACAGCCAAAAGACATCCACTGTTGTCATAGGCTTCCCCCAATTTTCGCCATCTTAAAGCATTACTGTCCATGAAAATTAGTAGTTTAGTGTTTGTTTGTGTGCCCAGAAATGGCTGGTACCAAAAGAAATGCACACTGCAGTGAGCTAAAGCTAAGCTAAGAATGTGATCAAAATTGGAGATAGTATTTGACAATTATGGCAACTAGCAGTCTTATTTATTATTTATTCTCCATAACCACTATTTTATATGGTTTTGGTGACACATTTTCACCAAAGTCAAATCATACATTTTGGTTATATTTTGACAAGAAACTAAAGTCTTCTAGTTTGTGTTTGGACGAATGGCATTGATATAATTATTATATATTTGTGGGGATATTTGTGAAACTGACTTGCCATAAAGATATGTAATGAAAATGAACATATCTTCTCTTACAACCTGTTTGGGCTTACCTTTCCAGTATGCATTGATGTCTGAAGTGAATGGCTGATACTTTCCCTTCCATATAGGACATGTTTATTTATAGATTAAATCTATAGGTATGTACTTGTTTTGTTGTTGTAGGAGCAAAAGGTGTTCAAGTTGAGGAATTGTGGACAATAGAAGATGGTATATTTGAAACTTTAAGGTATGTAAATATTTTATTGCCATGTAAGTCACTAAAATATACATTGAGAATTATTTTTACTGTTTCAGACCAGTTCATGGGCTTATATTTTTGTTCAAATTTTTGCAACATGAAGAGCCAGCCGGTCCTATAGTAACAGATAGTCGTCTTGACAAAATTTACTTTGCTAAACAGGTACCTATTGCATTTTTATTTCTATGTGTTTGTTCTGTAGTATTGTTAAAGTTCATACCAGCTTCAAAAATTCAAATGCTAAATTATTATAAATTAAAATTGGGGTATACTTTTAAATAAGTATATAATAAATATGAAATCACCAATTTGCCCATTGAAATTGAAGCACTATGCCCTGGTAATATTGACTTTAAACACTTTTTACATAATGAAAAATGCATGTTTCTAGGTAATAAACAATGCATGTGCTACACAAGCCGTCATTAGTTTGCTACTGAACTGTGATCATCCTGATGTAGAACTAGGACCAGAACTATCAAAACTTAAAGAATTCAGCATGTCCTTCGACCCAAGAATGCGCGGGCTTACACTAAGCAACTCGCAGACTATTCGCAGTGCTCATAACTCTATGGCACAGCAGACACTCTTTGAGTTTGATCCCAAGATGGCTTCAAAGGTCAGTCATATCATAATACTCATTAAATAAAACATATTTAGTTTGTAGTCATTGTAGTTTTTAATTGCCCTGTCTCTTATACAATTTGCTATATTCAAATTCCAACTAAAATGAAATTTTAATAACATTATACTATAAATACATGGGTACAAATACATAAGAGAAACTCATCACCTATCAAACTGAAAATGTATGCATCTAAGAGAGAAAGGTTTTTGACTGAAATGATGCTAAATAATAAAAAATCTTACTTACATTTTCATAAAAGTATCTAACATTACCATTTAGATAAATATAAGGTAACCTAGATATACAAAAATATTATATTTATACATAATTTCAGCAACAGAAAATGTGATTACTATTATTTTAGTAAGTATTTTATTTACAAAAAAAAAATTAAAATAAAGAATCTGTTAACACAATTTTGTTTTTCCCAAACTATTTAATAGCAGTTTTCCTTTGTAATAAAATTAACACACTCATTGTTTATTTTCTTAAATTTATTTTCGGATTGTGGATGAGGCAGCATGTTTATCTCTTGTTATTTCTTTCAGGATGATGAGGCATATCACTTTGTTGGCTATATGCCAATAGATGGCCGCCTCTATGAGTTAGATGGTCTTAGAGAAGGGCCTATAGATCATGGCCCTATTGCTCCTGACCAAGATTGGTTGGATGTTGTTCGCCCTATTATTTTGAAGAGAATTAACATGTATGTATATTATTCATTTATCAGTCTTCATCTGTTTAGACTTGTAGAAATGATGTCTTTTAAGCTTTGTTGTTTGAAGAAAAAAACGTAACTAGAACATTGTGGTATTTTTAATTATTTTCAAACTATTCTTCTCGATATTTTATTATACTTTTCCATTAGCTAGAACCAGTTTAAACATTTCATCATGATTGGTTTACTATTATCCCACTACAGGGAAAGGCCTCTTCTCATACAGAGAAGGTATGAGCATTGATGCGTGGCGATCAATGCTCATACCTTCTCGATAGTCAAGAATTTGTATGTTGAATTTGTAAGGCTTCATCGTGGCAAAATCATCAAAAAAGATTTTAGCATTTCATTAAAGCCAAGTTAGGCCGCTCTAAAAGTTATAGAAAAGTAGCACGAGAGTTTTTCCTAGAAAGATTCCCTTTCGGAACATCCTGTCCGTTTACCATAAGACCCGTTCCCGTCACCACCGTTTCCTTAATATTTAATCAGTTTCCTGATATATGAGTTTTCCACAATGTACATCTCCCAAAAGATACTTTTGGTTTGATAACAGTTTTTCAAAAAGAACTGACCCCAAAACGACCGTTCCCGCCACTGCCGTTTCCTTAATAAACCGTTGGCTTGATATCCTTAAACACCCGTTCCTGAGATATGTGTGATATTGTAACCTCTTTAAAGTATCACTTCCATACCACTTAAATAGATAAAACTTCATACTGGCCACTTATTACTTTATGACATTTGTGTTAAAAAATCCAAAAAATAAAAATTAAATACACATTATATATTGTCTTTGTCAAAAGAAAAATTAGAATTTCCTTACGGGTTTCACATGAAACAGATCTTATCTTAATATTATGTTTTGATATACAAATGGTCTGACAATAGAGTATTTTGGGCATACAGGTGTCATGAAAAACGGATCTTTTGGCATAAGTATGCTATGAGAACTGGGTACTTTAGCAAACAGATGATACGAGAAACGGGTCTTTTGGCGTACGGTCATTTAAATAAACTGTTATTTTGGAGCTCATA
The DNA here is from genome assembly GCA_963082885.1 of Parascotia fuliginaria. Classification (NCBI taxonomy): domain Eukaryota; kingdom Metazoa; phylum Arthropoda; class Insecta; order Lepidoptera; family Erebidae; genus Parascotia; species Parascotia fuliginaria. The sequence continues at coordinate 18,841,178 of OY720170.1, read as the reverse complement.
TTTTAGGAGGATCTTCTCACAAGGTGGACCGACGACGTTATAAGGGTGGCGGGCAACCGTTGGATGAGGGTGGTTCACGACCGGCCAAGGTGGCGAAAATTGGAGGAGGCCTATGTTCAGCAGTGTCTTAATTTATTAAGTTTCACATAAATATAGGTATAACAGCTTTTAGAGAAATTTTTGGTAACTCGTCCGGATGAGTCGCGATGCTCGTGGATAACCTTCATACATACTGATCAAATTTAGAAATAGGTTGTGCGACTACCCAATTAGACTTTAAATCCTTTAGGGTTTGTTCCATAACGCGAGCATTTACTTCTATTTTTTTAACTGTACTACTACTGTAACTGTGTGTGGTGTATAGCGTGTATTTATATCATCGCTATTCATATTTACAGATACACAGAGGGTGAAATTCATTTTAACCTGATGGCCTTAGTGTCCGACAGGAAAATGATATATACAAGACAGCTTCAAGATCTGTTGAACGAAACCCAAATGCTCGGCATGCAGACCGACGAGGTAGACAGTGAAATACCCAGACTTAGAATGTTGATCGAATACGAAGATGTTAAAATGGCTAAATACGAGCAAGAGATGGCTCGTCGCCGACATAACTACTTGCCATTCATAATAATGCTGTTGAAAATATTAGCCGAGGAAAAGAAACTGACTCCTCTGCTGGAGAAGGCCAAAGAGCGCGCTGCGAAGAAGGGTTCCAAGAAGTTGAAAGTATAACACGAGTCGTGGGGAGGTCTGCGGGCTGCACGCGCGCGCGGTGCGCGCCGCGTCTCCCAGTCCAGCCCCTCGCGCGTGCTCCCCGCCTCTGAACACATGCAGTACACCCTAGGAGACTTAGACGCCATATACACTGAGCACCAGGACTCTTCTTTGTTGTTAAATATTGAACCACACACTATATTAGAACAAGTCATGACCGAACCACAAGAGGATTTGCACTACCCATCATGTGAAGGGCTGGAGCCTCAGCCGTCTGTGAGTAATCCTCTACTGAATGCGGACTCTGACGATAGCAAAGACTTTATTAGTGAACCGCAAGGTTTGTTGATTGATAATGATGTGGATGTTGATGTGGATGTGGATGTTGACGTAGAGATGGATCTAGATATAGATTTATCTGGTCAGCTTGACCTAAATGTGCCGGATACGCAGCATAACTTAGATTTTGATTCTGACTAACCGAGAATTTAATAATGAATTGATCGATACAAATATACCAAATTATTGTTTTACTAGACATAAGGACTTACTAAACCGTTATCGAATATGTAGTGTTAATTTACCTTTGGACGCCTGGATTTAACTAAAATTTAATAATATATTAGTTTGATCATAACCAATACACTTTAAGTTGGGCGAAGAAAAATTGTTGTCATACCCTTGTGTCAAGTTTAGGTAAATTAAAACTAGCTAATTCGGTAACTGATAATGAAATAGCAAAGATAAAAATATGTATATTTATTTACTAACAATATTTGCAGGTAACTTATGAAACAATATCAGGCAATTGTCGCAAACAACCTTCTAAAATAAAGGCATGAAATACAATGTAGATTATTATGGAATATTGCTTGTCATTCTATTTATATAGTTAATTACAAATCTGTTAGCAGTAACACAGTGTAGTATACAATGATTATATTTGTTTATAAAAGTAAAATTAATGTATCACTGTGGTTTTCCTATGCATTTGTTATGTGGACATGAGTATTAATGCGGACTTATGTAACATCAATACTATATTGATAGGTTATGCATATAATCAAAATATAACCGATATTTTTGACAATGGTAAATTGTAATAGGGTACTAGTATTTATCAAAAACGCGAAAAATATAGGGAATCAATTACTTAAGTACTTGTGACATTTTTGACAATTTGTTTTTGTTCATCAAACAATTATTGTACTTTAGCAGAATCAGTGAATAAAGCCAGTAAGAACGTGCAAACAAATATAAATTTTGAAGTAATATAGTAATTAAAATAGATTAAGTACCCTATTATATTCGTTATAGTTACTCATGTAGTGTTTTCTTATTGAATACAAGATTCGTCACTATCTATATCAGGTACATTTGATGTTTACATATTCAATTATCTGTATTACAATAGAAAGATGTGCAAAGCTAAATAACTGTTATTTGTAATTAAATATAGAGGACAGCATTCAAGATGAATTTGTCACAAGTATAATATAACGTTACACATAGTATTGTCATTTTGCTTGCATCTTGTCGATGACCATATAATTATATTATTATTTACATCTTACTTACAAATGTTTGCTTATATCTAAATTATAAACCTAATTAACGAAAGTTTCTTTATGTATCATGTTTACATGAGTAATAAATTAATGAATTTGGGGTGTGATGTGGCACTTTGAAATAGTCTAGCATCTGTTATTTACAACGGGGGCAATATTCTGGTACAATGGCGAAGATACAGTAACGCAGTGACATGATGATGATTTAGGAGAAATTATTTACAGATATAGGTACCTACACATCTTGAGCTTAGCTGCCTGCTATGTTCTATGTCATTACGTGGATTCGGAGAGCAAGTGTCGATCTGATTTTTTGAATAGCCAATAAGTATCACTTAAGAGTATCACAGATTAATTCTTCTCTTCAGTACAATTTTGACTTAAAAGTAAATAAGTACCATCATTTGGTTGTTTTAAAATGTGGTAGTGTTAAGAGATGCTATCGTGTGTCGAATCCAAGTAATGAGTGAACAGAGGCTGGGTGAGTGTTGAAGGGGCGCGCGTCGCAGCGCTCACGTGTTGGGCTGCAGACCTTTGGGCTTAATCATCATGGACGCGCGTTTCAGGGTGTAGTCCCAACCTCGCCAGCGGAACCATACGATGCCTGCCAACATCACATATTGTAACATAAACAAATCTTACATTGAAACGTGTTTCGTATATTTTTTTAAATTACAAAAATGAATGACGGAGAATGGAGAGTTAAATTTATGTAAACTTAATGCGTATTTTTAATAAAGTCAACTGTTATGGAATTTGTTAGAGTTCAAAACTAGGCCAAATTACGCTCTTCCATTTTAAAAATAAAATGTTTAATAATAACGAAAGCTTTTTTGCTTTGAATTTGACGCTATTTTATTGATTCTGTTAATGCCTATACAATTAACAGTACATTCTGTTAATTCTATACATTACGGCTGACACCGCCACTTTTGATAAAATTATGGTGTTATTCATAATTTATAAAAATTGTTGGTTGGTGTATTCATGATCCATTATATGTCTGGACTTTTAGATTCAGGTACACGTTTCTATTATTGTACTACAAGTTTAAATTTTGATATTGTACTTTTGAAGACAGCCAATGAACATAGGTTAAACAAGATATATTTAACTGATGTATTGAATGTTTAAAAGGGTGCGTTCCCGTACCTTGTCTGGCTGTAAGGTCCTGTGGGTCGTGTAGGTAGAGACCGTTGAGCCCGCGACCGCATGATTTCCACCACCACCCGCCCTTCAACATTGATGCGCAGTTCAAAGATGACCTGTCATTGTCTCTGTAAATAATACCAAAGTAGCTTACAGACAGCAAAAAGTATTTAATTAGGCGAGTAGGGAATATTTTGCTTAACTATACGACATCTACCGCTACAATAAAAAAAGCCATGTTCTTAAATCTTAACAAAGCACAAACAGACTTGTTGATGTCTGGTGTAACCTTCGTTCTTCCTTCTCATTCGTTACCTTCTCATTCGTTACTTGAGCTAATTACTTGTTTATTGTAATCTATGATGGGTATACTTATATTTATATGTACGCATATGTACTTAAATGTATCGTACCTGTTGTATGTAGAGAACGGGCTGTTATTAGATCCATACCATGGGTCGTTGAGAGAGTCGCCAGCATTACCCTCATAGCCGTCTATTTCAAGCTTGTAATATTCCGCTTCCGAGTATATTTTGAAGTGCGAATACTGGGCATACCTGGATAAGTATATTATATACATTTTTAGCATATTTGACCATATAGATAGCTATCTAGTCGTCTAATGGAATCAATTTATAAAATACTAGCTTTTCGCAGTGCGGTTGCATCCGCGTCTTTGCTTACTGCTCTGCTCCCGACGCCAGTAGCGTGATGTTACATAGTCTATACTACTTACTTTTTCAAGAACTGGGCTATCATACGCAAAAAGAATTATTCAAATCCGACTGGTAGTAGATTAGAGCGTTCAAACAAACAAAATAACTAACCCCCTCTAGTGTGTACAAACAAACTCTTCCGCTTTTTAAAATAGTACTAGAGGTCCGCTCTCGCTTCGCTTCGGTATCAAGTTTTATTCTTTAACACGAACTCTTACAGAAAATATTATAGTAATTCTAATTGATTTAAGACATTTTTGTCTCGAAACTGTATCTGTTTTATCAATACTGTAAATATATTATTATTTACATTATAATCGTAACTTTCAATACTGTTGTTCTTATAGTATGATATATACTTGTGTATTTAATTGTATTATTGTGTATATATCTGAGGTCTATCTTGACGTATTCGTATTTAATTTTTGAATACCTACTGTAAGTTGAAGCATCTGCGTTATACATCTACTTACCTAATTCTAGAAAATTTGCATTTTTCTAGCATTTTGAATAATAAATTTATTGCTGCCACTTATGTATATAAATATCAATTTATGTAGATAATGTATTTCCAATGTTCACATTATAATTCTACATTGAACTTATCTATTAAGTAATCTAATTTTGAGTTGTTCTAATATGTTATCTACTTGATAGCGGCTATTATTATTGTAAATTGTACATAATCGGTAAGTCAAAGGCATGATCGTAAAATACACTAACGCCTTTGCACTACACTTCGACTGTAAATAACCGTCACCGCTTAACGTTTGTTAATTTTGTATGAATCAAATTTTGATGCGGCACTATGTCCGAGCTATATACATTTCCATTTCTATGTAATTACGACACAGAGAAGAAAAGCTTCACCAGCTTTGCTTGCTGCCTCAACCCATGGATTTAAAGGGTTAATCTGTAAAATTCTTTTATGTATAGCCCACGTACCTATTTGCTTTACCACTTTCAACAAAAAATTTCAGTGACACATTACTACTGTAAACTGTCACTGTGCTGAATTCACTTGAAAACAAAAATAGACAATTATTGTTTTGTGATACGCAAACGACATTTAATGTTACTCTAGGTGGTAAAGCGATGTTATTGTCGACTATACCTAGGTACTTATTTGATTTCCTTCAGTTAAAATATTGTCAAAAATAATTATAAACTTGGGGCTTAGCAGACAAACTATATAGAACTGTAAAGAAACATTAACTGACGATGAACGAATTAATTTGAACTTACCTCTTATTACCGTCGAAATCTTCCAGTTCCACTCTGAGCATGTAATCATCATTGTTCGTCAACATATAAATGTTCTCGTTGCCGAGCCAAAACTCTTTGCTTGGGTCACCGAAACCATTTTTGTAATCGTTCCAATCTCGGTTGAAGTTCTCTGCGGGGATCCCGAATTCATCTCGGCGATGTATAACCTAAAACACAAACACTTATTAGGTAGGTATTTAGATAATGCGACATAATAGGTATATAATAAAATAGTACGTTTTCAACAATAATATATTAGTAAATTTGACAATAATAAATTGGACTGGTTTTGCATACAATTCGAATTTCCAAACCTAATCCATGGATCACAAATACACAAGAACTCAAAAATCGATGTAAATTAAAACAACAAAACGTTCTCAATAAAGTCTAAAACTTGTTTTCAGTTAGGTAGAGCTAGTCTTTATTTATTAGATATACTTAAAAAATTACATGCATTTTTATGTAGCTGTTAAAACAGTTCTGTAGATTTAGAATATCAGCCGTTTATTATTACAGTAATAGCATTCTCAATGTCATCATAGTTTTTAAATTACATAATACTGTTAGGTAAAATTATTCATATTGGTTTGTTGTGCATCCACCTGCAATAAAACAATATGAATGATATTGATTGTCTACCGAATGAATGGAATGGACAATTTTTATTCATGATATACTTATTTATAAATTGATCAATTCACAATTATCTAGAATTTGGTGTTTAGTATGTTAAATAAGTACATAGTAGTATTTGCATAATTAGTTATACTAAACACTTAGAGCATTAATGCTCTAAGACTAAACAGTATTTGAATAGGTTAGAAACCTATTAAAAGGTTAAACAACCTTGAAGGTTAAACAACCTTGAATGAATAACGTTTAATGTCGCATTTAAGGGATACTACTATTCCACTATCATTAGGGGTCATTCCTGTGTAGGTGTAAGGGTTTTAAGCATTATTAATGAACGACTAAAAGTCATTAAACCATTTTAGCCAAATCGATTTTAAACCTTACAATTATTTTGCGCTTATTAATTAATGTTTGTCTGTAATCTTGTGGCCCTAAAAAGCGGTAGTTCCCATTTGTTCTATGGAACGAGCCTTTTTCTTGTCAACAAAAACGCTATTACTACGTATGTACCTATGCATCGGTGTCCGGATTACTTCTACAACGCTTTTTTCATAAATCAAATCCGGTCTTTACTAGACGAATACATTTTCTCTAGCATCCAAGATCCTAAAGGATCGAAGTGCTAATAATTATGTTAAATTTCTTCAAGAAGAAGGGAGGTACTAAACAATTTACAAACATTTAGATTTTTGGACAGTAGGTGTATTATGGTAAGTAATAAAATTATTGTCTTAGTAGATATGTACTACCTATTGTACCTATAACATTTTCATAAATAAATGTTACTTCTTCAAAACAGATTTTCATTTTCATATTTGCATTTTCAACATTGATTTTAGCTTATATCAGTTGTGTTAAGAAAAACTACACCCCTACCATGTCGAAGCCGAGACCCATAAAAAATCGAGTCTTGGGCTATCCAAGACAGTCTTGACTACGCATAGCCAGAGCACGAGCACCGACATCTTTGTTGGAATGTTCCTAACGAGGCGCGCCGGCCGGAGGTCTACGGGGAGGTGCAGCGGGACGCGGGACGATATTACCGTGGCCGCCGCGCCCTCACACTTCGAGACACACACACACCGCCGAGCACTCACGCCGCGCATACGTTCATTACATTACGATCATCCGTTATACCTATACATATAAGATTGTAATTGCATTACTAATTATTATAGTCCTTATCAACCAAGTACTGCGTTTGAATTCTACTAAGACCTGTAGAAGAAGATCACTCTAATCCAACTTATAGTATAGTTGATAGCATTGCAGTTGGTACGTTGTATGTACTTATTGTCTCTGGAATAGACTTGTTTGCCAAACAGTTGTAAAGTCTCTTCTTTACCCCACGAACCATTCGACGCTTCGGGAACACTCGTCTACTTATATTATTTTAGATTATTTATTGATTTTTTTTATTGGTTACAAATCCTACTATCTAAACTAATTGCTACTTATCGAAACTAATGTTATAAAGAGAAAATATTTTTTTTTTTATGTTTCTTTGTTCCGATTTAACTCAAGATCTACGTACTTAATCCTAATATTAAAGCGAAAGTATGTGTGTGTATAAATATATGTGTGTACGTGTGTTTGTTACCACTCAGCGCCTAAACGGCTGAACCGATAACTGAAGTTAAATTAAATTCTGTTCCAAAAGCTGAGACCGGAATACGCACAAATTTCGTTTTTAATAAAGCAAGACTAGAGAATGACAGGTAAAGTAAAACAACCATTACCGAAGTGTCCAAGAAATTAATGTACCTACCTAGGTATCTAGGTACATTAATTTCTTGGACCTAGGCTCATCTTGACAACCATCATCGAGAGCTAAGAATCTAATACTCGATGATTATGCTATCCCTATTTTTTTCGTCTGGAAGTTTTATATCTACAATAGATTTAGGTATTATTGTAGTGACTGAGTGTAAAAACATTAGTGCTCCTCTCATTGTGTGAGTAATGTTACTTAATTTTGAACCGTATTATTAGAACAAGATTAAAATAAAATTAGCTATTGGGACCTTGGTATACCTATTTATCTCCATCATTTGAGTTTGGTAAGTACCTGCTATTATCTTATCTATTAAATACCTGTTAGATACCTACTGAATGCAGATCTGAAATCATATCTGATAGTCAAGACCATCATCATCAACATTTCAATCAAAAGACGCTCATAGACGTGACACCAATTAAGAGAACTTAATCAATCATATCAGTCTTAGAAGTCTGCTCACTTTCGATCGATTACCTAGGTAGGTACTATTGGAGAGCTGTTAAGTAACATTTTGTCAAATAAGTAAACCTTATTATTTGAAAACTTCTCCGTTATGATTTGATGTTAAGTGATGTTAAAACAACTTACCGTCCAGCCTCCGTCCGCGACGTTTTGCTCGCAGTACACTTTTAGGAACCAGTAGGTCGTCCCTCTGATTTGTAAGTAGTACACGCCGGATTCACGCATGCCGCCGTTCATCAGGTCCACGCACGAGTAGCCCTGCACAATGACATCAAACCTCGTTGTAGAAATACTTTCTGAATATTAAACAATAACTCACACATGCATTTACTTTAGCCATCTGCGGCAATGTGTGGGCCCTCTAATAAAGTTTCTAAAGATACAGAGTCTTACACAATGCTCTATTCGCATAGCTACAATATGATAGATATTCGCGATGCCAACAGAATTTTAATTTACATACCTTTTATGTACTTACAAGAATATGCTTAAATATAGAAGCATTACAATGGTAATAATAACTAATAGTTACACGACGCTATGATTTTAATACCGAAGTTTTATTGTTATATCGTTACGTACTAATAAGTACCTATCGTTCTTTCCAAGTGTTGTAGAAATACTTATGTAAGTAGGTAGGTACGTATTCTGCCCATCCCTTTTGAAACTTTCTCGAAACAATTAACCACCATTTGTCTAATATGTTTTTTTTTTTTTTTTTTTTATTTATTACCAAAACATACAAAACAGAAAACAATATTTTTTGACAGAAATGCCACTACCTTAAGGTTTGTGTGTGACACAATGTCAAATTGCTTTAAAGACAATATTTCACGAGTAGGTATTTGTCGTATATGTAGGTAAATAAGTGGATAGTCAAAGCACTTATTAGATGGTATAACTGTTACGTAATTGCTCTGTGTATCCAACTAAATAATCTTCAAATTATAACGTTAACAACAATATCGACACTGTAGTAGATCCTCCAGCTTCATCAAGAATGGCCTGAATCGACTATATAAGTAGTAAGGTACCTATCTATCAAACACGAAACTAAATTTTAGATTTAAAAACTAAATCTAACTAGAATTAGTTCCGTGGTATAAAACCTCGGTTGATCTGTATATAGTTCTGCCATGACATGAAGTACGTTTACCCATACACCCTAAATTAATAATATTACCTATTGTTTATGAAAATAAAATACAAAATAAATTATATTATTTAAAAAATTGATTGAGCGCCACTTGTGTTTTTTCAGAAAACGAAATATTTTCAACTGACATATCGATAAAAAACACCGGTACAGTATCAGCAGAAATAGCAATTGAAATTGATTAATTGAGTTTATTGTTTGACTGTATTCCTTTGGATTATAGACGTAACGGCCACGCCATTAGCTATTATGAGTATGGTTAGGCATCTGATTAATGGACTTAGCAGCTACTAGCACACAATAGTAACTGTAGGTATTCTTGTAAACAGTCGGATTTGCAAAAATTGCAATTTGGCGGCCCATGGTAAGCAGCGGTTTCGCAGCGTCCCTGGCAACGCAGGAACAATGCTGGCGAATCTAAGTCGTTCATAAGCGACAATTAGGTACCAGTACCATACCACTTACTTACTTACAAAATATATTTAAATATATAGGTATTCCAATTTTTGAAAAGACAAAAGAAGCCAATAACATAACGCTAGAATCCACGGGAACTGAGCAATAGTGTAAGACGTACCTAAATTAACTAAAAGATTTAGTATTTCGCTTATTAATCTAGTTTTGGCATTCCTGAGTGATGATTTGTTTCTTTTTATAGTAGAAAATAAGTAGAAAATAAGTGAAGTTTATTATTTATTTATTTAAGTACCATCAATCATACTTACATAGGTAGGTATATAGTAGGTACATAGAGTATGTTGTATAGGTTGTACCTATCTACCGTGGTGAGGTTACGATAATATATCGGTATGTCAATGCAGAAAGAATGCTAAAATAATTTTACATTGAACCTAGTAGGTGCACTATACAATCTAAAAAATCAGATCAAAAACCTAGTAACTCGTTTTATCAATTTAAAACCTAGCAAGTTACATGTAGGTAGGTACTTACTAGGTTGGTGAATGCGGCTTACTAGGTTTTTGAAAACGAACGCGACGCATAAGGGCAGTGTGATTTGCGATTATTTATTGATTACTTATTATAGTTATGTGCAAAATCTTTAGGGGGAAAATTAATGCACTAGATCTACATGAGCTGTGTCGTTTTTATACTCCTGACAACTATCGTCGTAACCGGAGACATGTGCTGTTCGCTATTCCATCATGTCGCACCGTAGCGCGTTCCATGTCACCTGTACCGCGCACACTATCAGCACTCAATGCTCTCCTAATTGTGATCTGTTTGCGGATGGATGGCAGAAAACATTGTCAGAGTGCTTGCGGTTCTGCGAGCGTGATGCATGAATGTGTTTTATTTATCATATCATTTTTTTTTTGTTTTCATTTTATTCCTTTTTATCTGTGTTTATTGTTTTTATTCGTATATGGTGTAATAATTATTGTAATTGGTAGTAATTAACCGTTTTAATTATTATTAAATAAATAAACAAATATATTGATTAATAAAGACTTCCTATAAAAATAAATAATTATTTTTATTTTAAACCACTCAATTTACTTTACACATTACTTTAGACTACATTTTGTGAAGTTGTCATTTTGCGAAGTTGACTTTCTGCGAATCTGACGTTTTGAGAGATTGTCATGCGATATTGACAATATGCGAAATAATTCTCCGTTTTAGGTCGTGTTGACATTTTGAGAAGTTTTTATTCTGCGTCAGAGCCATTAGCCAGTGCATAAACTATAGGTTTTGAAACGAATCAGAAGTTCAGGACACAGCAAAACAAAGTTTTATTATTTTGCATCGACTGGTACTTACCTGTCGCTTATGGACGACTTAGATTCGCTAGCATTGCTCCTGTATTGCCAGGGACGCTGCGAAGACGCTGCCTACCGTGAAGGGAGTGGGGTAGGTAAAAAGAATTGAGAGATGTGAGGAAAAATTACTGTCAATATTATATACCTAGAATTCCCCTTTTTCAAATCCAACTGGTAGTAAGTTCAACCAAACAAACTCTTCAGTTTTATGTAGTAGATAATATAGATGTCAAAAGATCCTTAGCACCTTCAGAAACAGTTTTTTTGTTTTAATCCCCGTCACTCGATAAAAAATGTTATATTATGTGTAAAAAGGATATAGGTACTGTAGGTAATTTTAGAATTTTTACTAAAGTTCTGGAAACTACCTAACTATGTATACTATGTATATATGTCGAGACAGTCCGGCTTAAACTTTTTATATATTTATTTTTACTAAGTTTGTATATTCGCTGTTTACAAGAATACCTACTACTGTGTGCTATTAGCTGCTAAAGTCCGTCAATCAGATGCCTAGCCATACTCATATTATCTGATGGCGTGACCGTTACGTCTATAATCCAAAAGAATACAGTAAAACATTAAATTCAATCAATATATTTCAATAGGTAGCTCTTTCAGCTGATACTGTATTTTTCTTATCTATATTATGTCAGTTAAAATATTTAGTTCTCAGAAAAACCAGAAGCGCTATAAATTTTTGAAATAATATAAATAATATTGTTTTTTTGGTCATAAATATATTTAATATTATTAATTTAGGCTGTTTGGGCAAACGTACTTCATGTCACGGCAGAACTTTATACAGATCAAACAAACCAATTTAAATATATATAATAATACCTTCTCGTAAATATGGAATTAAATGTGTGAAATGCGAATAAACTAGTACCTAGCTACAGGCCATGGTAACCTCGATGGCCTTTTTGTTACAATTGAGTGTATCCTAATTTTGACCTGACTGCCGAAGTAAAATAGGATAATGTATTTTTGCTAATATCAATTAAAGCAGGCGCACATTAGAATATTTTTCTCTGCGGGCAGTTTTGTCTAATTGTTCCATGGCATTACAATTACCTACTCGTTTATTAAACCAAACAAATTTCTATTTAACATATATCTATAGGTGTTTTATCTTAGCTTTCGTCTAATACCTTCTTACAACAAGCTAAAAAACTGAAGGCCTAGTCAAGTATAATAAATGCTATTAGAATAGAATATTAGAGATTAAAAAATGTATGGGATTGACATAGGTAAGCTAACGGTAGTGTTGGCGTTAGATTATGTCAATCCAATACATTAACGCCACTTGCCTTCTGTTTTTTAGCTCTTTGGTCACCTAAGTATTAAGTAATAATTTTACAATTAGTAAACTCACCAACGTCTCATAGCGTCTACTATCTACAAACGTTGGAACTAACGGCTAGTTTGATTATAAACTTTTACTGTATAATACCTAAATATTGTTAAAGTGTAGGTACATTTACTGTCCAATTTAATTATTTCGCTAACTACGAAAATCAACAACTGCACGATACTCTTCGAGAAAATGTAGATGCGGTTTAGGGTAACATTTTTCATACACTTTATGTCGTCCTGTTTCAGTAGGACAGAGTTGAGCTGTTCGCATGAAAATAATAATTACTCTTACACTAAACTGGAGTTTAGTGTAAGATATAATGGATTATATAAAATACATGACTGGCCTGTTGATCTAGTGGTTAGTGACCCTGACTGCTAAGCCGGAGGTCGTGGGTTCGATTCCCACCCAGGACAAACCTTTGTGTGATGAGCATGATTGTTTGTTCTGTCTGGGTGTAATTTATCTATAATATGTATGTATTTACAAAAAAAAATTGTATATAAGTAGTATATCAGTTGTTTAGTACCCATAACACAAGCAAATATATTTGCTTAATTTGGGGCTAGATGGCGCTGTGTGAATGTGGTAGAATATTATATTATATTATATTATATTACATATTTGTCGAGAGCACGAGCTTTCTTTCTACTAAATGTGTTAATAAGTCCTTCACTACTTGTCGTCGGTTGTGAGAACCATATTTATAAAGTGGGTACCTATATTTACGAGTATTGTGTGATAGAGAATAAAGAATCCAGAGCGCGGCAGCAGCGGCAGAAAGGAATAGTTAGCTACAGTCTCTTGCTGCCCGAACATCGATATCTTTCTTATAAGTACATCCAAGTGATATCTTAGTAAGTCCCTTTATACTGTTTGCCATTTTAGTGGCAGGTAGATAGTAGATATAAAAAAGAAACGAGAAGTCATAAATCACTATAACATGACAATACAATCTGATAAGTCGTGCTATGAATGATAAGTTTTCTAAGTAGCGACTTTCATCTTAGTCGCGGAACAAAACCCTCAATCACTCGTTATTACGTTTCTATGTAGGTAACAATATTATCTCTATCACAGACAAGGAAGTGAGACAGTGAGCCTGGTAAAGTTTCTACTTTGCGGTGAAACTCGTAGGTATTTGCAAATAATGCTAACTTATTATCATTTTGTTCAATAGTGAAAAATTATAATGCACTTTGGTTGATGATGAATTGGTATTATGTTCATTTACATAAATGCTCCTAATACAAAGTACCTATTAGTAAGCGTTAGGTCTACTCCAGGCAATATGAAAGCGGGCGTCATAATTCTCCTCATTTCTAAAGACATACAGTTACGACTAACTAATTCTATAATTGTGCATCGTTATTTAAATATTAATTCAATACATTATTAGGACATATTATTGCATAAAGTATAGAGCTTTAATAGCTCCATACTATAAAATACGAGAGTCGAATAGGTACAGATGGCTACTAATTCTGTGTTGATGTTAATAGTCCACAAAATCATTAAGCTAACTACAAAATTTAGTTAAAAAGCATAATGTAAAGTACGTTCACTCACTACAATATAGAAATTTCAAAAGTAGGTATCTACATTAAAATAAATAAGTAGGCAGTAGTAGGCACCAAAATAATGAGACGTTGGCATTAATTCTAACAACGAATTTAACAAACAAAAGACAATAGAATTTAGTTATTTCATTCTTAAAGTTGAATTATGAGAAAATATTATACATAGTTAGTTTTGCATTAGGTTTTATTAACACATAATGATCCCATCGCAGTTATTATTTCCCATGACATTATTATAATATTACCCGGAACTGTACCTACAAGTGTACAGTAACAAAAAAACAAAGTTGTTTAAAATTATCATTTCTATAAATTTTCTACGTGCCTGCATCTATTTTTAAATAGGTACAGTAGATAGTAGATAGCTACTACTATATACTTATCTATCTAATTGCTGAAAGAGCCTATTGATACCTCGTTACTTGAATACAAGTACTGCTTAGTGAAATTATTTTAATAGAACTAGAACGTGGGTGTTCAATATACGCCAGGAAGTCGATTTGCAAAATTAATAAGCGACTACTGCCTTTAATTACGAAATTGTAACGACCTGCTATACTTATTAAAGCATTATTTCAAGTAGCAGGTTAAATTAATAATTACTAAGTATATCTATTAATTTATAGTTTTTGTGCCTTTGATCAATACACTCCACACCTATTCCGGCTAATTTTATATATCCTTTAAATACAGTTTCATTTCTACTCACCGAAAAATAACGACAAAATGTTTTACGTAAATAAAGCGGCAAAAAATTCTAAACATGTGGAAACTTACGAACAAACGTGTTGAGTTAATAAACGTATAATATTTGCAGGCGTTCTTAACTTAACGTAAGTATGCCGAGAGACATTTTTCCACAGGTATGTGTTACCCGATAGGTAAACTTGTTATAAAACGTTGCATCATAAAGCTCTACATAACCGGCGGTTCTCGTAAGCTAAGAACAATAAACACTTGTAATCATTGGTAATTGTCGCCCGCCAGGCGCTGGGAACGGCAGGTTTTTGCGCGAGCACTCACAAAGGCGCGGAAAGCGCGGCCGTGTACATGGGTATGATGCCGAACCAGATTTACGTAACGAGAGCCACGCAACTTTCCTTGCACGGAAATGTCGCAGTGTTTGCCAAGCTTACTGCTTTTTCAACATCAAGAGTTACATACATTTGATTATTTCTTATAAAATATACATGTACCGGTTATATTACCTAAAAGCACTAGATTTTTTTTTTGAAAGAGGAAATTTGTGTAATTGTAATTACATTGCATAATCACAAGTAGACAACGGACATTATAATATTTCTCTCAAATTTTATTACCAATACCTATGTAAAGTTGTAGGTTAGGTTCTAACTAGGGGTCTGAAATGTGTAAATTGCATACCAGAACACGTACCGCATTCTGTGTTCTGTATTGCTAAATCTGAAAACTTAAATGGAACTGTAACTCACTAGATTACTTATGTACCAATGTTGTAGTGTTATTGTGCTTACAAGTCTCAGTACTTTGCAAAATGTCTCCAGCTTAATGTTTACGTTAAATAAAGTGGATAAGTATCCACTATATTTGCAGTTTGATCTCAATTTGAATGGCTGCAAATGAATTGCAATTTACGAATAAAGTTAAATGAGCTTTTTGTTTTGAATTCTTAAAGGTCCTGGTAAACATTGTTTTCTTAAAGAACTTTCTGGATTTTCTTTGTATTTTATTTCTGGAGAACTGAAAACATTTGCGTAACTGAGACTTGAAGTGTTGTAAGAATGAATGTAACAATAGATGTTTATCGAAGTGTGTAGTGGTTGTATTGGAATTGCTTCATTGTGAATAGAGGATTTGAGCTTTGACAGTGTGCAAGTTGCATTTATTTAGGCACAACCAGACCGGCAGAGGCTGATTAAAATACCAACAACGAAGCTTTAACTTTAACTGTTGTTTAATAAACCTATTTTTGTGGTTGCTGTTTGCCTATATCCGGGGTCGATGCAATCTTTCACACATGGTTTGACCTACTTTAATATGGTAATGATTGAAATTTAGTTATGGAACTAAAATAGAGAGTTCATTGAGTAGATGTATTGTATTTATAAGCCTAAGCTTCATTAAACCTCAGATTAATATGTTGACTTTGTTAAACAAAGTCACTTAAATATTATGTCAATCCTATCTATTTTACGTACGAGTGTGTGACAAATACTTACCTCACCAAAGAAGATTTCGATCAAACTGTGTTTAATGGAGGCGACACAAAAACACGGTTCTACTTGGTACTTCAATAAGGTTATATCATTCGCTCGGTTAGCACATTTTATTAATTGCGCCTTTAAGATTTGTTCAACGACAATGATAGATGTGTTATAATGAGTAATAATATTCTTTATATAACTTTGACTCACTTTCACGTCTTTATAGTTGGCGACGATTTCCGAGGCGAAAGTGTTATTGCCGACTATGGGTTTGTTCTTGACGCTGGGGAAGATGATTCCTCCCTTGCGACTAGTAGATCGTGGGCTCGTGCTGCCCGTGCTGGCTGGCGTCACGGTAACCGTGGCACCCGCGTTCGTCGTCGAACTCGAGGTGCTTGCGGTGTTCGATGCACTCGATGTGCTCGAGGTACTCGGGCTGCATGCGACATGAATATTAGTTACCTTACACCTTGTACGTCTTAATCACCTTTATAATATCGCATGTCTGTATAAATAAACAAAAAAGTCGCCAAAGCTCGCGTTATAGATTTCGCTATGGTAATATAAAATTTGAAATCGCTATGGCATTATTAAATATAGAACAATGTCACCTGTTGTTGAAGGCAGAGGAAGGCAGCATTGTTGTGGCGGCCACTGTGCTTGTAGGATCCGTGGAGATGTCATCGACGTGATATCTATTTGGAGCGTACTCAACCAGTCTGTCAATGGTAGGATCCAACAGCAGTTCAGCGGGAACCGGACGCTGTGCAAGAGTCGCTACGTCATCTTCTTGTTTCTTTAATCTTTTCTCAACCATATCCAAATTTTCTATAATGAGGTTTGTCTTCAATCGCAAATCATTGTGTATTTGGCCGATAGCTCGTTCTTGTCTCTGAGTTTGCGTCAGCAGTTCATCTGACTTAGGAACCAAATCATCTACTGAACTTTTCGTACCGACTACAACGTCCCACACTTCGTCCATCTTTTCAGATACACTCATCATTGGTATAATTTTATTGACGAGTGTATCAATTTTGCTATTTTTCGAAATGGGTGCTTGCGTGCTTGTTGCAGTGCGGTTCTTAAATAAACTGTTAACATTTATGGAAGCACCTTCAGGTTCAACTATAGCAGCATGAACATCAGCCATCATATAAAGTACTTTACCCAAATTTTCTGACACGAGATTAATATGGAATTGTAATTTACGGTCAACCGTAGATACTGATGATCTCAATTGATCTACTTCTTTAGTGATTTCATGAATAACTTCAGAGTTTAATCCTTTAGCTATTTCTATAACATTCAAATTTATAGGTTTCTTTTCACTTGCCTCAGCGTTAATGTCGTCAACCGGCAAAAAGTTACTGTCAATCTGGTTTTTAAGGCCTACTAGTTTCGAATCGATATCCGAGACTTTTTGGTCTAGCGATTCCAGTTTACGATCAAGTAACTGTGCATCACTTATTTTGTTAGCGGATTGTCTTTTAGGTGTATTCTCAGTGGCTTTTTCTACAGCGCCTTGTCCGATTTGACTAAATAGTTTCAAATCCAGGTTGCCCAGTTTTGATATAATAGCGTCAGTTTTATGTATGTTATCGTTTACCCTGGAGTCAAGAGCTTCTACTCTCCTCATTAAATGTTCTACAGCTTTGTCCAAGTTTTCTATTCTTTGCAGTTTAGTCTCCAGAGTGCTCACAATAACTTCGAATACATTGAATATGTACTGCTCCCTGAAACAAAAGAAACAAACATTTAAATACCAATCGTTACAAATATATATGTGGAGGCAGGTTAGTAGACTAAATTCATATATCATCGGGCTATACCTATGTAAGTATTAATAATATCGATGCTCTAACATAGTACCCATATTTATACTTTATTATGAAATAGCTACCGCAACACGGTTTCACCCGTGTTAAGTTACATCTTTGGTTACTGCTCTGCTCCCGTCGCAAGTAGAAACTCTTCAGCTTTATATATTAGTATAGACAATAAATTTGTGAAATCTTTGTAAATTTGACGAAATTAATGATAAAATTAGAAAGTGTGCACTCTTTTGTTTTTACTAGTTTCTTACAGTTTTTATGGTTAAATTATATCATTTTGCATAGTAAGGTTGGAGGTATTTAGCTTACTCATCATACAATAAATCCGTAGTGAAATTGACATAAGTATCTGTCATTGTTGTTATGCAACGGAAGAAATAGAAACCTTATTACATACAGCCTACGTGCGTGACACATAATGGCAAATCGAGCTACAGAATAATGATTCTATTACACTTGTCGTTACTTGACAAATTGTACTAGAGAGGCTCGAAGCTAAAAACAGTTGATCAAAAAAGTTGCAAGGTTAAGCATACAGAGCACTTGATGGATATATAGACAATGATAGACAACAAATGTCGCGATATTGACTACCATCCTAAACGAATATATCTTTTTTTTTTCTTTTTTTCGTGGGATATGCATTACGCGAACCAAAGACGATAGATCCACTTGACTGCTAATACAGCGTACAAACGCTCGCCAAAGGTAAGGCATTTAGCGCTTATATCAAACCGCGACAGAGCTTACTCATTTAGTTCCGACCAAGTGTCAGATCTGTGCGCACATGTCAATACGCTACATTCTTAATTTTTTTACGAAAATGCGTTCCTGCTCTGGTAAATGGTGTGGAAATTCCACTAAAATATCAAGTTATAACAAGGATGGTATAACTTTTCACCGGTAAAGTACGATTTTAGTTGTGTAATGATAAATATTTATTGTGATTGCAGGGCTCAAGTGATATTGGTTGTATGACGTAAATACGTCACCATCAAAGTTTGTCTCTCTTTCTCGCGTGAGACGATTGTCAATAGTTCCGTCTCTTTTTGTTTTTTTCTGTCACAGTAGCGCTGAGACAAATCGGAAATAAAATTGATATCGATAATTACTATTCATGATTCGGTTAACAATATTAATTAAAGATATTTTAAAATTAATTAATTATTCTAACAATCTTAGTTTTTCGAAGAGCCCAGAAATAAAAGAAAAATGGATAAATGCTGATAACAGACAAAATTGGTACCCTAGCAAATACAGCGTTATTTGTTCAAGGAATTTCACATTTGACACATTTGATTCTTTTGAAAATTTAAAAAACCGACGGCGTTTATTTAGTTTAGCAACGCCGACAATGTTTTTACCTGTTTTAGTACGCTTATAATTAACTTCATTATAAAATATTTAAAATTAATGTGAAAATAATAATTTTATTTTTGTCGAAATACGTAATTTTTGAAACTCTTATTATTAATAGCATTCTTAAATACTGTATATATATATATATAACCACGGTACTACTATCTATACAGTTTTGTAACACGGCCAAATTTTTAAAAATAAATGCCTACACCCGCGCGGTACGTAAACATGCGATAGGGCGCCTCCAGCACTTTAATTACATTTGCCTACTTTGTTTTTCCATTTAGTTTTGTGATTGTAAATATACTTTTTTATATAAACAAACAAAATACTCTGAATTGAATAGAAAGTGTTCAATAAAAATGCGTGTTGTTTTTTGACTGGAATTACAAAATTAATTTTTTCTAGTATTATTTATACACACAGTACAATCAAAAACTATTACTAATAATAAAATACCACGTATTTACTTGGTATTATACAAACTAAGAAAAAAAAATACACATGCCCCGAGGTTTTAACACAAGCGTACCTATCGTATCATGATTCATAAACCGCCTATAGCTACCTATTTCACTCGTGTCAATCACTTTCCTTTACTCTATTCACTTTATTTATTAATCCACATTATGTACCTACCTACTAGTAAGTAAAATTATTTTATAGTTTTACCTTTCATTTATTGAAGACATTAAATCAATTGTAAAGATAAATGCAAATAAAATATTTATTTATTTATTATACTCATCAATTATGAATAACTTTTATAAATTCTACAATAAACCATTTACATACAAAAAATACCTATAATGTAAATTTATTAGTAAGACACAATAACCTCTTTCTATATTGTTTTCATATTGTTAAAATAATTTTGACATCCATGTATTCGGACATAGAATAAAAATTACTTTATCGATAACGATTTATTTTTGCACAATTATGTGGTACAACACTATGGGGCGGTGCAATATGATTGACATTGATGCATTAACCAATCACTGTCGCGATAATTTCTTCGTCCCCCGACCCGCTGTGGTGAGTCCGCGAGTGTACTAGAAATCATATCATCGTCACTCAAGTGGTTATATACTCATTGACGCGAACGCACTCAAAGCACGGCCGGCATACCGACTAAAACCCACGGTGTTCCTCCAGACGGCCAGAGTGTCGGGGTCACGGGAGACGCTCGCGCATTCATCCGCGACCCCGACGGGCCACGACCCGCTCACCACACGCGAGCGAGTCCCGTCCGATTTAGGGAGCCTATCCCCCCCTCCCTTGAGAGGCGCGTGCGGAACACGCGCACTGTCGTCTCGGGCCCGTGCTGTTCGGGCGGCGACTGCCCGATCGCCGCCCGTAGGCCACGTAACTTTGCCACAGAGGATAGGGAGAACATCGACACTCCTCTTCCCCTGCGGCCCCACCGGGTCCGAGGCCGCGGAAGGTAGGGAGAGCGGCGCATCGTAATATCGGCACTCCTCTCCCGCCGCAGCCTCGCCACTCCTCAGCCGCAGTGTCGCCGAAGCAACACCGCAGCCCGACCCAGTTGCCTTGCCGCCCATACAGCACTGCAACCCTCCTGAACCGCTCCGTCGTGGGCTTACCACCAAAGCCCAGAGGAGTGGCACCTCCTTGGGGTTCCTCTTGGTTCACCGGGGTTCCGGGTAACCACGGTTACTAAGCCCCCCCGCCGCGACAAGGCGAGAACCCCGTTTGGGAGGGAAACGAATATACCTAGGTATGACGACGCACACGTACAAAATAAATTCCAACAGTCTCAGTGAAACTTGTGTTGATTTTTTTATTTATTTGGTTCAGTCAGTACAGTCCCTTATTGCGGGCATTTTCCTTAAAAAAGATAGTGCAAGTCACCTCTAACGAAACTGAAGGAAAGAGAAGAAGTTTTGGTTTCATATCCTGGATCGAAGACACCGAAAGCATGGACAAAAATAAAATAGAAAGTATCAAGTTTATTCGCGATATCAAAATATTAATATACTACCTACTTACTGTCTGTTTAATTAACGAACAACGTTAGGCATAATTAATATGTTAATAAGTGAAGCTTATTATTATGTTTATACTAGATGCGCGCCACGACTTCGCCCGCGCGTATAATGTTTTGTATCCCTCGGCAACCAGACCGATATTCGGAATAAAAAATTGCCTATGTCCATCTCCGGCACCGAATCTATCTACATAGGTACCAATTTTAGTCAAAATTGACACACACACACACACACAAACACACACACACACACACACACACACAAACACAAAACTTTTGAATTTATAGAGGTTATGTCGAGAGTAATGGCATAAAGATAAATATTACCTACTTTACTTCAGCTTCTAGCATTGCAGTAGTTAAGTTAGTGGCATTTGGCACTTAACATCAGTTCTTCCATGTTTTCTCTACTATCGCAAGCTATAAATAAATGAATAGTCAACAATGTATTCGGTAAGATAAATAATTGCGAGATCAAAGGAACCTGTTATAAATATAATAATACTAATAGTTGTTGGGTTGTTGGCCACACTTCACACTACTAAATTGAAGTGAACAGTATTATGCAAATTCGCAGTAAAACTGTCGTTTGGCAAACCGGCCTGAGTTAATAATGTTTGCTTTAGTAAATAGATCGCCTGTTACGACCTGTCCTATCCGATACGTGAATTAACTTCCTGAAATGAGTACAGTATTTACTAAAGTGTAGCAACGCCGATGATTTTGCAACAGCCGGCTCGTTTCGAATATATTGTACGTATCTATATTAGAACATTTGGTTCATTTTATATGTTCCTACGAGTGCAGAATTGAATGTGAACTAATGTTGATTAATTAAGCACTGCCTACCTTGTGAAGTGAATGGCTCAAACAGATCTAGAAAATATTTTCTATTTTTTAAGAGGTCTCTTAATGTTGCTGCCTATGTAGCTTTTTTATATTACAACTAACTAGCTAATTAACTAGGTGACTAATTAACTCCAATTAAAAAGTTTTAAAGTGTCTGCTGAGTATGACAAAATTCTGCTCAGATTTTAAAAAGGTTCTACGCATAGATGATTAAATTGATATAGGTAATATAGAGGCAAGCTAACAAAAAACAACATGACATGTTGTGCTATAATTACCGCGCTGTGCCTTTCTGTATTATATCGATCTATTAATCAATCTTTTACTACCAATACATTGATCACTTGGAAGAAACTGCTTTTAACGATAAGAACTATCTACTTAAAGAAAATGAAAGTCGTGTAATAATTTTCGATGTGTCGTACGGAATCGGTAGACTCCTGTTGACTAAGAGGAGTTTTATTACCAGAGTATGCCAACCTACTTCGATTAAATTGCTTAACCATATCCACCCATGCTTAACAGAAACTAAATATAAAGGTAATTTATTAATTTGTTAATCTACCATACAGATTTACATGTATGCTAATTCAGAAGCGATTCGTTATCTTCTTGCAAGGGTATTAGGTAACTAACCAATTACATTTGTAATATTAAATGAAGAAAATATAACTATTTGAATTAGCAATCTCGTATTGTTTGACATAATTGAAGTATGCACCAATTTTAAATTTGCTACGGACTGCTTATAGAATAAAAGGAAAACGGCACTTGATTGCTACATTTAAGGAAGGCGTTTTTTTCTACTAAGTGGATAAAACGAACGTTGCAACTCTGTACTGCGCATCTGTACACTATAAATGTAATGAGAGCTATCAAATCGCATTATTGAATTCATTTTACACAGACGTAGCTATTGATTCCTATCTCAATAACTTTCTCATATTATCTGTTTCACGTGGTTGTGGATCAACCTTTCATGTTTCATTTTCTACTTTGATCTTTTCTCACTATCGTTTTTGGAAATCTTTTGATCATTAAGGCAAGGCTACTTCAAAATAAATTTACATTTTTAGCTTCTCTATTATTGGCACAACTTTCTTCATCCATACACTTCTATCGACATACCACGCACTGCGCAGATTACACTTTCACCCTATCTATTTACAACAATATTAAAATTACATGGAAGATCAATGTCCTATCAATGAGGTATTTTACATTAAATTCGTAATAAAACTACTTAACTGCGAGATGCACCCAAAATCGTAATCATGATCGCTCTCTTAGAGACAGTATTTAAGACGCCATGAAAATTATCTTGCAAAATTACTATGTTTATTGCAGATATTATGATAGCTACTATTTTATTAAAATAAACATTCATAGAGATTTGCAATGTAGGGCATTCATGACAGCTTAGCAGAAACGTAAAGGATATCTTCACAATCTTCTTATGGAATTCATAAATAGAACGATCAAGACGTTATCTCATTGTTAGATGTTTCTATCAAGCATAACAGATTAAGAGAAAAAAGATAAATCAAATTTAGAATAAATGTACAACTATTTTATAATGATACGTGGATGTAGTAAGTGCACAGTTACGTTAAATTCGTGTATCGTTTTGTCCTTATTCTGTGGTAAATAAAACATTGAATATTAAATAAGGTGGATGGGTAGGTACACATCTAAGAAGATAGAGCTTAAGAACTCTTATTAATCGTTAGACTTTAGACTTTGATTGCTGTAGGAGATAGGAAAGCCTACAAACCAATTTTGGATTCGATAAATTATGTAACACTAGTTTGAGATAGCATTTTATGGGTGTAAATATTTTAAAACGAGAAGAAATTTCAATACCTCACAATTATTTTATTATAGGTTATTTTGTATAAAGAAACACAGGTGGTCAATATAAAGATTTGAAACTTGAATATAAGTTGGTGTATCATCTAAGAACGGCTTTGAAACCATAAAAAGATGTCTCTTACGTTTACTTTGCTGATGATTGAGTACTTCACAACAACCCTTTCTCTTATGCGAAACTAAGTAGGTACGCATTCACAAATATAACTTAAGTAACCGTAAGTTTAAACTGCTACACTTTCGCCAGAATTCATTTTTCACATGGAACAAAGAGCTCTTAATGTGAGTTGACACTTAGTAATGTCATGCCTCAAAATGAAAGTAAAATTGAAAAAAAAGTTTTTTTACTAGGTATATACTCAGGGTAAAAACTTATCCATTATGTCATATTGCCAATTTAAGGTACACAACCAAGTGATGAGTGACATTCAGGCATGCCTTGTGGTCTACATTACCAAAAGTTTAATAAAAATTATTAATGACTTGAGGTCGTGTATTTTTCTGTATCTGACCGAAAGCGAGCAAAACATGTCATGTTTTGCTCAATTGTAGATGCTAAAGCGGTTATTTAAATCTGAGAATAGTTTGAATGTGAAAAATAATTGATACAAAAGAAGGTGAGTAAATTAAGTATCATAAACTATTTGGTTCTTTAATAATATTTCATGGATCTCAGTAATACTCGTATTAAGAGATGCAGTTAAATTTTAAACCTTTTACTATGCTGCGATCTTTTAACTTTGTATCATGTGTGTCATCATCGTAGTCTTTGGTTATGCATATTGACACCGCCTTGGACGTAACGTTAACTGGGTTACTTGGTAGGTACTTTTGCAGTCTAGACATGTGGATCAAAACTGTTATGTGAAAATGATAACAACAGTTTTTTTGTTACTGTCTGTGCAAATTTAAGTATTGCTAATTGCTTATGATAAATTATTATTATTTAGCAAATTCGGTACTTACTGCCACTGATTAGATCATGTTTTACTTATTGCAGTATTCGAAATGTAACAGTCTTAATTGTCTTATTGATCTTAACAAGGTCCATAGCCCGAGCGAGCGATCTAGACAAAATATGGTAGTATAGAAAAAGTTATAAAAGAAAGTGATTTGTTCATAATATTATTGCACACCCTACATTAGATGACTTGTTAAAGTGCAGAACATTAGATCTAACGATGCGAATGTGGTTCAGGGTCCATAGCATTGTGTGGTGCTTCAATTGCAAGTGCTCAACCCGCGCAACGTTTTGTCTGAGCTATATACACGCAGTCCATTGTCACGTTGATATTTATTCCGTTCATAAAGTAATTTAAACTTTGTCTACACAAGTCATAATGTAACTTAAATTATTGAGATTTTTTATAATACAGACGCTTAATATGAACTAGTTTCTTAGTCTCGCCTGCTTGAAAGTGGCATAATATATATTTACAGAATATGTAAATATGCATTACATACTCTACTTTTCTCTAAGGAACTAACCAATTTTGATAATTATGCCTTAAAGTCCAAAACCATATATAGTAGCAGATTCACCACTGTTAGTGGTGAATCTGCTGTATGGCTACTACATAGATTAGTATGCAAAAACTAGCTATTTTAGTATACCTATATACCTTTGTAAAATTCTACGTAAAATTCGCATTTCAGATAGTTAATGTTAATCTTAAGGCTGTGACTTTCACTGATTATGGCATTTAGGTAATGTCTGTTTACCATTTAAGTAGTAAAATACTTTGTGGTTTCTTGTTTGAAAGTTAAAGAAAATGTACAGTCAAGGAGAGTCAGATTAAGAAGTTACAAATTCCTTTCTCCTGGGACCTTTTATCAAAGCATTGCAACATTAAAACACCAAAAATTAAGGTCAAAAATACACGTAAAATTATGTTCTTGCCTAAATGTTGTCAAGTTTAATCTAGACAAATTAATAATATTTCAAAATAATAAAGGTTGTTATGTCAAAATAATGGCTTTTTCTGTACAAATAACTGTGTTGTATCACTAAGGACTAAGCGTAAGGATGTAGATTAAATTTGCTGGTAAAATAAGTAAAATTTTGTATTCCGCCCTTTTATCTTGATCATAAGATCAGCAATAATGCTGCGACAGAGCATTTTGAGTTCTGAAAATGAAAATGAAAAATGAAATGAAAATGAAATTAATAGGTTTTTATTTACCTATTGATCACGTTGATACTTATCCTTTGTTAATCCTCAACCTCGTGCGTAAGATGTATGGTAAGGTGGTTTAACCAATAGACTATCACGATTGACCCATTTCTACCCTAATAAGGAAGCTTTAAAGTTCCTAAAACATGCCATGACAGGGCCAATGAAAACCTACAGTTAAAATTATAGTTGGATATATGCTATCAACAGAGCATATTAAACCTATAACATCGATTCAATTATATAACTACAGTTTAAGTCATCAGAGAGTATGAAACTTTTATGCAAGTAAGCAGTAAAGCTAGAACTGGAATTTATTTTATTGTAAAAAACACAGTAAACAGTATTTTCATTGAACTTTATTTGAAAATATTGTCTGTGTGTGTATTTGGGCAATGGATCGTTAGTGTCAATGCTGGTTACCCTTTAAAGAAAAGAAGTGTGGTAACGCAATCAAATGCATACAAATATTTGCACTGAGCCAAAATCGAACCCGCGATCTCTGCGTGGCAGTCCATACACAGTAACCTACCACCGAACCACAGAGGTTGTCGAAAGTAGTTTATTATTATTAAAAGTAGTTCCAAATGCTGTGTATTACAACAGTGTTATTGGCAATAGAAGATTATGTGCTTTTGGAATTAAATGCAACTGTACACATGAAATGACGTGCTTCGCAGAAGATAGAGCACGGAGTCGTTGGTGCATACATTGTTAAGGCGCATTCGAACAGCGATTCGTTTTTAAGTTTCGTTTGATCGCGTACGCGAGTTTACACACATGACTGTGTACTGAATCTAGTAAAAAATACCGATGTGACAAAATGAACAGCGGTCAAGTTCTATATTAATTAAAAACGAACCTGTAAATGCTGTGTGAACATTACCTCTAGCAGCTACGTACCTACCCGTTAAAACTGATCCTGTAAATACCGACGTTCTGTGCCAACGCGCACTTACGTTGGATAAAATCACAAAACTAACTTAACTTATTGTATTCTTCTACTTTGGTGATACGAAATACTAAATAGTTTAATTTGATCAAATTAGTAACTAATTAGATTAAATTAAACTAATTATCTATGCCTGTATTTTTTTTGTTGATCAGCCTTTGAGAAACTGGGGGTAAATCTAGCAAGTCGACTTCTTCCTCCATCTTAGACCAATTAACAGGGAAGGTCAAAGAGAAGGCATATATGACATTTTAAAAGAGAAACCCAGAAGCTTGTATAAGTTTGTGGGAAGGTTTTTGTATAGGTTTACTCCTACTTACCTAAAAATTACGCGAAAGTAGAGTGACAATACGTTATGAACAACAGAACTGGTGCTTATAAATCTTAAATACTTACTGCTAGTCTGCCGTGGGAAATGTCATAAATGCTGTGTGCGAAGTAAAAATATATATATTTAACTCGAATTTGAGGTCATTTTGAGGCGTTTAGCGCAACTTTCTTAATTTCTGTCGCGTTTGTTTATTAAAATTATGTACATACGCAATTTTTGTTTACACTTTGAGTCTCAAAATACTCTGTACTCTACACCTTGCAGAATGGCTACGCACGTGGGTGCGGAAAAAGTCGTATGCATGCAGTTAAAATACTAATACTAAATATTTATTAAGTACCTACTTGGAGTAGACTCAGATTTGTATAAAAATTAATTCATTGCGATAGCTTATTTCTAACAGTGGCGAATAGATAACTTTAATAAACAAACACGATATAATAATCTGAAGAAAATTATCCTAAATTCTACAAAGAATCCTCGGGCAAGAAGAAGAAAAAAGTAAAGGGATATTTTATTAATTCAACGTACCTATTTATTAGCTAGGTACAGAGTAATAGTCAAAAGAATCACTAGCCATAGCGCCATAGCGGTTATAGTTTCTATATATCTTCGCATCGACGATAGCTCTCTGACGTTTTCCATGCAACAGTTTCGCCGCGCTGCTTGGTGTATGTATCTATCGTGTTGTGCAACGGTCCGTATATATCTCTTATTTTCAAAGACTTATTTTACTTATATTTGCTGAGATGACATCGCAATGATATTTCTATTTTGAACTAACGAGCTTCTAGATGAGTTGCTAAATTTTTTGTGGATTCGTAACGGATTTACTCACTTCACATGAGTGTTAGTTAATACGTGATATAAAGAACTTTTTTTATTATATTCTATCAAAACACACAGTAGGTACTCAAATGTTCTCTTGTCCCAATAAGTTTTGAATCCATATGATCCGAAAATTATTGGGACGTTTGCAATTCGTATAGGTATAGGTACTAATGTATTTGCTGAGCTAAATATCTTGTTCGTTAGTGTAATATGTAGTAAAAACAGTTTATAATTTTTTACAAAAACGCTTTGGAAAAACAAAGACAGACTTACTTTCATATTTATCATATTAGGAATTATTGACAAGTTTATTTGGCAGGACAGCTTGTTATTTAAAAGCATACATGTCATAATATTGCGGACGTAATGAACTTATATTCAAATGTTAAGTACATAGTACCGAGCACAGAACAAGTACATACATAGAAGGAGTGTTAATCGCCCTCATATACTTGTCCTATTTTTCCAAATAAGCCGGATACATTGAAAAGAAAGAGACAAATAATTTTGCTAAGGTCGCTCGGTGTACACTGTAGAAACGTCAATTTAGTTACCTTTGGTTACCTTTGGATGCCGAATTAAAAAGTGAACTAATGTCAAATGTTCCAACTTGTCAAGGCCTCTAGACAATTTAGTCGGATTAAACCGCCGCTCGTAATTTTCATTGTTGTTTATCTGTTTTGTGAAATAATATATGTTATTTAATAATTACATAGTGCTATTGTGAAGTAAAATTAAGCCCATTGGATAAGCAATGTCCTGCGTTATTGTAGGTTGTAAATTAAGTAATTAAGTTCACTCGTAATTAAGTTTAAATCGTCAACTTCCATCGGTGAGTAGATAACAAACCAATAATATATTCTAAAAACCTATATAAACGTGCAAAATACCTAAGTGATTTATACTTTACTATACTGCAATCATATTAGAATCGTCTGTTTGCCATTCGATTCAGTAATTTTTAAGTATTTTACATTTTTACCAATTTGTGTAGTCATGTTCAATAGTGTTGTGACTTGTGCTGCATATTTTATCGATGACAAAAATATTACTATAATTTGTGTTAAGTAACGATTTTGTGGTAACTATCTTTGTACCTTTCATAGTGTTTCATACATTGTGTTCTTTTGCAGGTTTCCGAAAGATCAGACCGGAAGATCCATGAAGCAAATTAAGAGAGAATTATGTTATATATTATATTGTTACACGTTTAACATATAATAATAATAATTTATTCAGAAACCATAGATACATCTTAAAATAACAAATGCAGAGTCTTAAATTAACGTTCCAGCGGTGAGGACGAATCTACTCAAATTTGCTCCATTGTCACGCGCCATACGACTTAATAATATTATTTCTATAGAAATTAATATTTTCAATGTACCCTGTCAAAATTCAAAGATGTTGCACAAAAATGTATAGTATTGGATAAATGGGTATATTTATTTAGTAATTTTTTTAGGTTTTTTTATGATATCGTATTGGATTTTTTATCTGTAATGATATTGTATTCAATAAATAAATAAATAAATGTTCTAGATGACTACAGAAATTTATTGATAAAATTGATCGGGAAAAATTTCTAATAGTACCAATTCATAACATAACAAAAAATATTTTAGCTTATGCACAAATAATCAGGACATTCCTAAACAAAACTGTAATTTTAAGGGACAGTAATAATGTGTTTCAATATTATTGGAAATATAATCATACATTTGTGACATGAATCTTACAGCTGTGTTTTATTTTTACCTTGGGGTATCTGTTTTGATGCTATACTAAGAAAGTCAGAAAAGAACAGAGGGCCGATACCGGTATTTTGGCGATCCACACACTGCCCCGCACTACGCTGCGGGAGCGTGGCGACGCGGTGACGGTGCCACGCGTGCAGATGCGAGAGTGCTGGTCTGCATCATCAATCACGCACGTTACTGCAGAACACGGTGTCCATACCGTCTGGCCTCGAACCCACGCGCGTGAGTACGTGTTTCTCTGCATGTAAGCGTGTGATCAGTAACACAGCGCTTAAATGCGTTTTCAGTGTTGCACCACGCGTGATTTCTATACAAAGAGAGATACTTACAAACAATACAAGAACACGCACGCTCGCACTACGATCCGTGATGCGAGGCAGTGTGTGGATCGATCATGTATATTTCAATTTTCAATTTATTTAATTTATTCATATACAGTTTACATTGTGTTTGAACTTACAGCATGAAACATGAATAAAAACTTCAAAATTATTTCACATTGAAAGTGCTCCTGGCGCCGCTGCCGGCCTATGCCATTCCGGTGAGGTGTAAAACGGCCGTTTGTTTCTTGTAGTTCGTTTACGAGAGCTTTTATGGAACCAGACCTCATTTTATTAGCATGTCTGTTAATTTACCATAGCCCATAGACAAATTTCATCTATCGATATCGATAAACTGTCAGAAGGCATCGTAGCACTATTAAACTTCTATTTGTCTCTGAGTGTGTACGCTTTATTCTCCTAATAGTCCTTCTATGCTTTAGTACTTGTTCTGTGGTACCGAGCCATAAATTCGGTTGTCAGTCAAGATGGTCATGGTAATGTCCTCCCACGTTGCTTTCTCTCTTTATTGTACACGCGCATTGTACATAATATTAAAAAAAAAGTACACAAAACCTTTTCATCGACTAATTAAAAAATTAAAAACAGGATTTCTTATTTTGACATTCTTATAATCATGCCACGAATAGGTAGATTTATGTTGGTAGCGTACATTACGTTTAAAGTCTTTTTATCTAATAAAGTTTATAAATTATTATTATCAGTTTGTAATACGATAGTGCATAACTTTCCATCGTAACAAATTTAATAAATTTTAACATTTATTGTCGACCACCAACAGATTGTCTGTTACGTTTTTAGGGTTCTGTACCCAAGGCTAAAACGAAACCCTACTACTGAGACTCTGCTGTCCGTCTGTCTGTCTATTTGTCTGTCTATCAGTCTGTCCGTCTGTCACCAGGCTGTATCTCATGAACCGTGAAATAGACAGTTGAAATTTTGTTGCTCGTTTTTGCTCGATATTGATAACGGTGACAGGTAGCCGCTCGAAATATTCACAGAATGTTTATATATTCAATTTAAAAATATATAATTAAATTAACATAAAACATATATTTAAGAGCCATACAATAGACATGATTTAGAATTTCTGCCGTTTTTATAGATGACGGTACTGAACTCTTCTTGCGCGAGTCCGACTCGCACTTGGCCGGTTTTATTTAACTCTATAGTTAATGAATATAGATAGCTAGTCCGAAAGCTCTTTATAGAAGATATAAAAAAATATCTAAGCAAAATATTAAATAATTGAGAATATTTTATTGCAAATGCCTTGCATTGGCTTATGAAATAAAGGAAGAGATATTCCGATAGCATAGCTGGTAGTGCGCCGAAGTGGTATCCTAGTGACGCGGACATGAGTCCCGCTTTAGGGTTGAAATTTTTTGACTAACAAAATAGTTTGAACTGGCTGTTTCTAATTACTGTAGAGTACCTAGTTGTGCAATGATTGAGTTACTGTTTA
The DNA here is from genome assembly GCA_963082885.1 of Parascotia fuliginaria. NCBI lineage: Eukaryota > Metazoa > Arthropoda > Insecta > Lepidoptera > Erebidae > Parascotia > Parascotia fuliginaria. The sequence continues at coordinate 18,809,044 of OY720170.1, read as the reverse complement.
ATTTTAATATTTTGACTATATTTATCTAAATACCTAATAAATTATGTATATAAAATTGCTTGTCCTGACTGATCTATCAAATCGACGTACAGTCCATATCACAAAGTCTAGGAAGCTGTCATTTGCAACATATCTTTTGTTTATAACATAAGCGCTCATTAAGAAAGGTTATTTTAAATTCAACCTGAAGGGTGAAAAAGGTGAAAGGTAAAAAAGGTGAAATAGGTCAAAATAATTGTAAGGAACTTTTTTGTTTGTGACAGATTTACTTAAAACTTTGTTATTATTCGGTGATAAATAAAACAAATTTCTAAGTTAGAATTTTTTAAAATATGATATAAAAAGGAGTGATAGGCGTTACTAAGTTTGTATGAAAAATATTTTATTTACGTATGTAAGGTTTATCCAAATAATTAAGCGAATACGTGTCTATGTATTTTTTTAAATAAACTTGAAGGGGTAAAAAGGATACAGATGCCAGGGCGGGCCGTTAGTTAAAGAATACCTATCAGCTGTGGTTATCTTTTGGTGCTCCCTCATTGCTAAACATTTTAACAATCACGACCTTATAATGTATTCTACGAAATTCATCCTCCGTTGTCCAAGAGTAAATTTATCCTTCATCGTTGTTTTAAAAATATTAGCTTGGAGCGCTTGAGGATGGATATAGGTATTGGTAAGACTTCGGATATGGGTCATAACGATATCTGATGTCGAGACCTTCCCTTCGAACCTTCTTCGAGAACTTGGACTATCATAAGCAAAAATAATTTTTCAAATTCGACTGGTAGTTTCAGAGATTAGCGCGTTCAAACAAATAAACAAACAAACAAACTCGTCCGCTTTACCGATATATAATAGTATAGAATATAGATTAATTATTTTATTTATGTATTCTTATAATGTATGTTTATAGTAGCAAGTATACAATTTTTTATAATAACTAGCTATGTTATCTTACAGGATAAGTTTTCTTTGTTATTTTCTTCTTAATGGACACTTCGTTATACTCTTACTAATATTACTTCCTCTACCACTGTATGGTTTGCTGTTAGAGAACGTAGTTCTAAGTTAAGCTCACCTTTGTACATACATTCTATCTTTATCTTCTTACCTATGTATCTTTCTGTGTGCAAATAAAAAAAAAAAACATTTTGTAACAACAGTGTGGAAGCACCATAAGATAGCGGCTGTCACTGACAAGTCACTGCACATCGGGCCTTAGGATATTTTGTAAATTATTTTTGCCTTCACCATACATGTCACTACCGACCAAGATTGGAACTGTACTTGTACCTATTTACCTATTTCCTTTGGAGGATATTTCGCAAAGTATTTAAAGCTTTAAATCTAAATACGTACAGCTAATTTCATGATTTTATCAATGTCCAAGAATTGCGCCGCGCACTATATTTGTAGCTACTATTTATTGGTGTTTTAGAATGATGGATTGGTCGGCAGCATGTCTGTTGCAATCGTACATACAGTTATTAAATGACAACTCGTTTAGTTCTATGTATATAATCTATATAAAGTAATTGCAACGTGAAACAGGTTACGACGGTTTAGGCAACATTATGATAATATATTAAAAGGCATAGAAAATTGTGCCTATCATGTGATACCGTTACGAAAATCACGATATTGCCTTAAAAGTAAAATATCTATTTAGGTGGCTTGTGGCAATGTTGAAATATTTGTTATCATGCGCAGATATCAAAGAATTTAACGTGTCGGGGTACATGTCCAATTGTTTCGTCAAACTAGTTGGACTGTGGACCTTTACTATGAAAATAATTGGACTACGGTTCTAGTTAAGTTTCAGTGGTCCAATTTAAATAATATCAAATAATAAAACCACAATTGCAAATAAAGCGTATTTATCATTTACTTTACAAAAAAAATTACCTTACTCTTAATAAAACAAAACTTTCCAAGGCATGGCCTACCTTTTTTAATTTTTTTTATTTTTCTTATATAGTCATTGTTTTCAGTTTGTACCATACGCCTTTTATGTTTTGTTTAGTTGCTTTTTGATAAAGCTGTGAACTTCTCTAAAACGTTTAAAAGACTTAGCAAGGTTTTATTCTTCGCATTGATAGATCGATTTAGTTTTGTATGAACTTCTAAAACGTAATTCGGAAATAGAAATGTCCTTTTGGGACAGTAGGTAAGTGATAAATACGTTTTGTTAGCTGCTATAGTTTTATTATTTGATCTTATTTCATGGTGGTGGTCTAAATATTTTGAAAATTATTGACATGTGCCCTGAAACGGAATTTAGTATAGTCTGAAAACACCCTTATAGTATAATTTGGTAACATGTTTACAGATAACAGTTATAAAATTAGATTTATCATAATGAAACAGCTTGCTTATCCACTGTAATATCAAATTAGGTTCGTTTTGTTCGAACAGCGGGTGGTACGATTTGTATTCATATCATAATTCATAATTATACTTCTACGAGTATATCTATATTATGAAAAGTGGTTATTGATTTAGAATATTAAACGAATGAAGGGACAGTTATTCTATAATTTTATAGTGATTTAATAGCATTTATAGAAAGCACATATTACACAATCATCGTCTATTAATTGCTTACAGAACATTACTGGCAGAACATTATTAACAGAGCGTTATCTCACAAACTGCTTTCACGACTCGTTCAAGAATATTTTTTATTAATTGTTTACGTAGATTATGTTTGCATTCTAAACACCAATGTAACGTCCAACAGTCAGAGCTCTTTCTTACATTCTCCTTCTTGCATTACTAATAAACTATTAATAAAATAGATGTTTGATTTCCATCTAAACTAATATTATGTAAAGAAAAGATTTTATTTTTTGTATGTTTGTTTGTTTGTGTTTCTACTGTGGTTTTAGGTCCATTATTACTAAGTACGCCTATAGTCAGAAGCAAAAATATTTTTTGGTCTCGTGGTTAAACCGTTTCATAGTCGCGTGAAGATCACTGATGGTCTAATAAGTCACTTTGAAACCAATGAACAAGACACCTCTTGTAATTCTACCTCATTGAAATAGAAATCTGTAAAACAATAAGTAAACGAATAGCGATAATGTCGTAAATCACTACTGCCTTTAGCAAAACATGTGTAGATGTAAATACATCTTTCGATTGGAGCGTAAATTGATTTGCAGCAACCCGATGCGTAGCGCACCACGCACTGCTATACATAGGTACCTACTTTGGTCTGCCGCGCATTTGACATGTTTGACTTATCTCGTCCAAGTATTCGTAACACACCATAAAACTATCTCGTAACGACTGAATAATTATATCATACTGTTTAAGTATTTGGTTCGTGAGTTGACTAATACGGTTGCGCAGCGCAGATGTACGCAGTCGATATAAACACGTGGTCGGTATTAATGTACAGTGTCACTTGACTATGAGACTTGTCTAATAACATTTATGCAAAAATATGATATTGATTTATTGTAAGCATTTGATAGTTTGACAAGAAAACTGCTACAAATACTGCTGTAAATACTATACGAACCTTACTACAATAGCAAATTAGGATTGAAACCTAGTTATTGTTTTACTTGGCACCAACTTCAAAATTATAAAATATTTATTTAATCATTTCTGATTAACTAAATCAAAATACGAATTACTTTCTGCTAAGTAAACTTATTTTTAACTTTTTAGTTTCCTTCCCGTTTGAAGTCGATTTTTTTGTTTAATATTAGCAATGTCAGTGATGAAAATAGGCATTCGTCAAAAGCAAGGATTTCCGTTTAATTGTATTCTTTTTAGACGTGAAATAATTGTTTGAGCTTGACCTGCGTTGAACAAAGGGGAAGATAATTGTATTAAACTGATATAGTTGATAGATTTATGAAGCGTAACAATCCGATTAGAGTGGTTCATTAGAGCCTCACTGTAAATGCTGTTGCATCAACTCTAACAACCGTTTAGTTTAGACTAGCGATCCACCACGGCTTCGCACGGTTGCAATGCTGATACTATATTTAATATCAGCACTGCACCCGTGTGAAGAAAAAAGCTATGATGTGTTCTGTAGTATGTCGGTGCCCGGCCGGTATCGCCGCAACCGAAATGTCGTTGCATTTTAAAACTGTAATATCTTCGAAAATAATCATTCAAATTACATACTGTAAAGGACCATATTTATCTATAATAACTGCACAATGTAATTAAGGTACTTATTGGATAAGGATTCATGCTGTATTGCTTAAAATCGCTTCGTAGATAAGCCATTATTTCGCGTAAAAAGTACCTAAAGGATAAAAAATGGTTATTGTGGTTATATAGGCATATACTTTTGCTTTTGGTGTAAAATACTGTAGTACATTATTTTGATCTATCTTGTAGGGTTCAGCCAGCATTTGCAATGTAAGCGCAAAAATATGTTTATTTACGAAATCACATTAGAAACCACTAAAATTATCAGTGTTTCTCTACTATATTATGCATGTTATATACATTCAAACCTTCCTCTTGAATCACTCTATCTATTAAAAACCCGCATCAAAATCCGTTGCGTAGTTTTAAAGATCTAAGGTATGCTTAGTTATAGTGACAGACAGACAGACAGCGGGCAGCGACTTTGTTTTATACTATGTAGTGATACACAATATAGCTAAACGGTTGTTTTTAATGTTCACAGCATGAATCGATTTGTAATACTCCTAATAGTAGCATCAAACGTAGTTTGTGTAAGAAAAGAAAGCGGCGAAATCTACGGCTCATAAGGTATTTCAATTTCAGACATTTTTGAAAAATTTATGAGATCATCATGAAAGAAGTTTTACCATCGCTAATTGTTTTTTTTGTTCTTCTACTACCCCAAAAGTGGTAACTGTCAGTGTGTCTTACCGGCCTAGTACCTAGATAAGTACTAGGCATACAAGCCTGTCACCTATTTCTGAAATCTGGTTATTATAGTTCATTATTATTTATTGACTGCTTCTGTGGTTCGGTGGTACTGTGTATGGACTGCCACGCAGAGGTCGCGGGTTCGATTCCCGCTCAGTGCAAATATTTGTGTGCATGAACATGTCTATTTGCATTGGTCTGGGTGTTTCTATGTATAATATGTATGTATTTACAAAAAAAAAGTATATAAGTATGTATATCCGCATTCTAGAACCCATAACACAAGCATATAATATGCTTACTTTGGGTCTAGATGGCGTTGTGTGTAGTTGTTGAAATATTATATTATATTATATTATTATTATGAACCTACTCCAAGTGAATATCGAACAATCAAACAAAATAAGCAATAAAAGGGTCTGATACAAAATAATCTCAAAATTTTAATATTATTCAGTAACAAGAAAAAATTTCAATCAATACTCAACTGTTTATTGCTTCTTCATATATTAAAAGATGGTAAATAATATTATAGTTATGTAACAATCGTGGACCGTGTCAGACACATCATAGTCCGTATAGTAGGAGAGATGGCTTCTGAAAATCATTTTAGTAGGTAAAAAAAATTACATTTTAAAAATGTAAAATTTTTTGGAAAGGTATTTATCAAATTAATATTTTAGAATGTCAAGTTTAATAGGAAATTTATTATTTAAACGATTATAAGTCAAATATGTATAATATAGAATATAATTCTTTGAAATATAAATAATATTGTTTTTCATCCAAGACAAGTAGGTATTCTTCGGCATCATTGAAGGCAGCGTCACTGCAGCGTCGCCGTCGTCGTCTAAAAAAAAGTTAATACATTTTTGTTTTGCGGCTAAAGAGAATACGCGCCCTCCAAATACACAAATACTTTAAGAACTTACAATGCTTAATTATCTATCTTATTTCCTTTTCTATTGTTGTTGTGTTGTCCGTGTGAGTCAATTATATTTATTTATTCATCAAGATTTCTTTATTGTCAACATTCCGATTCGATACATAAAATACCAACTACTTGTAGGAAATCCCAACGCGAATACTCCCAGTTTAGATTTCCGCAAGCCTTTTATTTAGTACAGTTTGAACGATTTAAAATACTAGGGCAAATGTATTTATTGGTAATCAACATAATTTACTAATACAAATCAAAGATCATATTATAAATGATCTTTGATTTGAAACATACTATTCATAAACGTGTTACCGTAGGACCGAGTTCAACGCACGTGATTTGATTCAGTTCAAAGTAACTGACAGCTACCCAGGGCCAGAAGGGAAAGAAGTTTATATAATACGTGCGTGACTCGAATATGAGAACTGTTGATGTGCACATATAATATTAATAGTAGGGAGCACCTGTATACGGCCATTCATTACGTGGGAAACTGGGTGGCCGTGTTTTTAGTTCGAATTGTGTATATTACGAAAGTAATGACGCAAATTAAGATTTGAAAAAAAAATAGGATATTAATGATATTTGACTAGTGTGTTTTAACCTTTAATAGACATTTTTCGTTTCTAACTTTAAAGTTCTCATCCTTCTATATCAAATTTCAGAGTGTTCAGATCTAACTATAGGAACGCGTTTTATCGAACATATAAGTATTAGGTACATTATTTTTAATTCTTGATATTTCATTCAATAGGGCTTTTATTGTACTCGGGACAATGACGTGCCATGATTACACAAAATTACATGTCAGATGCAAGTGTTGAGATGGATGTGTTGTGACAATAATGGACAAGATGAAAGAGGATTATACAGAGGTATGTCAAAGAAACTTTAAGAGCAGGGCCCTTACTAAAGCTGGGCATTGATAAACTTTCGTATTGCATTGTTTATGGTATGATGAGACTCTTGCAGTCTAACTGATCGCGACTGATTGTCAATATTTTGAATCAAACAACTGTCGTTGGTGCGTATTGCTCAGTATTACTGAGCAATACGCACCTAGAAAAGAAAGAAAGAAAGAAACTAGTTTTTAGTCCATAAAAGTCACACGCAAAATTTAATTAGTAGGTATCTTGTAGTAATTTTCATCACCTTGTATTTAGTTACGGTATTTATTAAAACATTGTGTAATAAAGACACGCCCGCCGGTTTATTTCGGTCAGTAAGTACGTGCTCTATTATTTTTGCATCAAAGTTGACAATTTTGTAATGCCAGGAGGCCTTGGCGACACTTTGAAATTTGCTGAGCAATCTGGTGAGCGGAGAACAATCCTTAGAAACCTTAGAAACGCATCAGCGGTAACAAATACTACTATTTAAACAAAATTAACTAATATTAATTTAAAATATTGTCATTACGCGAAAAAAACATATCGCTCGTCACACGATCAGCCTACCTACTTAATATTTGGTGTTTCCACCTAGACAAAATGCATACCTTATCATCTCCTTAGTATAAAATATACTTAATAATTATTATTAATAATTAATATTATTAATACGAAAGTTTGTCTGTGTGTCTGTGTGTGTGTGTGTGTGTGTGTGTTTGTTAGCACTCAGCGCCTAAACGGCTGAACCGATTTGGATGAAAATTAGCATGTAGATAGATTCGGTGCCGGATCACTGGAAACAAACATAGGCTACTTTTTATCCCGAAAATCGGTTTGATTCCCGTGGAATACAACAAAACATATTTTACGCGCGGGCGAAGACGTGAGGCGCAGCTAGTTGGTATACAGTATATGATAAACTCTACCTATAAATTATATTCAGTCAAAAGCAATAACTTAACATCAAAACGACTATGTATTGTATTATAAGTTTACTTGTTTGAGAACAAAGTAAATACTCTTACAAGGCTATAAACACATATAATGGGTCATTACGCAGGGTTTACGTTTATTTATCGCTTTTCAACTATGTTTATAGCCTTATATTAAGCTGTAGAATGCGGCTCTATTAAGGAAGAACGATGTAACAGCGTCAACTTCAAGGGAAAATGCCTGCAAAGACAGCCAGGGAAAGAAATCTTGTGTTTCTTGCACGTTTTTCGTTCTTCTTTAGCTGGAAAAGTTTTTTTTATAAACTCTATACAACGAACACCCGTTCTTAGAATCGACTAGAATTGTAATTCTTATAATTATGTAGGTGTAGGTATTAAATTGTATACCTTAATTTTATTCAAAGAAATTAATTTATTGACTCCAAAATAACATAGATACTCGTAGTAAGTATTCAGTAAATTAGCTTATAGTATTCGATCAAAATTACCAAAAATTTAAATCTTGTGTGTATTAATCTACTCTGTGTAATAAGCTGTATGTATAAGTGACTACGAGTATTCCTATTGTTTGTATGTGAATCTATATAGGTACCTACGTATGTACATATTCCTTCAAACTATTTCACTTCTACAGAATAATGCGTAGAGAAAAGTGTAGTTGGTAATCGAACGTTCTTCTAAATTTTTTAAGGATTATTCGATTTGGACATGGTATATAGCTGCAATGTTAAATGCGATACTGTTAAAAAGCATGTTCTTGCCTTAGGTATAATTTGTATATCTTTACCTGCTGATTATGTAGTTTACTATCGCTGTACATAATGAGCCCTTGTGATCAGCCTGAAACCATACCTGCAACAATCAAACACAAATATTTAATTAGGCATATAGAATAGGTACGTAGTAGCTTATCAAGGTTCAGTAGACATAAAAGTTATTCAACGCAAACCAACGTTGGATAGTTTTAAAAATGTATATCTGAAATCACTACGCTTGCCTTGTGCAAGCGTGGTGTATATGCCGTATGAAAAGAGCCCTTCACTTCGCAATAGGAATATGGGAATGGGTTTGTGGCGAAATGGTTGCTGCTTCGGGTTCCATTATTACTAACTTTTAAAATTCCTATAAAACCTATAGGTGAGCCTGTAAGATTCCGAAGCTGTTAACTTATGTGTAAATAGTATGAACTTGCGTTTTTGAATCAATGAATTTGTTTATTGCGCAAAAAAATCTGTACAAAGGTAAAAAATTGTAATATATAATCACTTACTCATCCAATATCAATTCTATTATATATTAATATCTTCTGACAACAAAGTATTATTGTTTCATAAATTAATGCATTTTACCTCGGTAGGATTATTAAATTACTTACGTACTTTGTGATCGAACATTCGGGTACAAATTAAACTTGAAAGTTGTCAAGCGAGAATGCATAATATTACAATAAATCACGGTGCTGCTGATTCCGTACTGATAAATAAAATTGCCATTCAAAAGAAACATTGACCAGTTTTGTAAGGTAGTTGCACTACATTACACCTACAATTTACGTCAAAACAATTTCAAAGCACTGGAAACTTTCTCGGTACGTTTATTGTTATTTTATTAGCAACGGTGTAACTCAGGAGCAAAACAGTTAGGACTAATAGCTAACTGTAAAATTTTCATTTAAAATTAATAGAGATTAGACCTACAGGTACTTAATGCCAGATTAGCCCGATCTAATTTAAATACCTAAGCTGTTGAAATCAACAAACGAAGACTGATCCAAACCGTAGAAAATCAAGTTATTAATATATTTTCGAGTTCAGTTTTTAATATATTTCACTGCAAAATATTTTCTCTCTCTTTCTTCCCGGCTATTCATCCCACATGGTGGTGGGGTCAGCCTTCCTACTTTTTCTCCTCTACTTCGCTCTATCTGGGACGTCGTCATCGGAAAGTTCTCATGTCCCTCAGCACAACATTCCTCCACGTTGTCTTGGGTCTAGCTCTGGATCTATGACCAGACGTGAAAAGCTGCAGTGCCAAGTTCCCGACGTGGTCTGCTTGTCTTCGCTTAACGTGACCATACCATCGCAGCCTACTCTCCTGCATCTTGTCGGCGATGTCGCGTACACCAAGACTTCCTCGCACGTGCTCGTTGCGGATTTTATCAAGTCTGATCACGGCAAAATATTAATAAGTATTTTTTAAGAGTACCATAGGCATCAATAAAATAGTAGCGAACGTCATGACTAGTCACGAGTCACTATAAAAACTTGATATGTTCATTTCTTATAATTAATAATATGATACAGAATGAGAAAGTTGTTATTTTCCTTTCAGGCTGCAGGCTAACTCGAAGTTATAATTAAGTCTATTGTTCCTATAGTGTTTAGTGTATGTTAACAGTTATAATTAACTGTTGTAAGTACCTAATAACAAGTGAACTAACCATTATTAAACTGCCTCGGTAGCGCAGTAGGAGCGCATGTGACCAAAGTAAAAGAAAGTACAAAACTGCGTGATTCATGAGTTAATTAATGTTCAGTACTAGGTATATGATTTGTATTTTTATACGTAAGTTGTAGATACTATTGCTAAAGTATTTATAAATCATGATTCCAAGTGCGCAATTAGCAACACTACATTTATTAGGTAGCTAATATAAGGGTTGGGAATTAGTATACTTACGTAAAAACAATTATATAGGTAAGTAGTTTATACCACGCAAGTAATCACAGTTTAGTTGTTTAGGAGACTCTACGTCAAAAAACGTCGTTCTGTATATTTTATCCCTCATTCTGTGGCGATAAATAACCAAAAGGTTGTCAACACATAACAGCGAAACTGAGACAAGTCGGGAGCGTTTATTGGGAATAAATGTTCAAATGAAATAAAATAAATATATAAAGCATACATTTTTTGTATAAAATCTAATCTAGTTCACAGATATTATAATTCACATAGAGTTATTCATAGATACTCGTATACTTCAAACAAGCGACAAATCACATCTACACATGATAAGGTTAGTTCATATACAGGTTAGATTGTAAAAACATAATCTAGTTGGTTACATCATATTGATGAAGTAGTTAGTATGCTGGCAAAAGTGTTGATGTCCCTGGTGGTTACTGAACCCGCTTTTTGTGCATTCCTATGCATAGAAAGTGGCATCAAAATACTTTGCTTTATTTGTTTTTACTGACACATGCCAATGAAAACATGGTATGGTAAATAGGATTGCAGGTAAATTATAGCACGAGCCATCAAAGGTTCGAATTCGAGAAAAATCGAAGCACAAGCAACGAATATCCAAAACAATACCTACGATGGTTCATAATCTGTCCTCAAAACCCGAGCTCGCGTAGTCATTTTAACTTTTTTGCACACAACATATGCATAATTATGTCTTTGAGTAAACTTTATACGCGTCGCATGAATATTTTGTAACCATGATTCTCATAATAATATCATGATATTTTTTTACCCAGCTATTGTGAAATAAATTTAGTTTGCGGTTAATTTTAAGAGATTTTGTAATACCCTGTTAAAAATATAAAAATAAAAGTATATAATAATGATAACTAGGAAATACTAAGTAGTTTAAAAATAAATACTTCGGTGGAGTGCCTATTTTGCAATTATCATTTTCGACTTTTAGTTTTTTTGATGGTTAGAACAGTTATAAACTTATTGTACTTAAGTATAGATATTAGCGCATAACTTACTCGAATAAATGCTTTAAACACCTCTTACTAATTTACAAGACCTCGTCACAAATACTAGCTTTAAAGTTTGCATGAGGCATTAAACCTGTTAGCGCCCAGTATAACAAACATGCGCATCAACCACAAAAAAGTAGCAATGTTTTTTTACTAATAGTTAACGCACTGATTAAGGTAATAGAAGTCAGCAGTTATATAAGGGATAATCGCTATAAGGTAGGCTTATATGTAGTGCCTATTTACTTAGATGGCAAAATACAATGCAATTAATAAATAATATAGTATTATTAACATAACTAGAAATTACAAGACAATTGTAAATTCTTCCCCTTAGGCAGCTTTGAAAACCAGGAGCCCTGAACTACTGTTAACTAAGTATGTTTCAAAGGCCAGTGTCTGACCTGTGTGTTTTAAATTGGACATTAGTACCTACCTAGTCATAATTGCAAACAGTGATTAGACAATATTAGTACCTATATACAAAGTTTACTTTTTAAATTAATTTTGGTACCTAAATACTCTGATTAGCTTACGGGGACGAAGCATTAACTTATTAGTATCTAGTAATTGCCTTTTCGCGTTAAGCAAGTTGTGGTGATCAATGCTTATGTCTTCCCACTATGAGAAGCGCTTTTGCCCTCTAGTAGAACGATAATAATAAAATAATAACAATTATAATAAATGGTCGTGCCACTGGGATCGATCTATCATCACTGATAGGGCTATTGTTGCCAATAAACCTGTTATAGTGGTGATCGAATGATTAGAGCGCCTTGCAATGATCATCGATATCACCATTCTACATGATGACAATCTTATGAAAGCAGAAAAAGATAAACAGATAAAGTATTTGGATTTGGCTTACGAAGTTGTCGACATGTGGGATATGGATTCGGCGATCATTGTTCTGATAGTCATATCAGTTAATGGACTGACTCCTAAGAGCCTCCATCAACATCGCGCGAGGCTCGCGATGTGGCTGGATCGTGGGCCTGATGCAGAAGTCTGTGCTCCTTGATACGGCCCGCATTGTGAGGCGGTTTCTATCTCTGGAGCCCTAACCACCGATAGCCTGGTCCCTGTACCCGATATCGGTGGGTCTCCATATTTTTATATTTTTTATATTATATTTAAAGATGTAATTTTGTGTGTATATGATTAAATAAAGAGAATTATAATAATAATAAATTTATAAACGAACGGGAATTAACGCGATCATGCATTAGGTATTTACATAACTTATTTTGCTTGACGTTTTGACCAGGACCAGGACCAGGAACACCGGCCGTGGTCACAAGCAGACTGATGAAGCGATGTCACGGCTCTGTATGTGAAGTAGATTCTAGATCTACCCTCACATTTTTATCTGTCCACGTACTATCACAATACAATATAATAATAAATTTATATCTTGCAACGCAAAAGTTTAAAAGTTAATAATAATAATAAAATAATTAAGTATACCAATCTAGATAATGCAATTATCTATTATGCACTGCAGGCCAGACATAATACCTACTTTGTTTTTAGTCAAGATATTTATGTTAAATTTTACGCTACTACATGACAGTTCTTTACCTGGTACAGACCAAGGCCGAGGTTCCAATAAAATATATTATGTGGTCAATTTCAATTATTCAAGTTTATTAAATTAGATTAGTTTTAGTTAAAACTAATGATAGTAACCTGCTTACTATTTACCACTGAACACAAATATAAGTTACTTACTAAGAGGTAAACATATTTCATTTAAGAGCAGTAATCGGTCAATTAAATAACGTACTCGTAAAATATCAAGGCTATCGTGAATAATTATGTTAATTGCGAAGCCAGTCATTTAGTTCACTTGACAGGCTCACTGATTTGTACTACTTAGTTCAATACCGCATCATTGCCACTACATTATATATTTACTAAATAATATCTTCACCTGACTAGTAATAGCAATTTAGCCAGAGGCCCTAGCATTCGCTTGCACTTCATATAGGCAGAAAAGCACTGCCTACCTTAATAATTGCCTGAAACCACAATTTTAGCAACATAATTAAATAATGCCTACCCTGTCAAAAATCTGTAATGCCTACCCTGTCAAAAATCTCTGTGCACGCCACTGGGCCCTAGACAAGTCGAATTGATTTCTATTCTATTCATATAAAATATTAAAACATTTATGGGATTGACATAAGCTAACGACAATGTCGGTGTTAGCAAGTCAATCCCATACATTTTTTAATACTATAAAGTACTATCAATTTTCTAAGGGGGCGATTAGAACCTGTATCCAGCCTCTTTCGGCTGCCTGTCCATCTCCCTATAGTGTTATAATCTAAACGTTTTGGTCGTTTAGTCGTTTAAATCATTTTTCATCCATCGGTAACAAATACTTACTATAAACAAATGAAATGAAAAGTTTGCTGAACACGCGTCCATTGAATCGCATCATACATAATCTCGCCTTCGTGCGGTGGAAACGATCATCCACTGGGTAGATACTTATACTTACTGAACTTATATATATTATGATTTATGACAAAAACAAAATAATACACAACTATGTCCACACATTCTATAGTATCATTTGTCATCGTGTGATATAAGTTGTTGTTATAATGAATGACACCTAATTCTAATGCCAGCCTCGGCATTATGAAGGTATCTAATCTAAGGTAGTTAAAGATTAGCGTTGTCTTAAGGAATTTGTACATACTTATATTACAATCTCTGAGTAGGTCTACTAGACGTCCGCCCTCGCTTTGCTTCGGTATCAAAAGTTTTATTCGGTCTCACAACAAACGCCTATTTAAAATATGATTGCAATATTAACTACATCTGGAAAATATTATTGCTATACTGCAAATTTAGTTTTCTGTATTGCAAATTCTAAAAATTGCTAAAAATATGCTAATCAAAATATAACATAGCCTATGTTACCCGCCTCATTTATTGATTTCTAAAGAAAAAAATTTTTTTAAATCGGTAACGTAGATTTCAAGTGAAATCGTTGGAAACAAACAAACAAAAACGGACGTTTGTTCGTTCGTTTACAAAAAAATTATTCTTTTCTCGTTATAATTTATATTATATTATATTATTAGCTTAGATTATTATGTAGGCAAATTCAATGTTGGTTTAAGATTCTTCTACTTACGCAAACTTAAAGCATGAACATAGTTTTATTTTTACATTTGATATTAGGTTTAACTACTTAGTTTCGTAATAACATTTCTTTTATCATAACTTTTAAACATCAACAACTTAGGTATCAGAATTCGATTATATTCGCAATCTAAAGCATTCAAAATAATAATAATTTCATCAATATAATTGCAATGAAGATTTAAAGAGTTTGGACCTAAAAAGATATAGATACTTTTTTTGAAAATGAGTAGGTTAAAATTAAAATTTAAAACATTTTCTAAGTCCTTTATTATCTATAGGCAAAAGGTCTCCGTTTGTCTGTTACTTTATGCCCTAGCTCGCTGTTGCTGCGATAAGCCTTGTGTTACGAGTATATACCTACTGTTTCGTCTCACATTGAATGGTATCGATTACAGAATTATTCCTAGTTTTGTGGTATTGATGCTGAAGTTCTGTGCACTACCCAAAATTACGTTCACGAGCATTATGTGGCATTTAAACCATACAAGTTTTGAAAGTGGTTTCAGGTTTCTCATACGAAAGATGCGTTCTACACTGCGCTAAGAAAAACAGAGATAGCATGATTGCATACAAAATCTGTATTGGTGGATAAAATGTTAATAGTTAGGTACTTTTGCAATTTTGTGTACAATTATTTAACTGCCCTTGAAAGAATCTAAAGCAAATACCAAAAAAAATCTCTTGGAAGTAATATAGGACAAAAAGTTGGCTGAGAAAAATAGTTTAGAAGAACTAGGCTAAGGTAAAATACGCCAAGTATAATAAATAAACATGCAAACAATTGTCCATTGTCACATAGCGGAATATACTTAGCATACTTGAAACTTGTAGCATATTTGTGTTAATACAACAAACGTAAACAGTTACATATCACTGAGTTTAATTAGGTACACCAATCTTCGTACCTACTTATTTACTTTTGTTTTTATTATTGTGAGATATCGGATTTATCAAATTATCGGGTAATGCAGCGAAGGTAGACCCACCTTTTTATATTTTATCCGATGACCTGATGAAAGTGGCAGCAAAGTATGACATGAGTGCGATTTAATTTCAGGTTATTATTAATATTATTAATATACCTTACTAATATACTGACTGGCGTGTTGGTCTAGTGGTTAGTGAGCCTTGACTGCTAAGCCGGAGGTCGTGGGTTCGATTCCCACCCAGGACAAACCTTTGTGTGATGAGCATGATTGTTTATTCTGTGTCTGGGTGTAATTTATCTATATTAAGTATGTATTTACAAAAAAAAAAGTATGTAGGTAGTATATCAGTTGTTTAGTACCCATAACACAAGCAAATATAATTGCTTAACTTGGGGCTAAATGGCGCTGTCTGAATGTGGTAGAATATTATTATTATTAATATTAATATTATAAATGCGAAAATTGTGTGTGTGTACGATTAGTGGATAATTATGTATTTACTAAATTTGTGTATACATAATTTTATATTGTTAAATAGCGCAGTGTTCGCCAACAAACCGTTTAGCGAATTATGTGAAATGTAGCAATATGTATCACATTTGTTAGTAATAAATAAAAAAAAATATTTGTTGCCTAATTCATCATACATTTAAACAGACAAATAAAAAAAAAGTACTTATTGGAAATGAATATCCCATTAATACAATGAAAATAAAGACTAATTTGTTTGCTTCAAAAAATATAGCGCACTTTTCTTATTGTTGCAAGTTAGTCTTAAGACTCTACCTCAAGCAGCTTCACTTTGATCTGTTTGTGGAAGCATTAAAAACATAATATCTAGGTACAGTTGAATATAAATAAACACTTTCCTAGTAGAACCATCTAATTATCTCATTGTAGATGAGTGAAATGTTTAAACAAAGTCACAATTAAAACATTTCTACAGTAGGTACCAAATATATAAAAAAGTCATGCAGTAAGTTGGACTATAAACAATAATTTAATCATGGAAAACTGGGTTGACATAAAAAGCTTAATAAAGCTTTAATTAAAAGTTTTTATTAGATATAAAAAGGTTGTTTTCACTAGGTTCCCCGTTATTGTTCAAATTGTCTTCTCTCACACAAATATTTTAATTAATTAACCGTATACGGTATGGTATAAAAGTTAATTAGATAAATTAATTTGAAACTCTCTAATACACGGGTATCATAATCATGTAACATTTATGGAAATTGGTATCGGTTTCATTCCTACTATCGCATTATCGCCGTGGCATTGAGAAACTATTTTTGATTAACTGCCTCAATATCTGATGATATACGGAAATATCAAACCAATATTTTTTTTTGATAATAAATAAATACTTATATCAAGAAGAAGGGCTCGAATGTATGTGACAGTGGCACGGTTTAGCTTAGCTAGATTATTGGAACTATAGTAGGTAGGTAGACGTTTATTCGTATCATTTACTTTTTATGTAGTGTTGCATAATAACAATCGTCGTAGGAGGCGGCTAAAATGATAGGTACCTTAATAGGCATAATCATTTTACATTTTATCACAGCTAATGCTGTGGGTAGACATAAATGGAGGTTCAGGTACTATAGTAGAAATGCGAGATAGCCACAAATTCGGACGACTATTTATGCATTCGATGTCCATAAGATTCAATACATTGTGTAGAAAATAATAGAAAGGAGAGGAATTTGCTCAGTAGTTTAATAAAACAGAGATTGACTTAAATAAGAGTTAAACATAGGTGCATTTTTAAGACGTTGATATATTTATTATACATGATTATTATTTATTGTTAACCGAGACCAAAGGCGACCTCAGTAAAATAATAGTTTATTGTCCTTTATGGACAATCAATAAAGTTGTTCCATTGGTTCATTCATAGTAAAGTCAGTTTAGATGTATTTTCATATACTTTATTATAGGTGTAAAAATGTTTACAATGTAACAACTAAGTTATATTTATGACAACTACAAAAAAAGGTAAATTTTGTGGGTATGTTGTGTTGTCTGTCAATAAGAAAGCGCAGGAACATAATATTATTTCATTATCGGTCAACAGTATCTAATTGATTCTTACTTCAGATAATGAAAATTAAAATGGTGCAATGAAAAAAAGTACCTACATAGAGAAAGGGAGCAAGAATTGATCAAACCGCTAAAACAGCTGGGTAAAATGTGCGATGAATTAATGAGAAGAGCGACTTTACACACCACATTTGACTTTCGGTTTCAAATGTTCGCTTCACAAATTTTTGTCACAACCCTTTCTTTAGGTGATGTCGTGTTCAGAAAATGCTTGATCATGTGAATGCACATCGGTACTTGCCCGATAACGATTCCATAAGCATATTCCTTGAGGTAGGTATACATAACTACTAGAATATAGTAGTCGTTATCATCTACCACTTATTTATAAAGTACCTATATAATTTAATGCATTTCCTTTGCATTATCATTACCTACTTAATACTATTTAAATATTTAAGAACTTGGCGGCATCTTCATCTAAATATAATTACATTGATCATCATGCCTATTACGCCACCAACTATGGTCCTATATCTCAACTGCAAGCAATTAACTGCTACGATCACAAATTGAATGCTGCGACGTGCAATACATCAAGTCGTAACAATCATGCCTAATAGAGTAGCAGTCCACATATACGTCCACATTGTGGTTAGCCGCGATTCGATTCGTGTGATATGATAACGATCAACAACGCATAAGTGCATGCCACTTGTATAATAAACTAGTATTTGTCTTTTATACATATGAGTACCTATACCAGTTGTCGATACTGCTGATCATATTATTGTTATAATTTGGCCACGAACGATGCGACGCGATCACACGATCGATTTTTCGTAAGTTATTCTGCTCAAAATAAGGCGTAATCATCGACAACTTAAAAATTATAGCCATAGTAACGCGGTTACCGGTGTTGCGTAACGCGGCGGTATAATAATCCCAATCTTTCTTCTTAGCTACAGTAATTGGATGTATTCATCGAAGTTATAAAAAAAAATAACATAAACATCAATATTTACGTAATTCAATAGTATGTGATGAGTTCTTATAAATTTTGGAGAATATTACATTTTTTTAAGAAAATACTTATTTGAATACTTTCGTATGAACAATAATATATAATATGTAATAAGTATGTTAATTTACAAGTTATTCGTGTGAACTAGGTTTAATCAAAAAAGGTCGTAGTTTTATATCAAGTCACGTAATACTTTTAAGTACTTGTCGCGGCCGACGATTTGAACACAAGTAGTAAATAAAAAAAATGAGGCCTGCTCTTGCTACCGTTAAGGCAATAGTACGCTAGGTACACAGCAGTAGCGAAGAGTCACTTTTCCGAGGAGGGAAGCCGGTGGGACTAAAATATTTAGAGTTTCGGAATGCTAGTTAGTCTGTGAGTAGACACGAAAGCAGTGATAGGTATAAGGAGGTCAGGACATATTTTAAAAGGGAAGCCGACAGGAATCGTGTTATAAGGACGCTTCGCCACTGGTCACTACACAGTCAACGAAGAAGAAGAAAATTAATTTATTATGTTCAGTTACATAAACTCTTATGAAATCCGAACTTATGAATATAATAACTGCTATATACAATATATCCCCGGTTCACTGATAAGAGTAAATTATGATAACGACCAAGAAAATTATATAATAGCTATAAATAATAATTGATTGCTTGTATTGGCTTAGACTGAGACTGAGTGACTTTTTTTTTTTTTTTTTACGTGGGTGATGCATTACGCATACACACCCGCCCGGGCAAAGCGGGGGTTATGTCGGACTCTCCGACCGCACTCAAAGCGCGGCCGGCATACCGACTAAAACCCACGGTGTTCCTCCAGACGGCCAGAGTGTCGGGGTCACGGAAGACGCTCGCGCATTCATCCGCGACCCCGACGGGCCACGGCCCGCTCACCACACCAGAGCGGGCCCCGTCCGATTTGGGGGGCCTAGCCCTCCCTCCCTCGAGAGGCGTGTGCGGAACACGCGCACTGCCATCTCGGGCCCGTGCTGTTCGGGCGGCGACTGCCCGATCGCCGCCCGCAGGCCACCTCCTAACTCGGCCGCAGAGGATAGGGAGAGCGGCGCACCGTTATACCGGCACTCCTCTCCCGCCGCGGCCCCGCCACTCCTCAGTCGCAGTGTCGTCGAAGCAACACCGCAGCCCGACCCAGTTGCGGTGCCGCCCATACAGCACCGCAACCCTCCTGAGCCGCTCCATCGTGGGCTTACCGCCAAAGCCCAGAGGAGCGGCGCCTCCTTGGGGTTCCTCTTGGTTGACCGTGGTCCTTGGTAACCACGGCTACTAAGCCCCCCCGCCGCCACAAGGCGAGAACCCCGTTTGGGGGGGAGACTGAGTGTCTGGCTCTATCTTGATTAAGTCTAAGCTAAATAGCACTAAGCCTAAAATCTTAAAGTCGACTTTACTAAACTTCATTAGGTTATGCATTTTTGGTGTAGGTAAATCTAAATAAATAAATAAATATATATATATATATATATATAGATTTAACTACACCACTGCACCACACGTTTCATCTAGCATAATAATTATGTTAATAAAAGATTAGTAATGTTATTAAAGAGGTACCTAACCTCTTTAATAACATAAAGAATAACTATAATAGTAATTTTATCATAGAGCTGTGTTTTAACGGCGTTGTGCATGCTACTTTAAATTATAATTCATGAACAAATTTAACAATCTGATGATTATAAATACAGTGCAGTGTACTTTGTCCTGTGTTTCCTATTAATTTTTCTCATAGGTCTATCTGGTCAGCGAATTGACTATACGTTAATTGACTGTCATTTTATTTTGGTAGGTTCGTAATTAGTTCCACGCGTGTGATCTAAATTAATAAATAAGTTTAGAATTTATTTATTTATTGGCTCACACAACAAGATACAAACGTAAAGAAACAAAGTAAATAATTATATAAAAAAGAAAGCTGTAGCTCTACGTATGTGTGCACAAATGCAGTATACAATTGAGTAGGTATTCAGCACACACACATCTACTTTACTGTCAAGTCTAACTAGAACATTTTTTTACTAAATAATGTATTTTATGTAAGTTTATATTTATTTACACACTTTTGAATGTGTGTCTGCTAAATAAGTTACAATCGATTCCACGTATCATGATATCTATACCTACTATTATATAAAACGCAAGAGTTTGTTTGTTTGTTTGAACGCGCTAATCTCTGGAACTTCCAGTCGGATTTGAAAAATCTTTTTGTTTATGGTAGATATGATTTTCAAGAAAGGTTTAAGACTTATGTAACATCACGCTACTGGTGACGGTAGCAAAACAGAAAGCAAAGACGCGGGATGAACCGCGCCGCGAAAAACTAGTAATTTTATAAATGTTATAGAATAAAACAAACTATCTAAGTACATGTGCATGAAACTTGGCGACATTTTGTCTTATGTGAAAGTTCGTATTAGTTCAGCGCTTACATCTATATGCAAAAAGAAGATCATGTTCGACATAAGAACTTAATCCTGGCGAGTACATTTCTGTGCAAAAGCTACCAGTCTTAAAAGACCTCATTATTATTCTAACAATGACAATTTGAATCTAAATCATCATCATCATGTTAGCCGTAAGTCGTACACTGCTGGAAATAGACCTTCCCCAATTTTTGCGACCTTGGGCGGTAGTGAGCAGCACTCATTCATCGGTTGCCCGCCACCCTTAGATACTTAGATACTACTATAGAACTTGTGAGGGGTCTGCCCGAGCTGCGCTTTCCGGTCCGTGGTCGCCACTTTAAAACCTTCCTATCCGTCACTTCTGTTTCTCTAATGGGGAAATGGGCACATAGATCGCAGAACTGAATCTGAATACTTGTAGTTAAATATGTGAAAGTTAAAAAAAAAAGATACACGATTAATTAATTGACTTCTTGATAGAACAGAACAGAGTGCGACGTTTTGAAACTGTAGGTACATCTTGATATATATATTCGTGTCTTAACATAAGTTAGCCAAGATTATAAAATATGCAGCGTGTAAACTGTAGGTATACATAAGGTTTAGTAGGTATATTTGAATATTTCATGTATATTATCAACCCAAATAGACGTCCACCTGTAAATAGCCCTAACCGGTAGATAGTTTTACTACTTATTAATTACCCATTAGTAATAGTCAGTAACTAACCTAAAATAATAATTACTTATATCACTACCATCTTAAGCAAATAGGTATAATATACATTAAATATATGTATACCACATGTTTTTATAGGTACTTGACTATAATTTGAATTGCTAAACTGCTATTAATGTTTCCTGTGTACACGTTACAGCCCTGACAGTAAAATCATAATAACTAGTAATACATAGTTGATAGCCGATAAATGATTGTACATACTTATAAATAAGTTACCTACAAGCTGAGATAGGTAAGATAGATATTAGGTATATTTCGGATGATTCAGTGTTAATGTTATTTATAAAAATGTACTACTTAATACGAAGTCTCATGCTATCAATCTATATCCTTTTTTGCAATTATCGTAACGGAGGAGCAAACAGATTAATCGAGTATAAAATCTTGATTTTGTTTAAATGTGAAATTTCTTAACGTTTCTTGTTCAATCCGCCAAAATGGAATCCTTCGATTCGATTGAGTTATATGACTCAGTTAAATTTGACGACTCGTACATAATTTTTTGTCCAATTTTTTAATATCAACGGAACATTTACATCTTCATCAACGGCTTGGCTTTATTTCTGCAATGCTTAGTAAACACAGCTATGTTGCTAAGTTACGGTTACCATTTACCAATGATATTCTATTTAACAGATATGTTATGAACGCGTAATCGTGAAGACCTGAAAACGTCCTAATTGGGACGTATTGTCTTTAGTCTGCGTTACGCACAGCAACGAGTAGGTACACTATTGATGCAATTTTCAAATTTAAAAATGCCATCTTGTGTGTTCCGTAAGTGCACCAATTATGATACAAAATTAAATAAAACACAAGGAATCTCATACCATATGTAAGTACGCAATACTCTTTGAATTAATAACATATTTCAATTATTTTCCTAATAATTCGAATATTTGGAGGTTAGAAAAAAGAAAGAAATGGAAAATACATTTTTGTGGTGCGTGTGACAAGGACGCGTGCATCCCGGACATAGAATAAAAATACAGATGCGAAAATCGTAGGCAGAAAAGTCATCGTTCTTCGCAGTTCGGTTTTCCTTTTTTCTAACCTTGTATTGTTTCATAATTTTGTTTTATGTAAAAATGCATATACTTAATTAGAAATAAATAAGTGTGTGTAAAAAAATTTAATATTACCAGATTATCAAAAATCATAAAATAAAGCTATTTCTAGTTTAACCCAACTACAGTAAAGCCCAAAAGGAGGGTTATGTGTTTGACCTGTACGTATGTCCGGTTTTTTTATTCTCTCGTAACTAATAAACGGCTGAACCGATTTCAATAAATCATACGTCGCTACATTCGTCTCAGTAGTACGAGTGTCATATTTTAAAATGAGTGAATTGAGAAAACTCTCTAACTTAGACTAGTGAAGAACAAGAATCCTCGAAAAATTTCAATTTCATTTTAACTATTTATTACCCGAGGGTAGTACTTCCCCGGTCGATCCAGCCCATTCATGCTAACGAGGATAGTAAGGATCTATTACCGTAAATAGCAAGGATCTACGACCGTAATAGCTAGGATCTACTACCCTAAATATTTTAAATTAAGGATAAACTAAGATAAGACACTAAGACAGAAATGGTACATTATAACCGTTTCCGATATCTTAGTTTATCGTATTTTAAAATTTGGGTTACAGAATGTAACCCATATTAGGTTTGCTATTTTAGATTTAAATAATATTAATTATATATAATTGCATTGTCAACAGACCATAAGATGTGTAAAAAGTTTCAGTTCAATCGGCCGAAAATTGAGTTGCATGATTCCACCCGTTATAAATATAGTTACGTACAAAAAAGCTTGTAATTATGCCTATCACAGTTTTTATTAAAAATGTTTTAATTTTTCTGTAAATAAATATTTATTTTCTTTCACATGTTTTATTTTTCTACCTTTAGTAGTTGTTATAGGTAGAAACTGCGGTACAAATTTTGTACCTTCTCTCGCGTTATATTTGTTAGTCTATGATACAGCATGCGGTGATTGGTAACTAGAGTAATGTTTGTTCAAATTCATACGCAATTGACAACACTAGCTGTCACTTTTTTTCATATTTGTTTTCTCAAGTCATCCTTTTCTATCATTTTGACATGTAGTGAAATGTGAAATGAATGAAAAAGGTCTATGTGTGCAACGGGTACTGTGCGGAACACTTTTTTCTGTTGTTTTGTGAGTGTATAACATATCTGTTAAATAGAATATCATTGCCATTTACCACTTGTTTGCCACCATTTGCCACCGAAGTTCTCTCCCTCACTCTGACTTACGTCAAAAATCTAGTATAAAAATCATGCGGCAATCATGCAATCATTACGGCATGACGACGTCAATAACATAAAGATTTATTAAATCGTTAAAAACTATTAAATAACCATTAACATCTTAATATTTTATGATTTCGAGATTTAACTAGTCATAACCTCTACAGTGATTTAGATAGGCGAAATAATATTTTTAGTAGTAAGGGAAGTATTTCTGTACCTTTTATATGTGATAATAGAATAAGTGCTACGATTCCTGATGTACCTATAATGTATATCAGGAAGGTAGAACTTATTGTGTATGTATGTTAATTTTTTTTTTGTTATTTAATTCACTACTTCAATACAAATGCCTTTATACGGTAATAGGGAACTAGTAACGTTGCGTTGAATGATCTATTTAACAAATCGATAGTGATTTTTAAATATAAAACATTTTAATAGCCAATAACAGGAAGTACCTTTGTATATACTATGTGACTATTATGTATATTTTCACCTTTAAGAAACATTAAAAAGTAATAAAAACCAAAGTTTGGACGAACGTTAACCATACAAAATGTGTCACATTTATGTATATTTCATAATCTTCTAAATGTAGTTATATTTTTTTAAAAATGTACATTAATAGTTTGTAGTATTTAACTGTAAGTATGTGTCTAAGACTTCTGTCAAGATCCGAATCAGCTTCTAGAATTCCTATGAAATGTCGTCGACCTCAAACCTATGTACTTATTCTATTAAATTAGTCTAAAAGCCGCGAATAAGCAATGCAAGTAAAGACTTATCTCATATAGCTCCTTATACCATACATTACACGAAAACTCGTAGATGAGCTATATCTTTTCACAGGACGAGAACGAGTAACTACCTAAGCAAAGCTTAAGATGTTGACTACAATCTATGAAAACCGACAGGGCGCTTATCAGACGAACTGTTTACTTATTTGTCCATAATAATGTAATGTGTGAAATATGTAGGTAGGTACTTTGACCATAATGTATCTAGAATAATAATTAATTCGTGGTGCACTCATTAAAGTGATAAGTGGTAAGTGTAGACCACAAGGTGGAGCTAAACGGAACCGCGTGAAGGTCGGCGAGTGGAGCTTATAAACCGTTTATCAAACACCAGGACAAGGTCTTGTCTTAGTTATAGATCTTGTTATCAATATACAATATGCTTGTAGTTCTAGATATTTCTATGTGGTAGATATATATAACATATGCCGATATGCTTTCCAAACAATAGGTACTACAGTTTGAGCGGCTTTCGTACATAGGGATGCTTACAATGTCTAAGAAATCACTCATAGGTACTTATATCTAATTATGTTTGCCGAGGGTGGGATAATTGTTTCCTCGTTGTATTTAGTTTGAATAATAACTCGCGCTATAGTAGTCCTGTGTTTTTTTTGGATTAACACTCAATTACAGTAAAAAATACTGATGAAGACGAACACTATATTATCTTGGTATCCATGCTTAAAATTAAGCGTAAGGAAAGTGACGCTGGCGACGCGACGGTTGAAAAATTAGTCTGTGAATTGTCCAGTATCTTTACTTTGTCGTTGATCTAATAAATACCTGTCACTATAGATAGATAATAGTTATTATACTCGTGTGTCCTTCGCAAACCAGATCTATGTCGTATAAAAAATCCTATTAGCTAATAATTCTCGTATTACGTTTGATCGAAATTGGTCCAAATTTAATTTGATACCTACTTCCTGGTTTATAATGGATTCAGTGATTTATTTTATAAAATAGAACTTTAAATATCCTATGACTTATTCCCAAAATATCAATTTATTTTAGAAGCTGGTGATTTAAAACATTCAATGGGCGGAGTGTATGAAACCCACTGATTAATTTGTTTTGATGGCGCTTTAATATATTAATTTAGCGTAGGTATATGTATTTACCAAGGCTTTTAGGTTTCTTTATACCTAACATGAATCATCAAAATAGCTATAACAGTTAAACGTTGAAAACATAGCATATAAACAAGCTGACATTTGGTCATGTTTTCAAATGATACCCACCTAATATTTCTTTGCGTGGAACTGGTAATAAGCCATTTTCATTGTTTCGGACTAATCACTTTTGGCCGACCTATATGGTAATGTAGTCTAGAGACGTTATCAAAGTATGTCGAAGCGGAACTTTAGGTGAAAGGCTGTTACGAATATCAGTAGTTACTATAGTATAAATAGCAGACTAATGAATGAACACCGCATAATTTAAAAATTACCTGCATTGATGTCATCGAACCGAAGGCGTAGCTCGACTCACATAACGATAACAAGGGGAAAACTGGAAACACTCTCGATATACTGGTTTATCTACTGTGAAATAATATGTGTCAATGACAGATTTATAATTATTTCATAAGAGATGGCTTAACATACGTAACTAGGCCTGCGGTAGTGTAACACCGTTGTAAGCCACGGTTGAAGCTGGTTTGAGACTAATTCATGAGAATCTTGTACTGAATTGTGTTTGTCAGTTCACGCATCAGCTGCTGTTGGTAACCGGAATTTATATCGAAGCTTTGAGATACGATTTAAAATACGAAACAAACTGTTGGTGGTAGGTATTTATAATGTATGTAGCAGATCGCCATAATATACAACTTAAACTTTAAGTTTAATTAAGTCTTAAAGGTAACCTGGTAGGTTACTAAACTTTTGTTTAGTAACCTACCAGGTTACCCTACTTTATCAACTAACAATCTATCTTGTGAACAATTTATTACAACTTATAGACGAATTGCAAGTAGCTGGCGTAATCTTACAATGACTTAGTAGAGTAAACCTCTGGATGTGTGTAGTGGCCTATGTCTAACAGTGAACGTCTGTCGGCTGAAGTGATGCTTAAACCGTTCTAGAGTTAAATTTTCTCAATTACATATATGGAAAATTACTTTAAATCCAAATAAACTGACCCGTCGACCACAGGCGCGTAGACCACTGAGCTACCAACCCAAAATATTTTGCTATTTGCCTATGGGTTAGGTAAACGCAGGGAGCCTACAACGTCCTTCGCGTTCAATACAATAATGCCATCAGGGTGTTGCTGGGACTTTTGCGGTACTGTAGCGCTCCTGGCATGTTTGCTGCTGCAAACGTAGATAGTTTTCAAGCAATCATTAGAAAAAGATCTGCATCTACAATGTGCCGGTTGCAGCAGAGCACAACCAGTATTCTAAAGGTAATTGCTAAGATATCTGACTGTCCATTCCTGTGGCACTGGACTTGTATGCATGTGTACGGGTCTGGTGCGCCATGATGGGGCACAGATATATGAATAGTTAGGTATATATATTTGTGTTAAGCTGTATAATTTTATTTTAAATGTTTCTTCTATCTGTGATGTTACCAACATAGTTAATAAGATCCCTGTAATACTAACCCTTATGGATTTATCTGAAATAAACAATAATAATAATAATAATTTTGTTTTTCCTTTTCCTTATTCGAATTTGCCTACCAATGTTGCTTCACTCGGGTCGCTACCCGTGCACCCACTGGTTTCTCAAACCGCATCGAAGGGTGCACGGATAATTCCTGTTTACGGGTGCACCTACCCACTCTACCCACCCGTGAATAAACTTTAAAATCTACCTGATAGTAAACAGTCCGTTAAGTCTAGGATCTCAGTTGTTACCCGTCCGCTTTAAGAAATTGTTAAAGACTCGAGTTAAAAACTATAAGGCAACAAGCAATAAGCTGATAAAGAGTTTCAAGTTTCAAATGATTAGCATGATATCTCTTAACTTGTCAAGAAGCATAGGTACCACCAAATATCATCAAAGTTCATAGTTTTCTTTGGATTTGTTAAGTTTCAATATGATAATATATACATCATATTTCTGCTCCTACCTATATATTTTACAATTTATTTGTAGCCTTTCACAAAGCAGGATGTTAAAAGTTTTCGTATTCGACTGTCTGCTTTCATGATGATCATCTTTCTATACCTTATCTATACCTACCTATTACATAAAAAAATCTTTTTACACCGGACCTATGTCTATTTTATGAATTATTAATCTACGATATTCCATTCCTACGAGTAATTCGTTTTATTGATATAATCGAATAAAGAGGTCATTGATCTTATTGCACCTCACAGTGCCTCTTGTTCAAACTTGCCACAGAATCAGGCAGTGTATTATAGGTTAAAACATAAGTTAAACAGGCTCATACCTACTATGAAATAAATATATCATGTATAAGATCGTTATAACGAATAAACTATGTTGAAATACAATTGACAAATACAGTTAAGGAACATTTGCGCAATGTTAGCACATTTAAAATACTCGTATACTCACATTGAGAGGCCGTATATATTGGACGGAAGGGAACAGTTTCGCAACAAAAACCGGTGCAAGGCAAGTAATTTCTGATACATTGCAGAGAGTCACTGACTATAGTGATGCATTGAGGATGTACCTATTAAATACTTAGGAATTAATCTTGATGAATAGCGGATAAGTTGTGGACGTGTAATATTATAATTTAAAATTTAATAAAAATAAATACCAAAATAACTAAAAGTTTAGAGGCATACATAAAGATACTATTTTGAGTCTAAAGATTATCATATTGTTCATAGACATGGATCTTCTCCAAGTATGGGATGGTGTTAACCGTACTCAATCGCTATGCAAGGCATATGGATTGGTTATAGTAATGGCAACAGTTTTATGGACTGCTACCTGTCCTGTATTGAATTATTTTTTGGCGATGACGTCATGATACGGTTGATTGATTGCATTAGTAAAGTAGGTACCAACAAAATTATATTATCACTACGTTGTATACAGTTTCCTAGTACTTAGGCGGTAAGGTCGTAGCTTCAGATTGACCTGAGCTTTTTGTTAGTCATTGTCTTGGTTATACCTTCATGAGCGAACTGGTAGTAAGCAAATTGACTGACAGCTACTTGGTTGTGGAGTTCTTAAATTGCAAGATGGTCCAAATGAATAATTTGTACCTATTTCTTTTATGCCACAATATTAAAATTTCAGCAAAATTATATGTAAGGCACGTACCAGGTCACTTACCTACTGTCTATTAGATATTAAACTTTAAATTGAATTCAAAGATTTATATCCTGCTTAACACAATTGCATGTAGATTATTGCTTTTATGGGGTAGGTTCAAATATGCCGATTCTACTTTCACAGCCTATTATAACGAAACTTTCGCAAATGGACTTTTGTATTTCTTAAATTATAATTAAATGTTATGATGATTGTTATAATTGTGCCTACTTACGAATTTTCGAGAAATAAAAAGTAATTACTTTGTAATGCAAGCGTACCAAGCAGTACAATTATTCAGCGATTAACAAGTAATTTAACCTTTAGTTAAACTTGGCTATGACCGAAACCAAACTAAATTGTTAATTATAACAATATGATATACCTATGTTTGATCGAACTGATACCACTAGAAGTGGGTGAGCTGCTGACTAGTTTACCAGAGTTCGAGATAAAATGTGATCTTTTTTAAAAATACCTTCAATTATAAATTTTTCAATAGGTACAAAACCAATAATGTAACTTTGATTAATTAATTTATTTATATATACTTACTATTACTTAAATAAAGCGGAAGAGTTTAATTGTTTGTTTGATTGAACGCTCTGATCTCTGGAACTACCAGTCGGATTTGAATCAGACTTTCTGCTTTTCATAGCCCAGTTCTTGAGGAAGGTTATAGGCTGTATGTAACATCACGCTACGAGCGATGGAAGCGGAGCAGTAACCAAAGATGTAATTTAACACGGATGAAACCGTGTTGCGGGCAGTTACTTTAAATATACTTTATTGTACACCAAATTAACAATAACGTGTGGTTATTACAATATGCAATATTAAAGTACAATGGGCGGCTTTATCGCTAAGAGTGATTTCTATTTATTTTGATGATAATATACCTATACCTCCTAAAATCCAAAAGTAGATTATGAGATTGAAATGTTACTCGTAAATAAGCAAAGCTATTTTAAAAAAGTTGCAAAAGCCTATAAGTAAGTTTAACTACATTTCATTTTCAATTTGATATATTTAACATAAATGCTCTGTAAATTTTGCAAAAATTTTTGTTAGATGTGTTGAACATTGCGTTATGTGCTTGAATAATTTTAACATAATTTCTAAGTCTTTGGCTCTTATTTTGTTCTGTAGGAACACATATGCAATTTAATTATATTATACGGTACCCTATGTATTTGCTTACTCAGGTATTTCGCGGCTGCGCCCGCGCGTTATACTTATTTTATTTGTTCAATTATTCGCTATTAAATCGTCACATCAATACGTTGTCTCATTGATCTCCCATTCGACTAAACCTCTACAGTTCTAATAAACCTTTGCCCGTAAAGGATAGACAAAAGTTTACAACACACACGTTACGATGACTTCTAACTGAAACAGAGCATTTTCCTTGAAATAACTAAGATTTACCGCTAATGTAGTCTACCACACCCTTATCTGTGATCAAACCCAGATTCTTGACTCGGCCGTTCTACCTACATACTATAAACAAACATTACAATAGCGTCAATATGACAGCCTTATCATGTAATGTTGCTGATTAAAAACGCAGACCTGGCTAAAGTACGTTTATATCTCGACGAGTGCTTGCTGAAAATTACCAATTAAATTAATACATTGCCTAGATTTTGTATTACAAAGACAAATTATAATAATATATTTTAGGTAGTAAGTAGTATGTCCAAACCCCTAGGCGTTTGGATCAATTGAACGTAAAATAAATTTCCATGAACGTACTGGTATAATAACGCAATAGCCGGTCCCGATAAATAAACTGCATTATAAAAAAAGCAATTGTGCCTTGAATGAAAATGTCAGTCAAATTATCCTTTGTAAACTCCGAAAGAAGCCAACTGCAAAGATAATGAGCTTATACAAGAACTCGGCAAGAAATGCCCAACCAGTTTTCAATAACTAAAGTGAGTATTGAAAGTTTTTGGTAAAGTAATCTATAATCTATATATACATAAAATGCTTTGTCCTGAATGACTGACTGACGGTTCACACAGGCACGACGGATGTACAGGCTAAACCGCTCATCGTAGAGACCTTAAACTTAGAGGGTGTGTTCTTTGTATGACGTAGGCATCCAATAAGAAAGGATTTTTCGAAATTCGACCTCGGACCTCGTGAAAAAGGGGGGCCAATTTTGTATAGGACAATGTGGTTCCGTGGTCCAATCTGCTTCAAATTTAGCATGAACGTTCTTTAACAGAATTGATGAAAATGTGTATTGTATTTTATTGACTTTCATTGCCTAACGGGGTTAAAAAGGGGTAGAAAGTTATTTTAGAGATGATTTGCTTCTATTTAAATTTATTTTGACACATGTCATGTTTGAAAACTCAATCAAAATACGTCAAATGAAGTTGCTGTAGTTATTGTTGAACGTCAATTTTTTAAGTAGGATATTGTAAATTGAGAGTTATGATAGCACAATCATAGCATCGAATAAGTGAAATCCTAAGACCAAGCAACCGCTTAAAAAAAATATTCCTGCAGCAAATTTTTACCGTACAATGATTAGGAAAGGAGAAGATAATCATGTGTTATTTTTTCATTCGTTGTTTAGCCAGTTTTTAGTCGACATGTTTGTCAAAAGAAATCGAGACGGAAAGTTTGAGATAAGTATAATAGAAAAAAATTCTGCAAGTTTAGGTACCTATTGTATAAAACAGTTATACAATAGGTACACTTGCAAGATGCTATAGGGACACAGGGCGGCGCAATTTTGATTAGCCGGGTTAAGTAAATTAAGTATGTTGCTGCGCAATATATAAATGTTAGACATAGCTGTTGGACCATGGGTTGGAAGCGAATTCACCAAAATTATGCAGTGTCACCAGATTGCAAGTGAAAACGCAATGTAAACGAGGCAAATATACTGACTGGTTGTTCTAGAGGAGAGTCTGTCGATATTTAATCCTAGGATTCCCCTAACACCATCAAATACCCCTTCGAATTTAAGCGAGTGCAGTTTCCCATCAATATCTGCTTTGCAATGACCATATACAAAGCTTAAGGTCAAAGTCTTTTAAGGTAGCGGGCTTAGATTTGAGGGAAAGCTGCATCTTCCACGGCCAGTTGTATGTAGTAGCTCCAGAGTAAGCACACAGAGTCCGAGAAGTCTGGTAATTCTAGCACCCGAAGGTAAAACAAAATACCCAATATTGTGTAAGGACCCGTGGTTTTGCCAATTGGCCGTACAGGTATTTTTTTTTTAGTGGGGCCACCACTATGTGGTCTTACTGGGCTAGGAGCGCATTAATATATCAATATGTATGCAAATAAATACGAACGTTATCATTGCAATAGTGTCGTATTGCATCATTCATTTATTTTAAAGACGCTTGAAATAATGAAATTCTGAAAATGATTGAAAAAGATATGTTAAACATAATAAAACATAGCCAATGATATCTGCTTAATTTATTGATTACTAATAGTAAAAATTTTTCAAATCGATAACGTAGATTTTAACCGAATTCAAAAAGGAGGAGGTTATCAATTCGGGTCGTAAGAATGTTATTTTTTATATGTTTGTTACCTCATATCTCGGTCATTTATGAACCGATTTAAAAATTCTTTTTTATTTTTATACTCTAAAATCGGTTCCCATATTTTTTTTTCATAATAAATGGTTTAGTGGTATGGCTTTAATTTTACATTTTGTAATAAAAACGTATGCAAGGAGTAAAGATGTGTAAAGTAACGCGTTGATGTCGTTTGTGACGAATTTACTAACATGGACATGTCCATGCTACAATTGTGAACCGATTACCAAAATTCTTTCTTTGTTAAAAAAACGTGTCTGTGGATGGGTGAGCATTTGTGACATTTCATTTTGAGTCTTCCTCTTCCGACTCCAAAATAACTGATTATAAATTGTAAATAGTATAGTATTATATAGGTATCAATAATTTCTTTGATTCCCCTTCAATTTTCATTGCTTTTAAGCAATTAAATTGTTGTTTTCTACTTTTTAGTTAAGGATTAAACATGTAAGTATTGTTTAAAGTTGGTTTTCGTTTTTTTCTAAATAATATTTTATTAGTTACCTATATTGTTACAAATGTTTATGTTTTAACAAAATGAATAACGTAAAAAACCAATTAAACATCCTATTATAAATATTTTTGACTTCTGCGCGGACGAAGTCGCGGGAAAAAGCTAGTATATATATAATTATATATATACTAACTGCCCGCGGCGCGGTTTCACCCGCGTCTTTGCTTATTGCTCTGCTTCCGTCACCAGTAGCGTGATGTTACATAGACTATATCCTTTCTCAAGAACTGGGCTGCTATCATACGCAAATAGATTATTTAAATCCGAAAGGCAGTTTCAGAGATTAGCGCGTTCAAACAAACAAAGAAACTACAAGTGCTATCAGTCTCTAATTTTGCATGAGCGTTCTTTTTAGGGCATAGATGCTCACTAAGATTGGATTTTGCAAAATTCCTAGAGGGTAAAGTTTGTAATAATATGAAACTTCTATAGTTTTGATAGTGGGATTTCCGAATTACTAGAAAATACTAATTATTTAAAGAAAATGAAATTTAGTTAATTATTTCTTTATACAACCCTTACAAAGGGGTAAAATAGGAGAGGAAAATTTGTTATTTTAAATCTTTTTTTTATTCATGCATATTGGCACATTTATGGATTATTAACATTAATATAGTTAATAATCTCCCGGATATGCAGTGCTTGGACAACCGGAGCAAAAACTGGCGGACGGAATTGCCGCGGGGCGGGGCAGTCCTAGTAATTATATTATGAGACAAGTTGATACGCAACGTGGAGTTGTATGAACATATGTCGAAACTGCCGCGCCCGCCTCACTCGCATACGGAATATATCGGTATCAAAACTGGTACTTAATCAGCTAAAATATATAAGTAAGTACTGTTTTATGCGATTTTAGAGCACCTGACCATTAGTTTCTTACAATACCTTTGTTCAGTTGTCAGTCCCCTTCAAATCATTGCTACACGTTGGCCTGCTTATTACACAAGCACTTAACTCCAATGTCTGCAATCCTATAAACCGAATGCAATTCACATTAATACATGTTTTTGTGGAATTACACGTCTTTTATTGTCTATCGGCTTTCTTTAATCCTATTACATATTTTTAACCGCTTAAGCTATTGCTTTAGTTTTACCCGTTTTACCACATCTATACAATTTAAAGTTACTAAGTCTGTAGGTATGTTATTTTTATTGGGCCTTATATGTAAGGAAAATTCATGCATTTTCATGTTTTACCTAATTAGCCCTTGGTAGAAATACTTAGTAGGTAATGGTATGTATAATTAATGATTACCCAATTCAGCTTGTATCGATCTAGGCTTGTTTATTAAATAGTACAAAAACGAATATAAAAGTATGGACATAGAACCTTTGATTTTATAAGTAATATTTATTTATAGTTATGATTATGAGTCAGTACTTAATGTAGTGAAAACAAATTTATATCATATTGCCGATTACATAATGTGATTGTAACAAAAAGTTCAACGTCCTATTTAATAAACCACTTTTTAAAACCAGTTCTTTAACTTATATCTTCGGACAAGCAAAATACAAAATTAACGACTTACTTTTTCTGTTTACTCACACAGTCACACCATCCTACACAATATTGTGAATGAGTTTACATTGATAATTACAATATCTATGGTTTATGTAACAATTTCACGTACATATATTATGATTATGATGTAATGAATACTAATGACTAAATATATAGTGCCTATTATAGGCCTATGTTATTGCGATATTTGTTAGGTATACAAACAAGGTTAAGGTTTGCAAAATATTATTTATTTCACTGGATCGTTTAATACGAATCGAATTGACAAAGTGAGAGTTCTCGAGTATATCTGACCCATCTTGTCTTAACATCAGAAAATAATTTGCATTCTTTCATATTTCAAAAAATGCTAACCGTTTAGGCACACGCGACCGACTCACAACTGTTTCGATTTAGAGTACATTACCTACTTAATTCTTATTCGACCCATAATAATATTGCATATTGCATAGCAATAAAATTCCAGCTTTACTAAATCGGTTATCATTTAATTAGAAATGATTGTGGTAAATTTAATCGCTTAAAATATTTATACCTAACAGTAATTCTTTACTCACAAAACTATTTGAGGGATTGAACTTGCAATGTAAATTATGCAACAAAGTAAAAATGCTTTTTGCACTCAGAACAAAACAGTGCTCTATGACTTGAGCGTCTCGTTCATACAGATTTAAACACAAATCAGTACTAAATAAATAAATAAATAAATGAATAAGGACTACATATTTAACATATAAATTTGTCATTTAATTCCTTCCATACCGTAGAACATTTAAGCCCTTGGCTGTACCTAGAGAAAGTTTGAAGTGTACATTTGCTGAATCACCGGGTTTCACAATGTGCTCTCCAACAGTTTTGTAATAATAATAGCAAGAAAGGTTTTAATAAGAGTCACGTAAGCCGCTGACCTAGCCGTCATAATTCAGAGGCTGATCGTGATTTGAAACTTCTTCTGACAATTTTATATGATTTACTTGAACAGAATAATGTGTAATTTTTCTTTAGGTAGGTACTCTGTCGGGAGTTCGCTGATCGTCCACCTTGACCTATTAAATCGCCGCGATCCTGCACTATCTGGTAAATGTATTGTAATAAGTCTCACCTATTATATTGTTACGTGTCAGGATGGGGGTTCGATGTAAAATGCCAGTTACGCGATGATGAGTTTATTTAAGACTCACACAGTAAACTAACAGTAACAAATTAAAGCAATAAACACTTATACTGCACTATAACGCTTCGTATATCGCTCTTCTTAAACTTCCGTATCGCTTAGATGTTCGCTCGAGATCGCTGTATTCACAACTGAACGAAGTGCCGACGTTCGAATCCTTTTTATAGTCCTTCAATAGATTTCTAGAACCTTCCAGTTATTACTACAAAGATGCCGACAATTCTCGAAAACAGAACAATGAGTGTAGGTACTTAGCTGCGACGCGTAGGTATGCCTACCGCCGATGATCTATTGTTATACGTGTAGGTAGGTACATGCGAACGTTCTAGTGTAGGTATTCATCGTATAAGTGTAGGTAGGTACTTGCGAATGTTCTAGAGAGTAGGTATTCGTCGTACACGAGTAGGTAGGTACTTGCGAACGTTCTAGAATAGGTAAACGTCGTAACATTGCCCCCCTCTTAATCATGCTCGTCCCGAGCAGCGTTAGAACCGTGATAGGGTGCTAGTCGATCGATGTGGACGATCTTCGGCTTCTTTCTATCGCCCTGTCTTATGCGATAGGTCACGTCATTGATCCTTGTGATCACTTTATAGGGACCCTCCCAGCGGGCCTGTAGCTTCGGTGACTTGCCGATTTTTCTGAGAGGATTATGTAACAACACGAGCGTACCTTCCTCGAAGCCATGATTACTTGATTTTCTGTCATAGCGAGTTTTCATCTTCTCATTAGCCTTGAGGTTGTTATCTCGCACTAGATCATGTGTCTTATCCAGCTGTGCCTGCAAGTTTGCGACGTATTCTACTGTCGGCTTTGGCGTATCAGGAGGTGTTCCGGTAATCAAGTCTACTGGTAGGCGTATCTCTCTTCCGAAGTTGACTTTGGCCGGTGTAAATCCTGTAGTGTCATGAACCGCGGACCAATATGATAACAGGAAGAGTGGAATGTAACGGTCCCAGTCTCGTTGATGGTCTTCGACAACCTTGGCCAGATGGTTTTCCAATGTCTGGTTGAACCGTTCTACCATGCCGTCAGACTGCGGGTGCGCTGGTGTTGTCCGTGTTTTATGTATGCCGAGTAAATTACACATCTCTTGAAATAGGGCTGACTCAAAATTTCTTCCCTGGTCACTATGCAGTTCCAACGGCACACCAAATCGACACACTACTTCCTGGATCAACTTTTTAGCCACGGTCTGAGCCTCTTGGTTTGGTGTCGCAAACACTTCAGGCCATTTGGTGAAGTAATCTTGGACTACTACTATATAGCGGTTGCCGTCTTCTGTCACGGGAAATGGTCCAGCTACGTCAATGGCAATCCTCTCCCATGGGGCCCCGACACTGTACAGCTGTAGCTTGCCTCTTGATCTAGTACGAGGTCCTTTTACCGAAGCACACGTAGAGCACTTTCTGCACCACTCCTCGATGTCTTCCCGACAGCGTACCCAGTAGAAGCGTTCTCTCACCTTCACCAAAGTCTTCTTCACACCAAGATGCCCACCCGATGCACCGTCATGCACCAAGCGCAGAACAGGTGCAACTTTGTCTCTCGGGATGACCATCTGTAGAACTTGCTCCTTGCTGTTAGGTGATTCCCATTTTCTATATAGCACGTCTTGTTCCAATATTAGGCTGTCCCACTGAGCCCAGTAGGCCTTCGTGATTGGGCTTGCGGCTGATACATCCTGCCATAATGGTTTCCGACCCTGAGCCTTCCAGTCCATTATTAATTTTAGATCTCTGTCTTCTTTCTGTGCCTTACTAATTTCCTCTTTGTCCCAGGATTCATCGGTCCCCTGAGTCCTGACAATTTTCACTACCTCCTTGGACTCATGCTTCAGACAGTGTTTGCAATCCTGGGTGCATGGACGTCGCGATAAGGCATCAGCGATGGAGTGAATCTTTCCACTGCGGTGTTCTATTACAAAGTTGTACTCTTGTAGTTGTTCGATCCATCTCGCAACTTGGCCTTCAGGATTCTTAAACTGGAGTAACCACTTCAGTGCCGCATGATCTGTTCGTAGTGTGAACTCTCTTCCCAGCAAGTATTTATTAAAATGTTGTAAGGTCTTCACAACTGCTAGTAATTCACGCCGAGTTCACAGTAGTTTCTCTCAGGCTTTGATAGAGACTTGCTGAAGTAGGCGATGACCACTTGCTGTCCATTTTGCTCCTGAGATAACACACCTCCGATTCCAGTATTGCTGGCGTCTGTGTCCACAGTAAATCTGCCTTCTCTATTAGGGTAGCACAGGACTGGAGCCGAACACAGTAACTCTTTGAAAAGTGTAAACGCACGTTGACAATCCGAGTCCCAAACGAAGTTCCTCATTTCTTCTGTAAGGTGGTGTAATGGCTTAGCTATTTCAGAGAAGTTCTTCACAAAACGCCGGTAGTAAGCACTGAGGCCCAGGAAAGCTCTTACTTCGGTTTTAGTTTTTGGTACAGGCCACTCTTGCACCGCTTTTATTTTCTCTGGATCCGTTTGAACACCTCTATCCGAAATAATGTGGCCTAAGAACGAAACTTCTTTCTTGAAAAAGGCGCACTTCTTCGGATTAAGTTTCAGGCTTGATTCACGAAATCTCTTGAACACTTTCTCAAGATTCTTGCGATGTTCCGTGAAACTGCGTCCCATAACTATGACGTCATCCAAGTACACCAGACAGGCATCTCCCAAAAGACCCACTAGTACGCGTTCCATAAGCCTTTCGAACGTAGCTGGTGCATTACACAATCCAAATGGCATTACCCGGAACTGCCACAGGCCTTTGCCAGTACCGGTGGTAAATGCAGTCTTCTCCTTATCTTCTGGCCGGAGTTCCACTTGCCAGTAGCCACTTTTCAGATCTACCGTAGAGAACCACTTCATGCCTCCAAGCATGTCCAAAGTGTCGTCAATACGGGGCAAAGGATAGCTGTCTTTCTTGGTCACGTTATTCAGCATCCTGTAGTCTACACAAAACTTAGTACTGCCATCTTTCTTCTTCACGAGTACCACAGGTGAAGACCATGGGCTGGATGATGGCTCTATGATCTTGGTTCGTGCCATATTCCCAATCAGCTCGGCTACTTCTTGTTCTTTTGCTAGTGGCACTCGTCTAGGTCTTTGTTTAATAGGCTGTGTAGCACCTGTGTCGATCGGGTGTTTCACTAACCCCGTTCTTCCAAGGTCGTTTTCTTCTTTAGTGAAAATGTCCTTGTAGTCCAGTAGCAGCTTCTCTGCTTCCCGATATTCGTTGGGTGACAAACTTTTCTTCGTGGTCTCTAATAACGGGCCCATATGGTTTGCGGAAGAGGCAGTCTGGACGTTCTCTTGGATCTTCCTTAGACTGCTCACAGCCTCACATCGTCCCACGATCACGTTCTTCCGGAACAACATCGCCGAATTGCTAAGGTTGGCAATTTTAACTTTTGCTCCACTTCTAGTCATTACCAAAGTTCTGGCTGTAATTCGACTGGTATGGCGCCCAGGATCTTCCACTATGACGCAACGATCAGCCGCTATACCCTCAGGAAACCTTACATCGACTAAGGTTTCTGACCTTGGTGCCAAGGTTATCGTTTTGGCACTGTAGACCGCTATTGAAGAACAGCCTTCTAGAAAGACCTCTTGGTCTGGGAAGCTTAGAACACCTTTAGCAATATTGACAACGCACTGCTGCATTCGTAGGAAGTCTAAGCCGATAATGCAGTCATCCGTTATGCTCGCCACCAAAACGGTTTGATGATAAATCTTCTCTCCTAGTTTGATTTTCACATCTGTAGCTCCGAGGACGGTCACTGGCTGGCCAGTCGCTGTTTGCAATTTGCAAGATAGTCGTGCGTCTTCCCACTGAATTGTTCGCCGCAGAAGTTCTGGTCGTACGATGGTCTTCGACGCGCCCGTATCTATCGTAAAGCGAACAGGTTTACTATTGATTTCTCCAGCTGTTA
The DNA here is from genome assembly GCA_963082885.1 of Parascotia fuliginaria. NCBI lineage: Eukaryota > Metazoa > Arthropoda > Insecta > Lepidoptera > Erebidae > Parascotia > Parascotia fuliginaria. The sequence goes on along the minus strand of OY720170.1, from coordinate 18,769,297 downwards.
CCAGGCTATTACCGTCACATGCCTGTGATACTTGCACTGTGGGGACTTGATGTAACCCAGCCAGTGCCCGCCCTGCGGCCTTGGCTCCGATTAGTTTAACGAATCTTGACTAGCGTCAACCTGAGTAGTGGTTGACACCGTTCTACATCCTCTCTGGGCCGGACAGTTAATTCGGATATGTCCTCGCTTGCCGCATCCGTAGCATATAGGCTCACCCCTTGGTCTAACAGCTGCAACAACTTCCCGTACTTTATGCGACTTGTAGTCATTTCGCACAGCTTCCACCTCAAGGGCATGTGCTAAGGCCGCATCTAAACTTGTATGGTGTGCCAACCGAACAGTTGCTCTGACCTCAAGGTCTCTTATACCATCCACAAAAGCTTGCACCACTGTCGGGTCCACAGATGATGTACTGGAGGCATAGGCTCGTCGTACCAGGCGTTCAATTTCAGCAGCCCATTGTTGAAGTCCCTCACTCGACTTCTGAGTTCGATCCTTCAGCTGAGCTCGATAAACATGCTCCAGGTGCTTATCGCCAAATCGAGCTTCCAATGCCATAAGGAGTGCGTCTAAGTTTCGTCGGTCAGCAGGTAAGTTCTCTAGGATCAGCAGTGCATCCCCTCTAAGTGCCAAAGTAAGCGCCGTCAGTGCGTGATCATCTTCCCATCCATTTCCTTTGGCAACTACCTCGAACTGGTGTCGAAAGGCCGTCCAGGAAGACGAGCCGTCAAAGGAGGGCAGTTTGAACTTGGGACCTCCGGAAGTGACTGCCGCGGCCATAGGCGTAGTGCTTGAATATAGGACCTTGGTCTTCTGCAGCTCTTTAATCATCTTGTCATGATGGTTCATGGTGGTCTGGACATCTTCGAGAATTTCATCATGTTTGCTGGTACGTTTTTTCACTACTTCAACGTCTTCTTGAAGAGAACTGATAACAGTGCTAAACCCTTCCCACTTAGAGTCCATCATTTCTTGAAGGTCCTCACGGATAGCTCCCTTAAGGTCCAGAAGAGCTTGGCGTTGGCGCTCTTCAGCTTGGCGTTGGCGCTCTTCAGCTTGGCGTTGGCGCTCTTCAGCTTGGCGTTGGCGCTCTTCAGCTTGGCGTTGGCGCTCTTTAGCTTGGCGTTGACCCTCCTGTATAACGGCCAAAAGGGACGACATGTCAAAGCCAGAGCCCATACCCGTCGACGCCGCAGAAGTGCCCGGATTACTAAATACTGCTGCGCTAGTCTCTTCACTATCGGCCATAATCGATGGTTCACGAGTTTCGTCTACCGCCGCCTGTCGTCGAGTGCGTACTCCCTCGTCGCGTGGTGTGACTGGCATTCTCACTTCTGTCACCAATTGTTACGTTTCAGGATGGGGGTTCGATGTAAAATGCCAGTTACGCGATGATGAGTTTATTTAAGACTCACACAGTAAACTAACAGTAACAAATTCAAGCAATAAACACTTATACTGCACTATAACGCTTCGTTTATCGCTCTTCTTAAACTTCCGTATCGCTTAAATGTTCGCTCGAGATCGCTGTATTCACAACTGAACGAAGTGCCGACGTTCGAATCCTTTTTATAGTCCTTCAATAGATTTCTAGAACCTTCCAGTTATTACTACAAAGATGCCGACAATTCTCGAAAACAGAACAATGAGTGTAGGTACTTAGCTGCGACGCGTAGGTATGCCTACCGCCGATGATCTATTGTTATACGTGTAGGTAGGTACATGCGAACGTTCTAGTGTAGGTATTCATCGTATAAGTGTAGGTAGGTACTTGCGAATGTTCTAGAGAGTAGGTATTCGTCGTACACGAGTAGGTAGGTACTTGCGAACGTTCTAGAATATCTTGTTCTAGAATCTTGACTAGCGTCAACCTGAGTAGTGGTTGACACCGTTCTACTTCCTCTCTGGGCCGGACAGTTAATTCGGATATGTCCTCGCTTGCCGCATCCGTAGCATATAGGCTCACCCCTTGGTCTAACAGCTGCAACAACTTCCCGTACTTTATGCGACTTGTAGTCATTTCGCACAGCTTCCACCTCAAGGGCATGTGCTAAGGCCGCATCTAAACTTGTATGGTGTGCCAACCGAACAGTTGCTCTGACCTCAAGGTCTCTTATACCATCCACAAAAGCTTGCACCACTGTCGGGTCCACAGATGATGTACTGGAGGCATAGGCTCGTCGTACCAGGCGTTCAATTTCAGCAGCCCATTGTTGAAGTCCCTCACTCGACTTCTGAGTTCGATCCTTCAGCTGAGCTCGATAAACATGCTCCAGGTGCTTATCGCCAAATCGAGCTTCCAATGCCATAAGGAGTGCGTCTAAGTTTCGTCGGTCAGCAGGTAAGTTCTCTAGGATCAGCAGTGCATCCCCTCTAAGTGCCAAAGTAAGCGCCGTCAGTGCGTGATCATCTTCCCATCCATTTCCTTTGGCAACTACCTCGAACTGGTGTCGAAAGGCCGTCCAGGAAGACGAGCCGTCAAAGGAGGGCAGTTTGAACTTGGGACCTCCGGAAGTGACTGCCGCGGCCATAGGCGTAGTGCTTGAATATAGGACCTTGGTCTTCTGCAGCTCTTTAATCATCTTGTCATGATGGTTCATGGTGGTCTGGACATCTTCGAGAATTTCATCATGTTTGCTGGTACGTTTTTTCACTACTTCAACGTCTTCTTGAAGAGAACTGATAACGGTGCTAAACCCTTCCCACTTAGAGTCCATCATTTCTTGAAGGTCCTCACGGATAGCTCAATTAAGGTCCAGAAGAGCTTGGCGTTGGCGCTCTTCAGCTTGGCGTTGGCGCTCTTCAGCTTGGCGTTGGCGCTTTTCAGCTTGGCGTTGGCGCTCTTTAGCTTGGCGTTGACCCTCCTGTATAACGGCCAAAAGGGACGACATGTCAAAGCCAGAGCCCATACCCGTCGACGCCGCAGAAGTGCCCGGATTACTAAATACTGCTGCGCTAGTCTCTTCACTATCGGCCATAATCGATGGTTCACGAGTTTCGTCTACCGCCGCCTGTCGTCGAGTGCGTACTCCCTCGTCGCGTGGTGTGACTGGCATTCTCACTTCTGTCACCAATTGTTACGTTTCAGGATGGGGGTTCGATGTAAAATGCCAGTTACGCGATGATGAGTTTATTTAAGACTCACACAGTAAACTAACAGTAACAAATTCAAGCAATAAACACTTATACTGCACTATAACGCTTCGTTTATCGCTCTTCTTAAACTTCCGTATCGCTTAAATGTTCGCTCGAGATCGCTGTATTCACAACTGAACGAAGTGCCGACGTTCGAATCCTTTTTATAGTCCTTCAATAGATTTCTAGAACCTTCCAGTTATTACTACAAAGATGCCGACAATTCTCGAAAACAGAACAATGAGTGTAGGTACTTAGCTGCGACGCGTAGGTATGCCTACCGCCGATGATCTATTGTTATACGTGTAGGTAGGTACATGCGAACGTTCTAGTGTAGGTATTCATCGTATAAGTGTAGGTAGGTACTTGCGAATGTTCTAGAGAGTAGGTATTCGTCGTACACGAGTAGGTAGGTACTTGCGAACGTTCTAGAATATCTTGTTCTAGAATCTTGACTAGCGTCAACCTGAGTAGTGGTTGACACCGTTCTACTTCCTCTCTGGGCCGGACAGTTAATTCGGATATGTCCTCGCTTGCCGCATCCGTAGCATATAGGCTCACCCCTTGGTCTAACAGCTGCAACAACTTCCCGTACTTTATGCGACTTGTAGTCATTTCGCACAGCTTCCACCTCAAGGGCATGTGCTAAGGCCGCATCTAAACTTGTATGGTGTGCCAACCGAACAGTTGCTCTGACCTCAAGGTCTCTTATACCATCCACAAAAGCTTGCACCACTGTCGGGTCCACAGATGATGTACTGGAGGCATAGGCTCGTCGTACCAGGCGTTCAATTTCAGCAGCCCATTGTTGAAGTCCCTCACTCGACTTCTGAGTTCGATCCTTCAGCTGAGCTCGATAAACATGCTCCAGGTGCTTATCGCCAAATCGAGCTTCCAATGCCATAAGGAGTGCGTCTAAGTTTCGTCGGTCAGCAGGTAAGTTCTCTAGGATCAGCAGTGCATCCCCTCTAAGTGCCAAAGTAAGCGCCGTCAGTGCGTGATCATCTTCCCATCCATTTCCTTTGGCAACTACCTCGAACTGGTGTCGAAAGGCCGTCCAGGAAGACGAGCCGTCAAAGGAGGGCAGTTTGAACTTGGGACCTCCGGAAGTGACTGCCGCGGCCATAGGCGTAGTGCTTGAATATAGGACCTTGGTCTTCTGCAGCTCTTTAATCATCTTGTCATGATGGTTCATGGTGGTCTGGACATCTTCGAGAATTTCATCATGTTTGCTGGTACGTTTTTTCACTACTTCAACGTCTTCTTGAAGAGAACTGATAACGGTGCTAAACCCTTCCCACTTAGAGTCCATCATTTCTTGAAGGTCCTCACGGATAGCTCAATTAAGGTCCAGAAGAGCTTGGCGTTGGCGCTCTTCAGCTTGGCGTTGGCGCTCTTCAGCTTGGCGTTGGCGCTCTTCAGCTTGGCGTTGGCGCTCTTTAGCTTGGCGTTGACCCTCCTGTATAACGGCCAAAAGGGACGACATGTCAAAGCCAGAGCCCATACCCGTCGACGCCGCAGAAGTGCCCGGATTACTAAATACTGCTGCGCTAGTCTCTTCACTATCGGCCATAATCGATGGTTCACGAGTTTCGTCTACCGCCGCCTGTCGTCGAGTGCGTACTCCCTCGTCGCGTGGTGTGACTGGCATTCTCACTTCTGTCACCAATTGTTACGTGTCAGGATGGGGGTTCGATGTAAAATGCCAGTTACGCGATGATGAGTTTATTTAAGACTCACACAGTTAACTAACAGTAACAAATTCAAGCAATAAACACTTATACTGCACTATAACGCTTCGTTTATCGCTCTTCTTAAACTTCCGTATCGCTTAAATGTTCGCTCGAGATCGCTGTATTCACAACTGAACGAAGTGCCGACGTTCGAATCCTTTTTATAGTCCTTCAATAGATTTCTAGAACCTTCCAGTTATTACTACAAAGATGCCGACAATTCTCGAAAACAGAACAATGAGTGTAGGTACTTAGCTGCGACGCGTAGGTATGCCTACCGCCGATGATCTATTGTTATACGTGTAGGTAGGTACATGCGAACGTTCTAGTGTAGGTATTCATCGTATAAGTGTAGGTAGGTACTTGCGAATGTTCTAGAGAGTAGGTATTCGTCGTACACGAGTAGGTAGGTACTTGCGAACGTTCTAGAATAGGTAAACGTCGTAACAATATTATGATGTCTATGTGTTTTCATGCGACAAACGGGCTATAATATTTTTTTTATATTAGCCTACCTAAGTGACTCCACTCTGCCTGATAGTAAGCAGTCATTGGAATCCAAAAGTGATCGACACCATTCCAAAAGTCAGACTACTGGTATGATGGCATCCACTATGGCGGCTTAGTGAGATGATTTTCCATGCCCCGCTTAAAAGACCCAGGATCATAATTAGATGGGAACACATGCGCTGGTAAAGATAAAGCAAATTATTTAGTGAATTTATCAGGCTAGATATTTAGATATTGGCAAACGTACCTAAGTATTACAATTTAAAATTATTAAATATTATAAACCGAGTTCTGCTAAATGGGTTTGAAGTAGTTAACATTACCTGAATATAACTTAGGTATGTATCTTTGTACTATCCAACCAAATAAATCATGACCCATTTTGCTAATATTTTGCATAAAACTTTTAAACTTGTAAGATCTACAGTATCTAATGCGCTTGACGTTTTTAATACTGACTATTGAAATGTCAGTGTCAAATAAAATGCTAACTAGTTCGTTGCCAAGGAAATCTGTCATACAGAGTATTTCGACCGACTTGCATTTAGATGGATTGGCAAAATGTGCTGGTGGGTCATGGTTCACTTGGTTGATAGTACATAATTATGTAACGATCTTCGTATTTGTCTTTCAACAACAAAAATATGAAAACCACTTCATGAGATAGACAGCTAGCCTATCTGTCACCAATAACAAGGAAAAAGGAATTCCGCTAAACTGCAGAATAATACTGAAATATTCTTTGTTTGACGTCTAATAATCACGTCTAATCATCATTTAATTTCATTTTAAGACGTCGTAATTCATATGTTTAATAATAGAAACTCTATTAGTTAGGTATGTCTGATATATTAAGAGTCGTGACATTAGTGAAGCAATTCATCACCTTAATTTATTCGCTAAAATTGTTACACTTAATTGAGTGTGCAGGTCTTCATAGAGCTAGCAAGAGCATTAAGAATGATTGACAGCGGGCGGCTTATACGAACAGGCTAACATATTCATGATTATTTATTCTGTCGTCCCGGTTTACGGGTCTGTATATTATGGCGGGCCAATCCAAAAATAGAAAGATTAGAATGAACGCTAGTACACCTTGTCACATTTTCAACAGCCGCAGCCGCCTCGGACAGTCCGCGCACGAACAAGCACATATACAGCTAGGTATAATTACGTCGAAAATTCGCATTTTCTCAATAAACGGAGGTCATTAGCTTAAGTACATAAAAATGTTGAAATGCATACCCTAAATTGTAGTTGTTTCTCACTAAATTAGTGATAGCTATTTGTAAGTACTCATTACGAAAATCATTTTAAAACAGGCATAAACGTGCATGTATTAAACATTTACACAGTTTAGGATTTAAACGGATGTAGGTACTAGGCTTATAATTTGTTTACAAATTTTCTTTAAAAGCCTCAAACAATCGCTACAGTCACCTACATAATTGTATGGCAATACATTACATGTTATGCACGTCTACCCTTAAGAATATAGTGTTTCTAGTAAAATTACCGTAGCAGGTACGCCACTTACATAGTAAATTTTACATGTCATACAGTCATGTTTTGGCTGACAAAAGTAGTAAAATGTCTCAATATCATTAATCGTCGACCGGCTAACTAAGAAAAACATAAAGATCGTTAGGTATACTACTCACCTACTTACTTATTTCCTCCTTGTAATAAACGCAAACAAAGTTAATTTATATAGAGACGGCACAAGGACTTAAATGTTCTGGCAATTAAATTTTCTATTATCAAATTATACATCATTCAAAATCACTTATACTCGTAATTCTACCTTAGTGGTTCAGGTAATTAGAATCGTTGAAATTCATTTTGTCAAATTCACACAGTAGGTATACGTGCAGATTATCTTTGAGTATAGTATTGAGATGAATAGCTTTGTTCGTCAATAAACTTATAGGAAAATGTGTGCCCTAAAAGTTACCATGTCTATGAATAACTAAGTGAAATAGCGATCATAATTATGAAAAGTATCTAATCTTAATAAAATCTGAAAGTTTGACTCGAGAAGTAGGAATGATTTACATCATACTACTGTACTAATTTTATATGTACAGCAAGTAACTGTATTTCAATATATAGTAGATAGTAAACACTTTAGTTTACTTAGACCCAACCTTTTTAAGGATTATGTTACTGCGCACTACGGGCAAAACCACGAAGTAATGTTGTAAAATATGTTCACTAAACTGGCGAATAAAAATTACACACTGAGCTCTTAAGTTACGAAAATATTGCGAAGTAGTGCAGTAACTATAAAATCATTTAATTAGAATACCAATATTTTTTTATGAGAACAGACCTAATACGTGTAAAATGGCGAAAATCATTCAGTGTGATTGCATTTAAAGTAGTTTAACGCAACTTGTAATTGTATTGCGATGATTTGATGACATGATATCATCAACATGTAAAAGAAAACCTGTCTCATTAGGATGATCTCAAACAGCTTAAAGTCTTTAAATTTGTATGGTCAAAGTACTGGATAGTTGCAATAAAGTGATATTTGATAGAAGATGATAAATTTAATGAAGACATTATTACATAATAAGTTGTGAATATAGGAGTACGGGACGGTAACATGATCAATTAAAAACCAATAACTATCTTATAATGTTCTCAGCAGATCTTTTATTATTTGCTTCATAAGGGTCGTCGCTACATAGGTATATAAATCGGTCCATATTCAGCAGATTTCACAATTTTCAAACATTAATTTAATTAGAATACGTATGTTAACCTCGAAATATATTGTTAATGCTTTGTAATATAAGATCTGGTGTTCGCTAATACACATTCATCCGGATACCATTAATACCATTGTAAAATTTGAATAGCTCCAATAGTGTAGTGTGAGACCGTGGACCACTCTGAACCTCAAGGTGAGATCTTTTATAGATTAACGAGCGTAAGGTTTTACTACTATGTAAAAAAATATATAACGCGCCTTTTATCAGCAGGCAACTACGCTAGTTTTACAAAGTATTTTTTCGGGATAAAAAAAACCTAATGTTGGAATATGGTCCACTGCAACTTTTCGTAACTATCACATTGATTAATTATTCTGTTTTGCGTACTAAATTAAATAAATAAAAGTGTCCGAGGCAAACTTAAAAAGTAAGGACATGACTTTGGTTCAGTCACATTGACGCTTGCCCGGTTTTGAACTCATAACCTCGTGCTATAGAAGGCGAGTATAATGTTCATGATTGAAGTATCTGTCCATACCAACTATTTTTCAGACATGTATAACCATCAAGAGCAACTGACGCAAATCTTTGACTTCTATTTTCTTTGAGATAATATAATATAATATTTCAACAACTACACACAACGCCATCTAGACCCAAAGTAAGCATATTATATGCTTGTGTTATGGGTTCTAGAATGCGGATATACATACTTAAATACTTTTTTTTTGTAAATACATACATATTATTTATAGAAACACCCAGACCAATGCAAATAGACATGTTCATACACACAAATATTTGCACTGAGCGGGAATCGAACCCGCGACCTCTGCGTGGCAGTCCATACACAGTACCACCGAACCACAGAGGCAGTCTTAGATGACTTTTCACTACGATATACTCACGACTAATAGAATGTAAACAATCTGCCATATTGCTATTATTGTCTATGGTTCATGACTTTACTAGTGATGGGGGATTAGAATGATAAGAAAATAAAATTAATTACAATCAATACATGGTTAAATAGTAAAAGAAATAAAATTCCTTTGTTCTTTTTGCTTAGATTTCTAAATAATTTTACGTTTACTAATATTCGATGTCTGACTATTTAAACACTAAGTCAATTGCTAGTGAATTTCTGAAAGATGTTTTACATTGTCATTTACTACAAACATTTATTAGTTCTATTATTTTAACGTGCATTAGACTTATCGGTGAAAGCGTAACTTAGGAACATAAAAAATTAATAGCGCCTCTGTATTTACTCTGAGAACTAAATTTACAAGTTCATAGAGTTTAGTAAAGCCTGAACTGTAGGTAGGACTAGGTAGTCGTGAAATAACGTTTTACAACGCTTATTGAACTTGAAGAGTACTTATAATCAGCCGATTATTTGAGTCGATTATAAGGAATCAACAGAGGTTGTTAATATCGTAGGTAAGTAATAATAATTATTCCATTCCTTATGAATTTAAAATAACACTAAAAACGATGTTTTTAATTATTATACATGCATTGTTTTGCAGCTTATCTCAATTTATTTTACACGCAGCATTTATCATGAGATTCAAAGAGCCATAACATGGGTATGTACATTGGTGAGCACTCCGTATACACAGAAAGGCACTGCCTACCCTAATAAGTTCCTAGCAACTTAAATTAATAATGTCTATTCTGTCAAAAATCTCTGTGCACGCTACTGGGTATGTACTTGCAACAAAATTACATCTGTAATTTTCGACAAAAATTATCAATAAAAAAGATAACAATCGTGTTAATAAACAAAGTACAATCGAGGTGTTATAACCGTTTATAAACGAGTTATTCCGGTCTAATTGCCCAGATCTGATCCCCTGGGAGATAGGTTTATTTTAATTATATTTTCTATTTCTTTCTGAACCCCCGTGCAGGGGATCAGACACAAAAGAGAAATTTATTTAAATATTTTATTTCGGTCTGATCCCCTCATTAAAATTTTATAACCACCGGTAAGTTCTAAGAAATAGTAGATAGATAGAGTAATAGATCTATGACTACAAAGATTAACGTTCTAGTAAAATGATTGCGTCCACCGACTATTGTACAACAAACTGGCCATGTTACTTGTTAAGACGATAAAGTTACGTTTCAAGTGAAAACAGAGCTAGTTATAAAAGCATTCTCGGGTGCAGCGTGGCATTTAGTTGCAGTAGATACTCGCCGTTGGCCTATATTACCTAATGTGTACAGGTACCGCTCACGGCTTCCGCATCACCGTTTTTAGTGGCGACAAATCAATGCAGGCATGTAAAAGGTAAGTTTGAGCAATCTACTGTTTGAGTACCTACAATTACCAAGCACCGTCACTGCCTTCCCTACCCACGTCGGAAAAGGAAGCAATAATAATAATAATAATATTTCAACAACTACATACAAAGCCATCTAGACCCAAAGTAAGAATATATATTATATAGCTTGTGCTATGGGTTCTACGAGTAGAATGCGGATATACATACTTAAATACTTTTTCTTTTTTTTTTGTAAATACATACATATTATTAATAGTTCTTTTATGGTTCAATTATTGAACTACTGGTAAGACAGGGCGAAATAAACGAAATATTATTAACTTATACGAATAAAATAAATTTTGATGATTTTGTTCTTTAATGTAAATGTAAAATTGGTTTTATTTATTTATCATTTATTAAAAAAAATACTTTCGTTTTATGTTCGTTCTAGAAAAGTATGACCATTAATCCCGAATTTTATCCCGATCGGTTTGGTTCCCGAGGGATATAACAAAGCATATTCTACGCGCACGAAAACGTGAGGCGCAGCTAGTTCTAATAATATTTCATTAAAATTGAGATTGCCTAAACTGGTATATATACATCTATCAAATAATCTTGGAATAGAACAAAATTAAAAGCACCCGTTAATAACGAGCGTGAACAAAAATATAAATTATTGCTGTACTTGTATGCCAAATCGTAACAAATGGCATTCTTAAATATTCATATTTTAGCATGTTTAATATTAGATAATACATAATCGTCACATTTGTCATATAACGAATATGTATACTAGGTGGTAAGAACATTAACATATTATGTTGCTTGAACACGAAATTATGCGAAGAATACTAATAATAACTACAACTTATAATTTCAGTTTTCGAAAGCATTGGTACCTCATCCACATTGTTTCTATAGCGAGTGACCTCTTACAAAACCGACGTAATAACAACTGTTTTTATAGTAATTTAAAGTTAATGTAACTTATGAAACCGAACGCGGTTCATTCTCAAATTGTCAGTATCAGATACTAATGGGTGCGACATAATTAGCTTCAACTGAATTTGTTGTCAACAAACGTAAATATAAACATTTCGTTGTGTAAACACTACAAATACTTTCAATGGGCTCCCTGCAAACGAACAGCGTAATATTTTTTCCCCAAGAGAACCGTACCTAACAATGAAATCGTTTCATATTAGTACAATGCTAATATGAAAAGATAGGTAGGATTCAGATTTTAAGAATATCAAAACTTTTAACTATACTATTGTCTCATTATTAATAGAAGTTGTTTATAAACGTTAAAGCTAATATTATATCAAAGTAAGAGCGAAATGTTTTCAAAGTTCTTGGTCTTATATTAAAAAAAAATATATTTAAAAAACCAAACAATAGCTTTGTTAAATTGTCTTCATTTACCCTGCTTCATCAAGAGAGTTAATCGCAAAAATAAAACATAGCTGACCTTGTGATAACATTAAAGTTCAATATAAACAATATTGGAGTAGGTGCGATCACGCAAACCTACATTCACGACATGACATTGGTTTTAATAGTAATTTATTCAATCAAAAATGTTGCAAGGCTTTGTGTCATATGAGTTGTAGGTATTGCTACAATGACCACGCTGCGAAAGTTCATCACACAATGGCATGGGCATTCATTACCACCGTCATCTTGAGAAGTCTGTCTACATTTAGACATAAACCTACGACCACTGCATGGGGAAATTTTGCCCTATTCCATCTAACCCTACTGATATATTCTCACTGGTCGGGATACTTTGACAGTAAATAAGTCTGTTCGTACTGTGGTTGACTTGACTATAATGAAATATAAGAAAGTTTTGTCGCTTTCATAGTTTTAAATCTGTTAGTCTGTTTCGCATTTACGCCTAAGCCTCTGAACCCATTTTGATGAAACTTGGTATACTAGACCTTGGGAAACAACATAAGCTATATTTTGTCGCGTTAAATGGCTTAAAGGGTTGAAATAGGGGATGAGAATTTGTATAAAAAATCATCAATAATATATTATGCGAAATACACGCGGGCGGAGCTGCAGACAGCCACCGCTTAAGAAATTTATATGTTTATTTTACCTTATACTCAAAATCACCAAACGGTATTCGCTGTAGGTCATACAGGTTTATGCGCCCACTTTGACATAACCTGACGATAAGGTTGAGGCTATAATATGAGGACATTTCCAGACTTATACAAGCCTCTAGGACCCAATACATGGTTGTGATGGGGACTTTAACGCGAAGCTGTATAGACGAAGCGGTAACGAGTTGAGAGTGGGGCTGTTTGGATTTGGAAAAAGGAAACCTGGAGGCCAAATGCTGGCTGACTTCATGGAAAAAGAGAGCCTCTTATGATGAACTCCTTCTTCAAGAAGCGCAATAGCTGCAAATGGACCTGGATTAGACCTGATGATGACACAAGAAATGAGATTGAGTGTCTACTTTGCCTCTAAAGCCTTTGAAGGGCCTTCAGGCAGATATCCGTCTGGATATCCTGTCCTGAAGGCCCTTCAGAGGCTTTTTGATGCCGTCCTCCTCCGGTGTGGTGAATAGGCATTGTAATCCCGCAGTTCATTTAATTTCGCGGGACTGATATGCGGGATTACTCAATCCCGCGCGGGATCACGCGGAACCCCGCATCTTTTCAGTTATGTTATAAAAGCAAATCGAAACTACAGATTATTGTGTAAAAATCAACTTTTATTTAACACTTAGCTGCGCTCTGTGGATTCGCCCGTGCGGAAAATGGTATGTGTTTAATTAACGTCACTCGGGAACCAGACCGATTTTCGGGATAAAAAGTATCCGTCTTCGGCACCAAATCTAGTTCAGCTGTTTAGGCGCTAAGTGGTAACAAACACACACACACACGCCTAAACTTTCGCATTTATAATGTAGCAGGATTTTTTACATTAAACAATTAAAATTATTATTTTTTTATTAATTAAGTTTATGTAATTAGTAATCTGTTTTCGACGCGACGCGCTGTGCAGAATGGCAACGTCGCGCTCGAGCTACTTGCACTTTACGCGAAAGTTTTAGCTCCAAATTTTTAATTTGCAGAATCTGCGGAGCCGCGCTTTGAAAGTGTGGGACCCAGCAGATCAATAAAGGCAGCAGATCCCGTTTTGCTGGATTGCAATCCCAAGTGGAGAAGCTGTTCTTCAAGAAGGGCGATAAAACCCTTCTGAATAATTACAGACCTATCACACTCCTGAGTCACGTCTACAAGCTGTTCTAGAGAGTCATCACTAATCGACTCGCAAACAGGTTTGAAAACTTCCAGCCTTCCAAACAAAACGGTTTCCCAAAAGGTTTAAGTAGTTACCATAGGCCACCTAGACACGCTGCGGCAGGTTATACATATATCCACAGACTATAACCAGCCCCTATGCTTAGCGTATGTGGACCATGAAAAGCTGTTGTTTCGATCTAGACGTGAACGATGATATTTATTTTATCAAACTCAAAAAGGATTACTCAAACCCGACTTGTAATTTCAGAGATTATCTCATTCAAACTCTTCCGCTTTATGTAATATAATATAATATAATAATATAACTAGCTGTGCCCGCGACTTCGTCCGCGTGGAATAGTGATTTTGGGCAGCATTTTTTTGATATATCTTTTGGTTTGTTTTGAATTATAAACATCTTCGTTTAGGTGAATAAGAAAAATCTTTACAGTAAATGCTTCTCTATCTACGATATTAGACGTATAGCCATCGCGGATCAAAGCCATACAGGCTGCTAGGATTACTTACACGTGGCAAATCCACATAAAGCTGACCATGCGAAAAACAGTTAATATTTAGATCCACACTCATTAATTGACATCGCGAAGCTCACTGGAAACTGAACTCGTTTAAAACTAAACGGGAAATTGTTTGGAATGAAAGGAATCCGAGGAATAAAAACGCTATAAGTTTTTTTTTTATATTAGCCTGCCAAAGTGCCTCTACTCTGGCTGATGGTAAGCAGTCAGTGGAATTCAGGAGTAGTGGACACCATTCCAAAAGCCAAACTAATGGTATGGTGGCCTCCACTATAGCGGCTTAGTGAGATGCTTCTTCACGCCTCGCTTAAAAGTCAAAGGATGAAAGTTAGGTGGGAACACATGCGCTGGTAAAGAGGTCCAGACTTTAATTGAGCGACAAAAGTATAAAGTGCTGAACCGTTTGGTTCGAGACCCTTTAGATTGCACTGTGAAAGGGTAGCACTTCAGTCCCGCACGTGTCGTTCTGGATAAAAAGGGAGAGGGTAGAATTAATTTAAAGAGCTGTTGAGAAGACTCTCCGTGGTAAAGGCGATAGAAGACGGCCGTTGAGGAGGCGATGATGTCTCTTCGCAGCTGTAAAGGCTCAAGGGTCTTAGGCCTCCGGGCTTCCATGATACGGACTGCTCGCAAAAGGCCCCCGTACCGTCTCGAAAATGGTCGCCGGGTCCCACTATCCGGTCACCAACCTGCACGACGAACCACTCCGAGATTATGCGCAACCTGGTGGAGCAGTCTCTTTTTTTTTGGTTAGGTCTAATTGGGCCCTTGTACAATGCCGCGGGCGGCCAGCGGCACCACCGTTTATACGGGTCTCCCTGGCCGGCGGGTTGACCCACACCACCTACACAATGACTCCGCGGATACTCAGCTGGTCCCACACATGCTGCGAGGTTTGTCATCTCTGCATCAGTTGGGCCTCAGGCTCTCGCGCTTACCGAACGAAACGCAATACTCTTACGTCAAAAACTATGAGAGGGTAGTACATCCCTGGTCGATCCGACCCATTCATGTTGAAACCAGCGTAAATCGACTACTACTATTTCGTAATTCACTTCAATTCCACCTATTCCGTAATGAAACGTGTTAACAAACATGTTTTTATCACAAAAAATAAAAAATAAAATAAATCCAGAAAATATAAATCTAACTTGTATTTACATTTTAACTAATAAAGTATTTACATTTTAATAAAGAAATAAGACGTGTAAACCTAACTTAAAAACAAACTAAGCTAAGCTAAATACATACCACATTTATGACGTGATTATTTAAATTAGCATAACTTTTGTATTTATAAACTGATTGACATGAAACAAACACTTAATGTGAAGTGATGCTGACCACAATGTATCAGCGAAAACCATATATAAATCTGATAAGCCGTTTTTGAGATTAGCGTGAACAAACGCACAGACAAACAGACAAAAATTGTTTTGGGTTCTATTTGCGTTGATAAAGGTCCCAATAATATTTTTCTCATATATCTTCCATGTACAGATAGCGACCGGTTACAGTTTTATTATATATAGCTGTTGCCCGCGACTTCGTTCACGTGAAAATTCAGATGTGTGCCTGTATGAGAATATTTCTTACCTAATCTTACGGCAATCGTACATTGTATATTAGTAATAAATATTTATTATAATCCGTCTCTAAGACGAATCCGATTTAAATCTATTCACCCGCTACCCCTAAAACAGACGAAATTTTGCGATATTTAACGAAACTTGGCACTCCTATTTTCAAAAACTATAGAAGCTCTATACAAATTTTGTTCCCCTTTATACTCCAGGGAAATAAATTTCGCAAAATCCCGTCTTAGAGAGCACCTATTTCCAAAATTTGAAACTCCTAGCACTTGTAGTTTTTGAGATTTCGTGATGAGATGAGTGAGTGAGTGAGTGACCTTTCGTTTTTATATATGTATAGCTTTTGCCCGCGGCTTCGCTCGCATGAATATCGTTTTTCAATAGACATTTTTATATTGTTTAAATACTGTTTTGCATACTATTTCTAATCTCATCATCATCACCATTCGTACAAACCCTCTTTCACCTACCTAAAGATATCCCCCGTAAAACAACATACAATACACAAAGGCAAATTTTCACTACAATAACTTTCCCCTTCCCCTCACTTCCCACTCACTCACCACCACTTCTGATTCCTCACTTTCCCTCACTTCCCTCACTTTCCCTTACGTCCCCTTCACTTGCCCTTCACTTGCCCCTCACTTGTCATTCACTGCCTCCTCACACCCCCTAAGTTCCCTCTTCCTTTTTTATTTTTACACAACGCCATCTAGACCCAAAGTAAGCATATTATATGCTTGTATTATGGGTTCTAGAATACGGATAAACATACTTAAATACTTTTATTTTTGTAAATAGATACATATTATACATATAAACACCCAGACCAATGCAAATTGACATGTTCATGCTACAAATATTTGCACTGAGCGGGAATCGAACCCGCGACCTCACAGTCCATACACAGTACCACCGATATACAGAGGCAGTCGATTTCCCCCTGACTTTCCCCTCCCTTTCCCCTGACTTCTCCCTCACTACCCCCGCACTTTCCCCTCACTTCTCCCTTCCTTTCCTCTTCCTCCCCCTCCCTTCCCCCTCCCTCCAAATTTCAAGTCGCCAACTTCAAAAGCAAAGATCTTTCCATACAATATTTCATCCCTTATTTCACTCTTATAAATCCACCCCAGTAAAAACAAATTATGAGCGTATTTTTAATTTAAATAAAAGTATTCCAAAACAAAATTTCAAAGCTGTAACTTAAAAAATGAAGACGTTTCATACAATCGATTTCATCCCTTTTCATACACTTAAGGGTTGAATTTTTAATGACCCTTTCTTTGTACACTTCTAGACATTAAGACAAACACACCCTCCAAATTTCAAGTCGCTACGACCAGCGGTTTAGGCTTTACGTTGTCTGTCAGTCAGTCAGTCAGTCAGGACAAAGCCTTTTATAATATGTATGTATGTATGGATTAGACGTATAGCCATCAGGGATCAAAGCATACAGGCTGCTAGTAATGCTAACACGTGATAGAGCCACATAAAGCTGACCAAAAAACAGCTAATACTTAGATCCACACCCACAACTTTTAGTGTCTTACCTTTACTTTAATTACTTAATTAATTAATTACTTTAATTAGTCATCGCAAAACATAGGCTTACTGGAAACTGGACTCGTTTAAAACTAAATGAAAGACTGTTTAGAATGACAGGAATCCGAGGAATAAAAACACTATCAGCTATTCCGCAACCTGTTAAAATATCTGCTTCTATAAGATTTCGTAGTAAATTAACGAATGTTCGATGTGATTCTTTAAATTGGCATAACTTTTTTATTTATGAACCGATTGACATGAAACAAACACTAAATGTTAAGTGAAGCTTACCACAATATATTAGTGAAAACCATATTTAAATCGGATAAGCCATTTCTGAGATTAGCGTGAACAAACGCACAGACAAACAGACAAACAGACTAACAGACAAACAGACAAAAATTTTAAAAATCATTGTTTTGGGTTCTATTTGCGTTGATATAGGTCCCAATAGTATTTTTTCTCATATATCTTCCATGTACAGACAGCCACTTTATATAATAGTATAGAAGTATAGATAGATTTTGTATGATTCAAAAGTAGTGCACAGGTGATTAATGTTGCTGGCTTTTTCTTGGTTAAAACCTATTTGATGTGTACAGAAAGTACATAACAACTTAGTTGAACTATTGTACCTACATCACAATTACACAGTTCTAATTTAATCTTTCATTTCCCACTGGTAAAAATACTACTATATACTATATATAATAGATACAACCTAGGTACTATGTGTACCTAGGTTGTAAACTCCGGATTGCGGTTCAGAAAACAAACTATTTAATTGTTAAACTGTTGATTATCTACATATAATAAAAATGTAACCGATCGCTGTCTGTACATGGAAGATATATGAGAAAAAAAATTACTGGGGCCTTTATCAACGCAAATAGAACCCAAAACAATGATTGTTACAAATTTTGTCTGTTTGTCTGTTTGTCTGTTTGTCTGTGCGTTTGTTCACGCTAATCTCAGGCACGGCTTATCCGATTTAGATATGGTTTTCACTAATACATTGTGGTTCATAAATAAAAAAGTTATGCCAATTTAAAGAATCACGTCGAACATTTTCTGATAGAAACAGAGATATTAACAGGTTACGGAATAGCTAATAGCGTTTTTATTTTTCGGATTCCTCTCATTCTAAACAATTTTCTTAGTTTTAAATGAGTCCAGTTTCCAGTGAGCCTCTGTTTCGCGATGACAATTAATAAAGCCCAAGGTCAGACACAACTAAAAGTTGTGGGTGTGGATCTAAGTATTAGCTGTTTTTCGCACGGTCAGCTTTATGTGGCTCTATCGCGTGTTAGCATTCCTAGCAGCCTGTATGCTTTGATCCCCGATGGCTATACGTCTAATCCATACATCCATACACCCATACATATTATATAAGGCTTTGTCCTGACTGACTGACTGACTAACAGACAACGCACAGCCTAAACTGCTGGTCGTAGTGACTTGAAATTTGGAGGGTGTGTTTGTCTAAATGTCTAGAGGTTGTACTAAAAATAGGGGTTTTTTAAAATTTAATTCCTAAGTGTGTAAAAAGGGATGAAATCGATTGTATGAATCTTCTTCATTTCTTAACTTACAGTTTTGTTATTTTGTTTTGGAATACTTCTATTTAAATAAAAAATATCCTTATAATTTTATTTTAACAGGGGTGAAATTAGGGATGAAATATTCTATACAAAGATCTTAAGCTTTTGAAGCTAGCGACTTGAAATTTACAGGGAGGGGGAGGGAGGGAAAGGAGGGAAGAAAAGGAGGGAGGAAAAGAAGGAATTGAGGAGAAGGAGGAAGGGAGGGGAAAGTGAGAGGGAAGTGATGGGGGAGTGAGAGGAAAGAGATGGGGAAGTGAGGAGGAAGTGATGAGGAAGTGTGGGGGAAATGCGGGAGAAGTGAGGGGAAAGTCAGGAAGAAGTCAGAGGGAAGTCAGGGGAAAGCCAGGGAGAAGTGAGGGAGAAGTGAGGGGAAAGTGAAGGTAATGTTAGAGGAAAGTAAGAGGAAAGTGAGGGAAAGTGAGGGGAAAGTGACGGAGAAGAAACGGGGAAGTGATGGGGGAAGTGAGAGGGAAGTGAGGTGGGAGTGAGGGGAAGTGAGGGGGAGTGAGGGTTAAGTGAGGGGTGAATGAGGGGAAAATGAGAGGAAAGTGAGGGGGAAGTGAGGGAGACAGTAGAGGAAGGGAGGGGGAAGGAACGCGGAAAAAAGGAGTCCTCGAATGGTGGAAAAAGGGAGGGGAACGGATAGGAAGCGATAGGAAGGGAGAGGAAAGGAGGAAAAGAAAGAAGAAGGAAGGGAGAAGAGAGGGGAAAACGAGGAGGCAAGGTAGAGGGAAGTGGAGGAAAGGGCAAGAGATGCTGGAGGAGGGGCAAGCGATGCTGTAGGAGGTGAAGAGGAGAAGGGGGAGGGGAGGAGAGGAAGGAAGAAACTGTGGAGAATGGAAAAAAAGTGCAATAGGGAAGAAGGGGAAGGGGAAAGTTATTGTAGTGAAAATTTGCCTTTGTGTATTGTATATTGTTTTTACGAGGGATATCTTTAGGTAGGTGAAAGAGGATTTGTATGAATGGGAGATTAAAAATAGTATGAAAAACAGTATTTAAACAATATAAAAATGCTATCTATATACATAAAAGCAAAAGGTCACTCACTCACTTATCACAAAATCTCAGACACAACAAGTGCTAGGAATCTCAAACTTTGCATTGTCATTCCTATTAGGATATATGTGCTTACTTAGACGGAATTTTCCGAAAATGCGAAATCCATCCCCTAAGGAGGTATAAAGGGATGGCAAAGTTTGTATAAAATTTCTATAGTTTTTATTATTCAGCAACCCCCATTATTAAATGGGCAAATAAGAGTCGCAAGTTTGTGTGAAAGTGGTTTGTCAGTTTTAGCGGTAGCGGGTTTAAACTGGATTCGCCATAGAGACGGATAATACTGATACAATGTACGATTGCCATAAAATCAGGCACGCAATATTCTCATAGAGGCACCCATCTGAATTTTCACGTGAACGAAGTCGCGGGCAACAGCTAGTATATTATACGAATTTGAAAATTGTATATAACAACAACAATCGAAAATTGTTAGATGGATGATAGAATACAATAATGGTTACAAATATTTATTATTTACGTTTTTCCAACGTTGGGCTGTACCGACGTCTCCATCGTTATGAAGGTATTTAAGTACTTCACGTGCGAAACCAGCAGAAAAATTTAACGTTATTGTGATTAATTGAGATCGTTAGCTGTGAACGTTTTCTTATGATTTAATTTTAGTTTATTTTTAGCTAGAAACACACAGAAACACATTACGAAATTTAGTATTTGAGAGTGCTTTTCTTGCACTTAGTATATGATGAAAATATAAGCGTACGGTAAGCATATCTACGAGTAAGGGGTGATACGGGCGTACCAGCAGAGAACAACGCACTTGGCCTCAAGTCCGATGCCAGATACAGTAATGAGTTCCCAAAGCGTGAAGATTGTTTGGAAGCGCTTTGTTTCCAACATCAAGATTAAAATTGAATAGCTTAATTGAATTGCTGTATATTTATCTTAAAGTATTTAATGTTATTTTCTGCAAATTGCGATGAGATTAGATTAATTTATTTACAATTACTGTTAAAGTAGCTGCTTCTATCTCTATTGTCCGCGTTTTATCTAGAGGCGGCATCTCACATGTGAATAAGAAACATTGTCCTTAACATCAAACGTACCAATCTATCTATCATAATAGGTAGTTGTTGAAAAACAACCAACTCAATACTATGATTAGTCACTACAACATCCGTTTGTAAAATTTACATACAAATTACTATGTAAATAAAGTTCATCGTAAATAAATGGGTCGGAATTAATTTCCAACATAATGCAAAAATTCGAAGTTCTCTTGAACTTAACTCGATCAGATCGATATTAATAAATATTTGTGTTTGGAAATAAGCTATATCTATTAAAATATATTTCCTTGAATATTGTAAATTAATTAAACTTTCAGAATAGGTTAAAAAGCGAGTTAAGTTGATGGCATGAATACAATATGGCAGTTGGTCATCCGCGTTGGGCACACCGTTTAATGATTTGTTTGATTTATATTTCGTCGTTTGTGATGTATTTTAAATATTAATATAGATAAAATATTAAATATTCAACTTATGTGTCTGACAAAACAACTCCATTTGCATGCGAATAACCTACGTAAATTGACATCCATTGAGAAATACGCGCTCAATCAACGATCGTTAAATTATGATTCGATAATAATTATGAAGGACAGGCAATTTGTCTAACTTAACTAAGAAACATGCTCTAAGCTATACTTATAAGGCGTTTATAATGTAATCTTTGTAATATATTTAATTAAGGTGTATTTTAGTAAAATACCTAACATACGTACCAGTTACAGTCGGGGGATTACTAACTCAGGTGCCATCAGCAACAAAATGGTGGTTAAAGATTCTCGAATACTTTATAATGCTTTAACGACAATAATTAATTAAATACACTGTCATTGTGTAGTTAGGCTTTAGACTATCCATTCTATTTTCATTCGCTCCTTGTTCCTGTACTGTACTAGACTTACACTCTTACATTATAGACCATAAAAAGGTACAATAACTAGCTCTACCATAACATATCGCTGGTGACATCTAGAAATATTAGTTACTTATTCTTAAAAAAACACTAAATATTATGTTTGTAAAGTGTGTCAAAAAAGCTCTAAATTTCATGATACTAGTTACTAATCAAGTTTCCCTTAGAAAAACGATGCACATTATGCATTCAAACTGGTACATAAATAGTTATTGCATTTATTTCAACTTCATTTTTATCGGACACTTAAAAAAAGACAGTTGCGGTGCCGCCCATACATCACCGCAACCCTCCTGAGCCGCTCCATCGTGGGCTTACCACCATAACCACGGTTACTAAGTTCCCCCGCTGCGATAAGGCGAGAACCCCGTTTGGGGGGTAGGAGACGACCCTTGCATTATAAGCATACAACCAGTTACCTTCTTGTTTTTAACACAATACCTAGATAGGTATCTACAGTGAGTATTCCTTTATTTTCTTTGAATTTTATTATTATATACCTTATACCTATATATATAATATATTCCTTACTACTACGTTCTTATGTCCGTAATTCATCGTTTTTATGATTAATGTTGTTACCAGCCTTGATAATCTCATAATACATAGGTAATAATCTAGGTAATACTTATAACAATAATAACATAAGTAAACGTTAATTTATTTTGGAATTTCAGATATTAATAAAGTATGTAGGACTTGATATACTGACTGCATAATGGTGTTTTTTGCCGTTTTAGTGGCTTTATAACATATGTACATTATGTTCTGATTTGAAAATTTAATTGGTTTGCTTTACGGCATACTCTAGTTGACACATACCTCGTTCTGTCCATATTATGTGGCAAGTAAGTCACCACTAGATATGGATGGTAATGGTATAGGATATATCTATATGTGTTCATGTTGGCAAATTGTAAATATTAATAAAAATATATTAAAGGATAGACTTCGAACGTACGTATTATACCTACAGTATAGCAAATTAATTAAGCTATTGCACAGCTTTTAAGCTATTGCATAGCTTTTATCGCGGGCTTTGAGCGCGGCGAACGAATCAAGAAATTCCGTAACGAAAATAAAACCTAACACCTCCCACTCCGCCTACCATAAAATTTATTTCTCAGGATAAACACTAGTGGCGCTAATTTTTACCACACATAAACCAAATTTTTTTTTCACATTTGCGATAAATTTTATATGGTAGAACTATAGAAATTAAATTAAGATTTTAATAACGTGTAATAATGCATCAATGTAATGTAATGTCCTAGTTTTGTTCTTTTGCGGAGTAAAAATACTTAGTAGGATGATAAAAAATCCTGATTAACCTACATATATTGTAAGATAATAAAAATATTTTAAACGATATTAACTTCTCATTTATTCAATAAAAGAAAAGAAATGTTTTCTTATCGGTCACCACGCTCAAAAAGTGTAACTTGAATTAATATCAAAGAAAAAACTTGAATTAATATCAAAGAATAAATAAATAATTATAATTGCATAAGTTGATAAAAAATGCTATGCAATAGCTTTACCGCGGCGAAATCAAAATAACACAACAAGCACACAACTCCATCTAGACCCAAAGTAAATCAGCAATTAACATATCTAATGTTTTATTTAACTTGTGATATGGGTACTAGAATGCCATAGACCAGGTACTTAGTACTTAATAAATTAGATGTTTGATGTAGAAAATTGCGTTTCGTAACATTGTTATTCAAATCAATCAAAATCATTTTTATTCAATTCATAAGATGCAATATTGACAAAAGTCTTTTAAATAATAACCTATGAAATGGCTACTATAATTACATAATACTTACCTTACTAGGATAATCCTGTACCACAGGCTGTATGAGAGCTAACAGTTGAATAAAGGTATAAAATGGTTTACATTATGTCTTTAGACATATTTAAATAAATATATTGGATATAATGTTATTTATAATAAATGGCGTATGAAATTAATAAAATTTATCATATAACTTTCACATCAGAAAAGTAATGTATGATCAATAGTTTCAGAAATACCTAGAGAAAAAAGAAGATTAACTTGTGACTGTGCACATATTTATTATCTTAATTTATGTGCGTGCACAAACTTAACACGGTAAATATAGCCAAGGGTCGAAAATACCTAAACATTCAGTTTAATATTAAAATAATTGCAAACAATTTGCAAATTCATTAAATTAACTCTTATCGCAATTACAATCAAACAAACTAGAAATGTGACATCTGGTCAAATAAAATACCTACAATTATATTTTCTGGAATGTTTTGCTAAACTATAATTTCTATTTCGTTTCACATAATTGCGTACATTATCGATCTCAGTACAGGCAAACGGCAAACGGCTGGCCTAAGAGTCTACATTTAAAGTTTTCCTAGCATTTATTTAATCACTCCAATTACAAGTATTAAGTTAGCAAGAGTATAATTTAGGTCTTAATGGGACTAGTTTGCAGAATATTTCAATAGTATTTCAATGATGGGATTCCTGTTTGCCTTGGTGCACGAAATGCGATGGAAGTGAATTGGCTGGCAAACGCTTTAAAATAAATTGCATCTGCTCTACACCGATGAATACCTTATATTGGTTTTACGTAATGTAACTGTCTTTTAATTTTATACGGAACCCCGAGTTCCCGGGACCCCCGAGTGTCAAAGCTCGGTGTTTCTTCTTGGATATCACTGTTAATCCTGGTTCACAGGAGTCACAGTGATGGGCATGTGGGTGGGATTGTCTCGATTTATACTGAACCATCCAAAGGTTGCCTGGAAAATTGTTTTCACCGATAAGGCCGTCAATTGTACATAACGTCTTAGTGTATAAATATTGTCAAAATAATGGTAATACCACGGTAAAGAAATACCACTCGAGCGTTTTACAGGGTTCTGTAGCTCAAAAGAAAAATTGAATCCCTATAGGATCACTTGTCCATCTGTAGAGGGAGGGTATCGAGTTGAAATTAAAACGATATATTAAGGTATAAACAGGTCTTTATTCTCTTAAAGCTGTGAAAAAATCAAACTCCTGCGTTAGCGTAACAAAAAGATACGGCTGTATAAGCCTCAAAAAACGTACATTTCGTCACTTTCAAGGGAATCAAAATTTATAGGGTACTTTCCGTTGACCCAGAACTATGAAATTTGGCAAGTAATACTGTCCTATACTACAAGCATGGGAAAAAACTAAACACTATACATTTGTAAATAAGTCATTAAAAAACAGGATCTTTAAACCAGGAATGGCTGTCCAAATTTTTTATTGAGTCAATTGTGTCATGTTAACGTAGGTAATGTAATAATAATTAATGTAGTACCTAACAGTTTGCATTGTAATATGCACCTACGAATTTGTACGGAACCCTCGGTGAGCGATTCCGACTCGCACTTGTCCAGTGTTCTATTTTTGGGTAATACAGAGGCCCTAGACAAGTGTCAAAGATTTCTATTCTATTCATAGAATAGATAAAAAATGTATGGGATGGACATAAGCGTTGGCGTTAGCTTATGTCAATCCAATACATTTTATAATCTACTCTATGAAAAGAATAAAAATCTTTGCCACTTGTCTAGGGCCTCAGATTAGACAGAATAGAAACTCTTTCACCCAGTTTCTGAAAGGCTGATTAACGAAAAATTAACTAATTACCTGTTAAATCTCATGTGATGTACCAATTGGGTTGCTAAAATCATGAATAATTAGTTTATAATATTAATAATACCGGCCTATTACTGTCCCACTGCGGGATAAAGTCCTTTTCTCATATAGAGAAGGCATGAGCATTAATCACCACGCTTGCTCAAGGCGGATTGACAATTTCAGACTTTTATGTCTGTACTTACTTACTTTTGTGTATGGTTTCTTCACGATGTTTTCTCTTACCGTCAGTCAAAATATCCAAGATAAACTTAGAAAGTACATAACGCTACTTGCAGGTTTACTTGGGGTAACTGACAAAACACGATTTTGCAGAAGAAGCATTTGAGGTTTTTGTTTCATTTTAATCGAACATAACTTTTTTCTATTTAACTTATTATAATTAACTTTTATAGAAATGCTTCAAAACAGCAGACTTCTGGCTTAAATATAAATAATATCCAAATATATCCTATTTCAGGAAATAAATTTCAGTAACACCAAATTTTTTTGATACTATTGCCAGTTACACCACATTCAGTATAAAATGCTTATAAAACAATCCAGGTCAAATTGGTGTAAAGACAGTTGTAAATAAAATCATTTTATCATTTTGATGCAAGGGCAGGTGTTTAGTTATTCGTTACTGTACATTTTAGTTTAATAAGGTACATACAAATGTAGAGAAGAACAAATCTAAATAAAATAATTTCCAACAAAAAAAGGTCTACAAACATGAAGGAAATTAAAAAGTAAAAATAAATTTACTTAGTACTGAGAAGCATTAATCTGTCAGATAGAAATTAATTATTATATTGGAATAGCGTGATAAGAGAAGAATGTAGATTTAATGACGATATAGTGACTAAAATGATGAAAGTAGGATAACGAAAGAAATATATAGAGCGGAAATCATTGGGAAAGTTGTTAGTGGTCGTATTAGACGAATATACGCGGACCTAATAGGTGATGTGTTGATAAAGGGCACAATTAAGAGCACCAGTAACCGACGTGTGTGTATGAAAAGAATAATTAATGTTGAAGAGACAAAGGAGGTATGTTTGGATGCCAATGCCAGCAAATGGCATTCTATAGTCTCTGCATACCCCATTAATGGAGACAGGCGTGAAGTTATGTATGTATGTACTTTGCACAAAGTTATTTGTGTTTTGATTTAGTTAGTCAGAAATGATTAAATAATCCATATACTTTTTTTTTCTTTTTTTTTATCATTTGTACGGTAGTAGATCCACGCTGATTTCAGCATGAATGGGCCGGATCGTCCGGGGAAGTACTACCCTCTCATAGAAGATCGACTTAAGAGTAGTAGTATCCGTACTACTGCGTTTTGTTCGGTGAGTGAGAGCGCCGGAGGCCCGATTTCCCCCTTTCCTCTTTCCTCACCTCCCTTTTTCCCTTCCCCTAACCCCATTCCCAGCTGCCATAGTGGAGGCCACCATACCAGCAGTTTAAGACGATGGCTTTTGGTATAGTGGCCGCCACTTCTGGATTCCACTGACTGCTTACCATCAGGCGGGGTGGAGTCACTTTAGTGTGTAGGCTATAATATAAAAAAAAAAAAATACTAATATTATAAATGCGAAAGTAACGCTGTAAAAATGGCTCGAAATGGTTGAAATAAAAGATAAAAGTTTGTATGAAAAATGCGATATAACCGACATTCACGAGCTGCAAGTCAGTGCCAAGCAAAACAATAACTAGGTATAGGTATCAATCTTGAAGTATTTATTTAATTGCCATCAATTGCAAAATTATAAAATACTAATTTAATTATTTCTGATTAACTAAATCAAAATAGGAATTACTTTGTGCTAAGTAAATTTATTTTTTCTTTTTAGTTTTCTTCCTGTTTAATTTCGGTTTATAATTGGTAAAAAATATTTTATTTTACGATTTTTAGTGATGGGTAGACTTAATACCTATTATGTGTTAGTTAAATTTGATGATGATACGATTGGAAGTAGAATTAAAGACGAAATGGCTGCGTACCAATTACTCTTACTGTTGCAACATTTCAGGCAATTAAAGGATACGGAAATGGCGAGCGCCGAATGTTATCATTTGTAGTTACAGTTCACAAGTTACAGGGAACTAGGTACAATAGAAAAAACTGATAAAGATCTAGGCAAGAAAAATTCACTAGAGGACAGGTGTATATTGCCCTAAGTCATGTTAAACACCTTGAAAGGTTTTATTGCGGGTAGACATTTTGAACATATACATTTTGCAAAACTCACCTGCAAATTGGTGTAACTGTCACTCATAGTTCGAGCTATGCATACCCCAACTTTATTTTCTATTATTATAGAAATGCACTAATTTAACATGTATATATAAATTAAATGTCTATTACCTTAAATATTAAATGGCATTTTGAAAAATGATCAGGAAATTCTAAGAAAAACTATGTATTTAACTCATTTTACGTATTTTGTCAGTTACCCCAATCATATTATCGCAGGTAGCGATAATATGATTTGAAAAATCATATCATCCCGGATTCGAACCCACTACCTCGTGTTTACAAAGCGGGTGCCTTATCCACGCGGCTGGGAAAAATAAACAACGCCCCTGATGTTTACTATGAGAACTCAATTTTGACATTAGGTGGTCTATGGGTTATTAGGACAACCTTATAAAAAATATTTTATTCTGTTATTAATACTACACTGTAGAATTACTTAGTGCTAGTGTTACTAATGATTTACAGTTTACGTAAACATCAGAACAAGCAAATACCAAAACCAGTAACACGCTATTAACCACAGAAAAGTGCAAGTTATGGAAAAAGAAAACAATTATTTCGTAGTCAGGTTGCATACAGAGCTGTTACGTTACACCTCGAATCAATATAAGCACATCTTTTTGTCTTATGAGTCTAATAATTTACTCGTTCACTAGAGTGTACTGCAATTATGTTTTAAAAAAGATAGGAACATTTAAATCATGTCTTACATACATAACTACGTAACTACAAAACGTTGCGTTCGATTATTCTTAATTATATATGTAATTATTCTCTGTTCGGCAATACTTCAGTGCATATTATGCATGAGCTACGAGTACATAGTTAACGGTACATTCAAAATAAGATGCTTATAAGAAAACAAATTTGTAGTCGACCATGAAGGGAGATCGTGATTAGGAAGAAAAAAGGAAAGGGAATGGGACCGAGGGGGTTATTGGGCTGCCGGCGCTCTCACTCACCGAGCAAAACCCATTAGCATGAAAACGAATATTTTACATCGATATTTTATTGAGAGGATAGTATCCCGTCGATAAGAGTACGTTTTAGGTAACACAGTGACAACAGCTTCATGAATGCAGACACGCGGGATACGTTTTAGTGTAATGTATGAACTTATGACGCGATTTATATGAATGTTTAAGAGGCATAAAATATATGGTAGTGGCATATGGCCAGAGATATTTACAAATTAAAATATTAATATTAATTAATGTTTAAATAATAAAGTCATGCATGATGCCTGTATTTAAAAGGCATTCTGTTTAAATTTTTCTATCCACTTTTAAGATAAATTTTCTTGCTTAATGTACAATAGTCATTACACAGTCAAAAACAAGCGGTTGGTATAATTTACAGCGCTCAAGTCATTTTAAGCTGTTAATAGTTGGCACAATAGAATGCTCAAAATTATCTCTATGTTAATTACCTATCTCAAATTTACTTTCAAAAATACTCAGACGTTTCAGTTTAGAAATTTCACTAAATCCTGCTGCTGCAATGTCGAGTTATCAAAAAAAAAACGTAGTAATAATAAAAAGTAGAGTTGCTACACTTTTGTGATACACTAAGCTAGACGAGTTTTAGTCAATGCTAGGCTATACGAACCCGTGCTACGAGTAGCTTTTACCGAACAATCTGCGTAGGTACCTAGAACAAGTGACCTTGTAGTTAAGAGTAAGACATGTTGGTTTCCTTGTTGACTGTAATCCTAATCACGTAGACGTATACGAGTATATAGGTTATATGTAATCGCATACAGCTGGTTGTTTAAACGAAGGTAATTAGAAAATCACGTCATTGAACTAGATATCTAAGCATTAAGTACATTGTGACTATAATGAACCGACGATTGAAACACGTCGGCACGACATGTTTAGTGGCCTCGTTTCTCATAAATGACATTAGGAATTTTTAAATTAAAACCACGTTCTCAAATAATTTAATGCTAATCTTTTTAAATACTACAATTTAGATTTAATTAGTCTCTTGTAGGCTAAATCTCTAGCTTACAAGTGGTATATTTAACATAAATTTATTTATGAGTCACAATGTTTCACGAAAGCCAGCTAAGCCGACATGAAAGTGTATCAATAAATTTGATCGACATTGGAGAAACGGTTGGCAGAAACTAAATATTTGGTACGGCACGTAGCATGCTCCATCCATACGCACTACTACTGCACCACATGCACAATCTATAGTAATTATCACTAAATTTACATAATGTTAAGTAGATTTTTTATCTGAAACCATTCAGGGTCTAAATAAAGTGTATTTTTACGATTTTACGTACGGATACAGAAACAAATTGAATGCACTGTGTGTGAAGACTGTGTGGTCCGATCTAAAATATCCAATATCCACCTCACTTATTTTCTTGGCAACTAGTTAACGTTAAAGCGTTAGTTAGTAGGTACTAAATATCGCAAAATCGCGGTCACCAACTTCCAAACGCAAACGTACTATGATATAGTCTTATAAAAGTTTATTGCCAACATGATGGCAAACACATAATAATAAGATGAGATAGATGGATACATTGGCAAAACGGAATAACGATGCTCGTAGCGTGAATAAATTATACTTACGTTACGTGCGCTAGTAGTTATATTAAATTAAAACAAATGCCGCGTTCCTTTCGCAAACAGTATACTGACTAAAGATATGATAGGCAATGGAACAATTTATCGCAGTTTTGTTTCTATATCAATTGAGTTTTTAATATTGAGTTCGTTAATCGTGAGGATGCGGGCGGCGCAGCGTGGCGTTCGTGATCTCGTCATTCTATGGGAATGAAGCTAATCGTGATTTTGGTCATACCTAGTATTTCTACAAAAACTCTAGTTGCCATTTTACTGCTGTGGTTGCCACAAATTGCTGGTTTTCAGTGAAGGTTGTTATTAATCATTCGCCTTATATTAGTGTTAGAGGCGGTTTGTTGCAGCATAGTAGGTACTATCTCACCTATATTTCAAAGGTATCGGGCGACATAGCAACCTTAGACTTGATGTTTCGACAGTGCAGTGGGATAATGTTGTATGTAGAGACGTGGACGTAGAGACAATTAGAGGGCAATGGGGCAATAATATGTTAGGCGACTCTCTTGCATATAAACGATGAAATCCGCAGGCAAACCAATATAGCTCGCCAGAATTGTTTACTTAAGCGGCAATGAACAGGACACACACCTCGCAGAACTGATGGCTGTTGGGGCAGAAAGGTTTTAGAATGCCGACCACGTAGACCCTTTACAAGGTGGACCGACAACCTGATAAGGGCGGCGAGCAACCAATTGATGAGGAAATGATGAATAATGATGAGGTCTCCCCCAATTTTGGCATCCGCCCAGGATGCCAAAATTGGGGGAGACCTATGTCCAGCAGTGGACCTCTTTCGGCTGATATAATAATTTCTTCTTAATTTTTAGATTTACTTACATGAGCTCAGTGAAAATTTTCTGGTCGATGTCATAAAGTTACCAGTAGACGTACCTAAAACAAATATAATTATTTTAACATCAATATAAAATAAATAGATACATAAAAAGCTTGTGGAAATTTCATAATCATAGTATTTAGTTATATACAGTTAATAAGTTATTCACCTATGGCAAAGGAAAACAACGTGAATATGGACGGAAGTAAAGAGTAAAAAAAGGAATTTCACGATTTAAAGAGTTTAAGTTGCATCATTATTATCAGCCCAAATCATAAGATAAAGTAAAAACATAATTTACTGAAACAAGAGTAAAATGATTTGCACCTATTTTGGGTTTATTGAATAATGAGGCCTAATGCTTTTATCAAAAGCGTACATCTTTATTAATTCTATAAGCTAATATTAATTGAATAAGTCAATCAGTTTGAGTTTAAAAGGAGGCAAATAAATCGACATAGCATTACAAAATGTCGGTTCAAAAGGTGAACTTACAAATACAAATTAATAAAACCTCCAACGAAACTGTTATCTAGATTACCACACTTGCATATTAATTTTACTAATATATCATATTTCAGCGGCATTGATGCCGGCGTGGTTTAGTTCACATCGTTGACCCTTAAGCAGCATGCAACGGACTCAATCTTTAAACGAATCGAGCATTTATGCGACCTCAGAAGACTATTTAATTATCAATAGGTACATAGTATTAAGCAAAGACACTTCCCGCTGTCTGTCTATCTGTCTGTCTATCTGTCCCTATGTATGTTTAGATATTTAAAACTACGCAACGGATTTTGATGCGGGTTTTTTAATAGATAGAGTGATTCAAGAGGAATGTTTATATGTATATAACATTAAACATGCATAATATAGTACTTAGAAACACTTGATAATTTTAGAAGTTTCTAACGTAATGTCGTATAAAAAATATTTTTTTTAAATTTGAAATAGGTAGATCAGGGATTGGAATCCGGGTAAGTGACTTTTCCAAATCATATGTTCTTTCTAAGTTTATCTGGACCTTACTGTCTGACGGTGAAGGAAATCGTGAGGAATCCTGGACCCACACATAAAAGAAAAGTCTGAAATCGCTAATCCACACTGAGCAAGCGTAGCGATCAATGCTCATTGCTCATGCCTTCTCTGTATAAGAAGAGGCCTCTTCTTTTACAAATCGCAGTTTGCTTGGAGAAGAGAGGAGGTAGAGATTTCTATATTGAGACCACAAATAAAACCCAGTAATTACGGAAAAATAAATGGCAAACTGTACAAAAGACTCCAACCTTTTGTTTATAATAGTCCCAAATTAGGAATTTGTTATAGTAAAGAGAATTCAAAAAATATATTAATTATTACAAGTATAATACAGATACAGATACATACATGCATACACACACGCACACGCACACACATACACATACGCACACAAATACTTAAACGCAGACATTCAAACAAAACCTTTTATATTAATACTTACTAAAAGTTATAGCTAGCTTGACTGTAAATTGTTACCACCCTTTGTTTTCTCTATTATCTCTAAACTGTTAGCTATACATGTACTTCTTTATTGGCGTATTAAGAAACTATGAAGATTGTAAATGTTTTGTAAGCTGTAAAGTATAAATAAACGAATAAATAAATAAATAAATAACCTGTGTTATAATGATAATAAGGTATCTAAGTTCAGTTTCTTTTTACCTTATCATTATTTTATCTTATCTTGTTAGTCATAGAAATTAAGTATAAATGTATCAGTCATAGATTTATTTATACTAAATTTCGATTTATAAGTATCCTACTTGTAAATCCTTCTAGGTGATTAGTATTTTCGGTACGTTAATGTTCTTTAATAATGATTGCGAAAGACAAATTTAAGACTTTGTAAAGGTTGTCACTTTGTATTGCTTGCGCAAACATTATTGATACCAATTTATTGTTATATTTTGAGATTAAAACGGTGGAAGTCAATAAATTACCTAATTCCTAATATGTAGGTAAGTTTTTGCAAGCAATATAGAACGACGAGCCAGTCAAGGTACTCGTAGCTTGAAGTCGTTGAATGCGCACATTTCGAGATCGATTTGAGAAAGTTCTAGAAGAGACCAAGTTCAGCATGATTCAATATCCGCAGACTTGCCCCATAGCAGTATACCGTATGACATCACGCTATGGAAATAGCTGAAATAGACAAGTCTAGCTGTTTCTATGTCGGTAAACTATCTGACCTTTCTTATCGCAAAGGCTGCGGAGAGTTTACCAGTAAGATACGATATTTGGGTACCCCACTGATGCTTGTTACCTAAAGTTAAACCCAAAAAAACTGTAGACTCAGCAAAGCTTAAGGTTTCATTATTTAAACTTATATTAATAGCCAGGCTTTTAGTATTGGGCATAGTAAATTTAACACATTTAGTTTTCTTTGAATTAAGCAGTAGGTTATTCGCACTAAACCAGTCCAGAACTTTAACTAGTGAACTATTCACGTTATCAATGTTAGTTTCCTTACGATCCACTTTAAATAAAAGTGATGTGTCATCAGCGAACAGTACAATGTTGCAAAAGTTCTGAACATGGAATGGCAAATCATTGATATAAATCAGAAAAAGAAAAGGGTCTAAAATGGAACCCAATGACACGCCCATAGCTACAGGTAATCCGGTAGACCTACTTCCGTTTATATCAACATATTGTACTCTATCGCTTAAGTAAGTGGCAACTAGATTCCACAAGTTGCTTGAGTAAAGATTATCTAAAACATAACCGTGATTCAAATTCAATCAGGGACACTAACAATGAAAATGCTAACATTACTTACATACTTTGAATATTAATCCTGGCTAGTGTAGTGTAAGAAAAGCACAAGTTTTGGATTCTCCTATTACATATAATATATTTAATACAAAACAAAATTTAAAGCATATTATTTAATATATATTATAACAAGCCACAAAACGATATCAGAAGGTCGACTTTTGATGTTTATGTAAATATTTATATATTCGTACAATCTATTGTTTTGCTATGTAAATTAAAGAGTTATTGGTGCTCGGCATTTTATGTCTCAAGATTGTGTAAGTCGACTAGATGGATTACAAAATGATATTTTTAGCAAAACAGGCTACAATAGATTGTGATATATAAATAGATAAATCGATACTATTCAGAGTGTTTACAGTTTTTAGTTGGGACTTGATTCGATTGACAAATTACTTCAGGCAAATATCCATTAAAAACATACTGGCACTGCAAAGAACAGACATCCATTACACTGTCAGAAGTGATAACTACTAAGAAGTCCATGGGAATAATAAAACAGAACTGTTCAAATAGCTTCTGCCAAAAGATATGACAACAACAACAATTAAAAACCACCTTATTGTGCTGGTTTCGTTATATTATATCATGTTATATTGAAAAATGTTGGAATATTATCCAAAAAAACATATTCTGAAAATCTAATTAAGCACCTATTATTTTAACCTTTAAGATATTTTTTTAAACTAACTCGTACTATGTTAATGAAGTTTTGATTTTCAATTATGAACCAAATTAAAATTAACAGGATTTCAAGTTAATTAATACTAACATTTATGTCAATGATGAGTAATTTATCGCTCTACCCGATCACATTTCACAGTATAAACGCGACAGATATAATCAGTTATTCATAAATGTAGCAATATTAATCACATTTTAGAGTTAATAAAGTCACAAAGTTTCTGAGTATCGCTAGTAATTTATATGTTGTTCACTAGTCGAAGATTGACGGATTCCTCCCTCGCGCCCTCGGTCCATTCTTGTACGGTGCGACTGTACCCATAGAGTAACTGCGCCTACAACACACGCTAAATTAATATTTTACAACAACATAGATGTCGTGACATTGTGAGTGTTGTGTATGACATAATGCTTGTAAACATACATATAAACATATCTATTTATATAGAATAGGCTATTTGACAACATTCAAAATATACTACTAATTGTAGTCATCCTCAAAGAATATAGCGTAAAAAAATTATTTAACTTTATTTTGATGTAAAAAAAAATATTTTTTTATTAATTATGTATAATTGTTGAAATTTCATCTGTTAAGTGACGGTCTGTTATTGGTTGCAAATCCGGTGACGTCACACGCAAGTAACATACACTTCAACTCTACTGATAAACCGAATGTTTAGGTCAATTTTTTACTGGCATGTGACGTCACGCGTGACATATGACATATGGTTTAGTAAATTCAGACTTCAACATTGTTTTTTATTATTAAAACAGTAAATAGTTCAGAAATATTATGAGTTGACATAAACAACAATATAAAACTGTTTTACCGAATTAGTCAAATAGCCTATTAATAGTTTGTCGTATGTACTTATTATCTTTATACCAAAATTTGAAGGACAGAGATAACTGCTGTTCAATTTTCCGCAACGAATTTAATTTAGAATAGAAAAACTTAGGTGATTTATATATTACCTAACAATGTCAAAAGTGGTATTTGTCTACAGTAATCTACACAATAATGCAAAAGAACATCCGTTGAGGATTAAAAAAATGTAGTGTATATGCAATGAGTATGAAATGTTATGAAAATAGTTGTCGAATAGGTGATGCAACGCGAATGATGGATGTGCCACTAGTTCTTATATCATACAAACAATTATAACATTACAAATAACGACTGACAGTTTACACCGTGTATTTAATTGAAACAAGATTACTTTCGGCGATAACAGAATACGTTTTACTTCACATTATATAGCGTAAATCAATAAAGAGAACGCGAGTGAGGAATATAACGTATTATAGATTCAGCATCTTGCAACATCATTGCGTCTAGTACGAGTAAGTAAAACTCACAATAGGAAGTGTAATAGGGTTTATACGTACGTAACAAATTGGCTTAATTGACCCATTTTTCAAAGTAACCGATCGACATAATGTTGTTTTACTGTAACAAACCGTAAATGCGTGACGTATGTGCAATGCGCATTGAACGCGACGTGTTGTCAGTGTAGTAGGAGTACGAGCAGTAGAGGAATATTACGTCACAGATCATTGACGAATTGGTCGAGATGTTTCGAAAGATTTGTGAGTTGAGTGCGTGTGTGGATTTGGGTGTGTAGTGGTGCGCCTAAACAAATGTATACTACCTGTAGTAAGGTTATCTACGTACTAGATCATGCACGTTGGAGCGCATGTTACTGCTGTGCATGTCGTGATCGTCTGCGTTCGTGAGCACCAGTAACTCGTCCTTCTGCGTACCAAACACGCTAATCTCAAACACTCAAATTAAACTACGTACGCGTACTCATATTCATTTGGTCATACGTGCCGTTATTTTTCATTGAACAAACACGAAAGAATCGGATCACGAACTCGATTATTGTTGACCATGTGTTGCGAAGATAATAGTTAGGTAGTGTAGGCATACTTATATAAGTAAGTATAGGTAATACACGATTAGGTTATAGGACTTATTTCATTGTTGGTACACACTTGTAAATACTATCGATATAATATGATATAATAAAAATCATAAATTATTTTAAATTGGATTGTAATTTTCCATGCCTAAATTCTTCCGCCTAGTAACTGTTGTAAGGACAGAGTTTAAAGAAACAGTGTTGGCTGAACTCATACCAACTTCTACGTCTTCTTAGTCTAAACCGAAACTAATCAAGCTCTGGTTCAAGATAAAATCTCGAGCTCAAAATCAAGTCAGTAGTTATCTCGAAATTCGTATTAAATAATCTCATTCGTATTTTAAGTACTTGTATTCAACTACGTTTGTATTCTATACGGTTTTGACTTTTAAGATTGTGCGCAAACCAATTAGTAACGATTTATTATTGAAATTAATACAATTATTAAGATATGTGGACTCTTAACGGCACGCAATTGCCTATTAAGATAATACTAAACTTATTAAATTTGAAGTAGGCTATTAGTATATTTTATATTTATATTTATGTGCTTCCTACCAAAATTTGTGAGAAGGAGAACGGCTGAGGCCTTGCGTGTTAAGCGCTATTTAGCTTTTATCTCACAGTTGTTACTAACATAAGCACAGATTGTAAACGACTCTACTCTCATTAGTAACACTAATATTCACGTAGTTACAAAGGTTCTTGTGTAGAAAGCTTGTTTCTATTTGTACTTCTCTCTCACGTATACATACCAAGACTCCATAACTAGCTTGTTTAAATTGTCATAGAAATGATGTTAGAAGATATTTTCTTCATAAAATTTATCTTGCCCATATTCTTTGATATAAAATATTATATTAGTTATATGTGACCTACCACAGTGGCAGAACTGTCTAAAGACTTTCTCCCACCCTCAATGTAACTAGCATACCCATAACCTCATTGCTTGGCAGGTGGATCGCTGACTGCAGCAGATATGGAGGTAACGCTACTGACCGTTTCCCAGTATCCTCTTAGTCGTCACTTATTTGAACACCCAGGTAAAGAGTGACACTTCATCATTCTTTCATGGAACCACTGTTTCATATTTTTGTCACAATATCTTTCATACGATTTACCAAATGAATGTTCCCCTTAGTCGTCTACAACTACCACACTCATGAGAAGATAACGTGGGTTCGGTTGACTCTCCTATATTCTGAACCGGGTAATTAATAATTTGTAGGTTATAGCAGCGAGCAGTATCGCGAGTTTTAACGTTGTTAGTAGGTAAATAACTTACTACGAATTAGATCAAATTAATTAATCAGTGTACTTATTTTATTTTATTTATGTAGTGCTAAATAATTTCTTGTTATACGTTTTCAGATAAACAATGTTTAGTTGCAACTGACATCTTACGCTTTTTCTTTGATGTTATGATAGAGAGATTGAGAGAAGTATTATTTTAATAAATAGTAACGTGACGGACAAGATGTTACAGAAAACAATTGAAGGTTTTAGAATCAATCTAAGTATGAAACAATGTAGTAGGTAATATCGTATCGATGGCGAGGCACGAGTGACCTAGGGCAGCTCAATAGAAGCCGCGGGCATATACCTACGTGACTGCGCCCACAGTCACGCTTCATCATTACAAAAATGCTCCTTTTTAACACCACAACAATTAGAGTGCAGTCTTTGAGAAAAACTTCCAGTGTACGGACCTTGTCGGTAAAGGTCATCATGTATTGCACAAAGCTGTACGTAGGCCCTTTGGTGTTTTAGTTAGTCTCATTAGATTGTATGTGTGAACATTTTTATGCTAGTAATAATGAGGAGCAAACAGTAAAGTTCAGGAAAAATCTAGTTCAAGTTCATATTTTGGTTTTTCTTTACCAACCTTATAAGTAGCTCAAGTTATCGTTTAATTAACTCGCCAGTGACAGTGCCAAATTTAGGTACAAGTATCTAGTTCTCAGACTAAATACCAAGGTCGCTGTTCAAATTACATACGAATATTTTACGCTATCGTCGATGGAACAAAAGTATTTTAACTCATGGTAAAGCTACTGTGAACTAAATATTTCACAACTTGTATAACACATAGACAATGTGTTTTACGAGTAGGTACAAGTTGTGAGAGAATTAATTCTCGTATCGTGGTACTCAAATTATTATTATTATAAGTAATAATAAAATACTAAGTAATAATATCACTTCTAGATCCAACATAACTAGTAAGTATTTATTAATGTTCTCTCTGCCATGATGAGATATGCCAGATTATTACACCATCATCAATATCATTTTATCTGAAAGAA
Organism: Parascotia fuliginaria; assembly: GCA_963082885.1. Classification (NCBI taxonomy): domain Eukaryota; kingdom Metazoa; phylum Arthropoda; class Insecta; order Lepidoptera; family Erebidae; genus Parascotia; species Parascotia fuliginaria. The sequence goes on along the minus strand of OY720170.1, from coordinate 18,730,277 downwards.
TTATGTCCTGCCTATTGCCTCTTTAGTAAAGCAACTCTGCGAGGTATTCAGCTGATTTGGTTCTCCAGTTTGTTTTTGTACTTATAAACTTTAGCAGTATGCAAATAAGTTTCATATAGTTTACGAAATATATGTAGAGAAGCAAACGAGTAATTTTGACTTAGCCTTGTGGTGCACGTGTTTGATGTGACACTTAAGATGACAATACGTTGGTACCTAAGCTTACATTTTTTTTTCTATAATAGCGTACCAAATCGACTTCATTCTACCTGTTGGTAAGCAGTCAGTGAAATCCTTGCAGGGCATGGGATAGGTGCAGGAAATGAGGGAAGTGAGGGAAAGAGGAATGGAAGGTAATTAGGACTTCGGCGCTCTCACTCACCGAACGAAACTTAATAGTATGGATACCTACTACTCTTACATCGATCTTTGAGAGAGTATTACCTTCCGATTGATCCGACCCATTCGTAGAGGATCTACTACCGTTTAAATGAACTGTAACTATCATAAACATCTTTTACTTTACTTTATTTAAGGTTTTCGATATTATCATAATATTAATATATAGAAAGATGAGCAGTTATTTTTTTTATTACCCAACTACGGCAAAGCCAAACGGAGGGTTATGTATTCGACAGGCTATGTATGTATGTATGTATGTATATGTATGTATGTTCATCTGTTCCCTCGTATCTTCTAAGCCAACTATCATAATTTGACAAATAAGGTATCGTTAGAAACGTCTTGACTGCCCGCTGGCTATAGGCTATGTTTTGTCATCCCAAATTCTATATGGGACCGTATAGAGGGCAGAAAGTACTTGATTAAAAAAAAATATTTTTAAAATACATCGTGATGGGTATTAAACGATAGGTTTTAGTCTACTGATTTTAAGTATTTATACATTATTAGCTCTTACCCGCTAATTTGCTGCATTTTCTCGATAAATGTGTATAATTTGTTTACGTGATTTTTATTGGAAACAATGTATTGAGTTTATATAACTAATAAAAAACCCGTGCAAATGCGAACATGACTTGTACACCAAACTTTTCGTACCAACTTATACACATATAGTTGCTCTATTAAGCTTCGGCCAAACCTGAGCGACTGCGACGCGGGACGCGGGACGCGACGCGGGAGCGTCTGCCGCGCGGCGGTCGCTGCCATATAATATCTATGGCGCCTTGCACACCTGCGCGACCGCAACGCGGGACTGCAGCGTCCGCGGAGCGGGACGCACGCGTCTAGTGGTCAGACGTGTGTAATAGTATAATTAAAGTACTACCCTCTCATTAAAAGTTCGATGTAAGAGTAGTAGTATTACTTTCGTTCGGTAAGTGAGAGCGCCGGAGGCCCAATCTCTCCCCTTTCATTTTTCCTCATTCCCTACTCCACTACCTTTGCCTAACTTACTCTTTGCACCTACACCACTACCTTTACCTACCACACTCCATTCGCCTATCCCACCTCCTTCACCTAACCCACTCCCTTGCCGGTAGGCAGTGGCTTTGCAGATCGCAGAGTCCCAGGCAATGAAGAAGCGACATCAGCGACAGTTACCACTTACCATCAGCTGTAAATAAAACCCTGTCAATCAAACCATTGAACCAGAGAGGTTGCCATTATTTGTCGCGTGGTTTATTCCGCAAAAGCAATAAAAGGTCTTTTTCATCAGAGTCAGAATTTGATGTTAAATACGAGAATGTCATTACCACAACAATTTAGTAGCTATCCTACTAATATTATACATGCGAAAGATTGTGGGTGTGTTTGTTACCACTTAGTGCCTAAACGGCTAAATGGATTTCAATGAAAATTGGTATGTTAGAAAGGTTTGGTGCCAGAGACAGACAAAGTATTTAAGGTTATTTTTATCCCGAAAATTAGTCTGATTGCCGAGGGAGACAAAACACATTTTAGGCGCAGGCGAAGACGTAGGGCGCATCTATTACCAGATAAAGACGCGCAGCTTTAGTGATTGTTCACTAACAAATGAAGTTCGCGGTTCGCGTCGCAGTCGCAGTCGCGCAGGTTTGGCCGAAGCTTAAAGCTTCGGCCAAACCTGCGCGACTGCGACGCGGGACGCGGGACGCGACGCGGGAGCGTCTGCAACGCGAAACTTAACGTGCACACCTGCGCGACTGCGACGCGAACCGCGAACTTCATTTGTTAGTGAACAATCACTAAAGCTGCGCGTCTTTATCTGGTAATAGATGCGCCCTACGGCTTCGCCTGCGCCTAAAATGTGTTTTGTCTCCCTCGGGAATCAGACCGATTTTCGGGATAAAAATAACCTTAAATACTTTGTCTGTCTTTGGCACCAAACCTTTCTAACATACCAATTTTCATTGAAATCCGTTTAGCCGTTTAGGCACTAAGTGGTAACAAACACACCCACAATCTTTCACATGTATAATGTTAGTAGGATAGCTACTAAATTGTTGTGGTGATGACATTCTCGTATTTAACATCAAATTCTGACTCTGATGAAAAAGACCTTTTATTGCTTTTGCGGAATAAACCACGCGACAAATAATGGCAACCTCTCTGGTTCAATGGTTTGATTGACAGGGTTTTTTTACAGCTGATGGTAAGTGGTAACTGTCGCTGATGTCGCTTCTTCATTGCCTGGGACTCTGCGGTCTACAAAGCCACTGCCTACCGGCAAGGGAGTGGGTTAGGTGAAGGAGGTGGGATAGGCGAATGGAATGTGGTAGGTAAAGGTAGTGGTGTAGGTGCAAAGAGTAAGGTAGGCAAAGGTAGTGGAGTAGGGAATGAGGAAAAATGAAAGGGGAGAGATTGGGCCTCCGGCGCTCTCACTTACCGAACGAAAGTAATACTACTACTCTTACATCGAACTTTTAATGAGAGGGTAGTACTTTAATTATACTATTACACACGTCTGACCACTAGACGCGTGCGTCCCGCTCCGCGGACGCTGCAGTCCCGCGTTGCGGTCGCGCAGGTGTGCAAGGCGCCATAGATATTATACGGCAGCGACCGCCGCGCGGCAGACGCTCCCGCTTCGCAGTCGCTTTGGTCGCGTAGGTTTGGCCGAAGCTTTATGCGAAAAATAACTCAAACATAATAATTTATTAGGAACAAAGGGGTTTGACAGAATTAAAGTTTTAAATAAAAATTATAGCGTTAAATATATTATGTAGATACTTAAAAAATCGTGAAATAATTTTAAATCTTTTCTGTGTTCACTTCTTAAAAATCGTACCTGAGATTATTGTTTTGTGCTTAGTTATACCATTATTTGCCCGGAAATAAATTCAAAATGATGCACAATGCAAAATCAGTGTTGTCTACCTAAAAGACTTTCTTACATAAATGTAAATACAAATCAGGATAGATCAGACACCGAGGGCAAAAAATAATGGTATTATTGTTTATTTTATAAAATGAGAAAACATGTTCAAATTGAAAATATGATTTCGTAAATGTAATATGTTTTGGTTATATTTTAGTATGTCATTAAACCAATCAGTGCAGTTTTAAATGACGTTCTTGTCAACACTAAGGCCGCTATTAGACTATCATAGAAATATGATCAAAGATGTGCAAGTCCATTTTAAATGAAGAACATATGACGGTATAATAACTACATGTGATTATCTATGATCATAGTTTGATGATCGTCGAACTATGATCATAGAATTTAAAATCATTTAAATGATGTTGTAATACCGCTCTAACACTAATCTGTCAAACTAAACTTCTTCTTCTTCTTCTTATGCCCTTAAATGACCACTATTAAATTTCAAACAAAAAAATAATAATTTTAAGTGTGCCTAAGTAGGTAAATTATTTCCTATAATTCCCAGATGAAATAAGTAAATAAACAAAACGTGAAATAAGTTACAATACATTAATTACTGTCCGTAAATGATAATAAGGATGAAGTCCGTGACTTATCCGTTAGCGGCGATAACCTGTCATTTAACGGCATCCTCTTTTCCCACTGACCTGTATTAGTACTTGTACAATAGAGGTCAGTGTCCTTTCCGTACATACTCAGTCTACGTCTGCTACTTACATCTTTCCTCTCTTTTTGCTCGAATAGGATAAATTCTCGGTGTAATTTATCTATTAATGTATTTACAAAAAAAAAATATATAAGTAGTATATCAGTTGTTTAGTGCCCATAACACAAGCAAATATAATTGCTTAATTTGGGACTAGATGGCACTGTGTAAATGTAGTAGAAAAAAATACTTATATATTTTTTATTACAATTAGATGGATCAAAGGGATCAGAAAAAATTCAACGAAAAATGTTATTATTAATCCTTACTTGGGCAGTTACTGCGCACAAATTACATGGGTGTACTTTAGATGCAGCAGTAATTGATTTAGGAAAGTCATAGTTTGCGAAGGGATAAGCCTATGTAGCCCTCAGCAGAATCAGGTCTTTAGATGGACTATTTATTTGTTCTTTAGATCTTCATAAATTGCTGATCTTCATGACTCTCGATCTCTCAATTAATTAGAGAGAACCTTTTAAATTCAGAAATATGATATTCCATGTTGAATATAATCATCATATTGGGTAGGAAAAAGGGCTCTTTTTATAATTTTAGAGAAAGCATGAGCAGAGCATTGATCGCTACGCTTGCACAATTTGAAGTGCAGCGGAAAACATTTTTGAGGACTTGGGACTTTCTGTTGGTAAAATTACGCGGCTATGTTTTTTGACATGAGATGAATGATCTAGTTTTGTTAACACCATTGTATAACTCTCACTATTAAAAATCGGTTCTAAAATCTATTCAACCGTGCTACTGCCGTCGTCGCTTGCCACCTAGCATAGCAATGACAATTCTTGAAAATAAAGAACGTGGTAATGCAAGGTGGCAAGCGACGCCGGCTTACCTTTAACCATTACTACACTATTTCCTTGTTTTGTACTTCTTAGAGGACATTTTATGCCGGAGTTGGGTTCTAGTTTTGAAACTATTTTTTATATAACATTCTGGGTAACGATCTTGACCTTTTGGGAAAGAGTCATCTTGAACAGATACAATAAAACCTTCCATGATTTAATGTTATGTATTTCCACACAATGGGTAGACTAGAATTAAAAAAAGCTTTATTCTTAAACACAAAATTCTTTCATAAATAGAGCGTGTTAAAATTCCCACGAATTAATAAATACAACTCACAGTCAGTCCAGTGCCTGTACACTGCAAAACATTGCCAGTTTATAAATATATTGATATTTAATACCTAGCCATAATTATTATTTATTTTTATATATTATTATTATTTTATTATTGTTAATTTTTTTACATTGTGATTTGTGAAATAGAGGTACATTGTGAATTCCTGTGGTAAATTAAGTTCATCTTACTTTATACTTATACCAAAAATTAACAGTTTATATAATATCTACATAGAAACATTTATCACAGTTCACATGTTGCCTTTACCTTTTGTAGCAATATGCAAATTGAGGCAGCCTGTAAAGCACACATTTTACTTTTTAATTTTTCTTTACAACATAGAAAGCTGTAAGTAATTAAGTATCTATAGAGTTAAGTGTATTGCCTGCGTCACTTTGCATGCTACTTGAAACTGTAACTTACAAAAATTGTAATAACCTGGCGATTAAAAAGAGTGGCCTGAGTTTCTTGCCAGTTCTTCTCATGGCTCTACTTCTTCAGCGAACTAGCTGTAGGTTAATTTGCTGACATTTTGTAAACTTTGACGTTCATAAGTGTTAATTTAATTAACTTAAATGAATAAACATATATTTCATTTCATTTCATATATTTAGGTACGCCTAATGTCGTAATTTGCTTTGTAAACACCCTCGTGTTTTAAACGGCGGTTTAAACCCGGGCAAGTACCAATGTGATTTTGCAAATCATATGTACTTTCTAAGTTTATCTGGACATTACTGATTGACGGTAAGGGAAACATAGTTAGGAAACCTGGACTTCTGAGTACCTAATTCCGAAATCGCCAGGCCGCCTTGAGCAAGAGATGCGATCAATGCTCATATCTTCTCTTTTTTTTTTTAATAATAATAATATATTTTATTTCGCTCAAGTAATACAAGGTAAAGGTAAATACTAATAACAAAAGATAGATAAATATGTAAACAAAGTAAGAATAGGTATCTTTTATATTGTACATTGTTTTTATTATACTAACTATTTGGCCTGGTATAATCTATAGTTGTAGAACTATATTAGCGAAGGGTAGACATCAGTTGATTTGCCTCTGACTCTCAAACTAGGTAGGTACCTGTGTCTTGAGTCGACAGTGGTTCATCTATGACTTAAAAGGTTAATATTTAAACAGATAAGGACGTGTAACAATTGTTATCCTATTAATAATTTTAAAGTTAAAAGTTATTATAAAGTTATATTAGATAATTTAGATGGTGCTATTGTGTACTAATATTTGTAATATGCTACTAGTATGTATGTGGAATTGTGTGATGTGTGCGTGGATGCGTGCTTGTGTGTTAAAAGTTTATGTGTGAGAAAGATTGTTTGTTTATTCATGATTGTTTGTGCTCGGGAGTGACAGGAGTTAGTGGTTGGGTTACAAGTGACGGTATGGAGCGATGAAACTTTAATGTAGCTTTATATATTTATCATTGTTAATTTGTTATATATTATTTAAGAAGGTTCTCCGTTTCTTCATAGTCCTGCTGTTGTAGCCAATTGCGTATCTTCTTTTTGAGAGAGAAGAGGTCTGTATGAGAAGAGGTCTTTACCTGCATTGGAACAATTTATGGGTCGATATAATGATATTTACGCCTATATATGGCGCTGTGTGCATGTGGTAGAATATTATTATTATTATTATTATTATTATATCATTATTTTTATGAATAGTGAGGCCTTTACGTACATTAAAATCACGGACGCAAAGTACATTGAAACCCAGAACAATTATCTGTAGACGTGGGTGTCTTTTGGTCTGGGTCAGAATTAATCAAGTAACATATTTCATCAGCCTAAGAAAGAATAAGCGAATAGTATTTTTTAAATATTACTTCATGTCAGAGTACCCCGATATCTTTTTCTAGGTACTCGTAATCTGTGTCTTTCCTACGAACATTAGCAAAGTACAGATGTAAATGGCGAAGTCCACACTAACAAAAATGTTTCTATCCGCGCAGATAAAACTAGTTGTTGTAGCTATTCATGCCTACTCACTTTTCATGTTTATGAGTGGGCTTGTTTTGATCATCGTTGACACTAAATATAACATAGAATAGTATGTTAAATCTAGTTTTAAACATATTTTTTATCTATGACCATTTTTGACCATTGTACGTTCTTCCTACATTTCTAAAACTTAACCTGTGGCTTTGGACATTTTGTAATTTATTAACGTAAACTACTTATATAGTGTGTGTGTGTGTGATGTGTTATATTGTTATTTTTTCTTAATCATCTACAAAAAACACATTTAGATAAAAAGAAACTAAGTTAAAAGGATAGAACATCTATTGCACCGAAAATGGTGTCTACACTCTAATTAAAAGTGAACACTATAGCTATGTGATATATCTGTCTCAAAAATTACTGCCAATTTACCAGCCAAAGTTAATCTCTAGCTTTGCAAATGATCATTCTGATAGCCTATTCCTTATGTCAACAATAATCAAGAAGTTTGAAGAGCTTACTTAAACTTGTATGTAGTTAATTAACATAACTGTACGTTGTTACTGTCTTTGACATCATTGCGTCAAACCCAACGAATGAACCGACTTTAATGTGTTTATTTTGATTTATAACATAACTAATTTAATATCCCTTTCATTTAATTATGCTTGTGTTGATATAGCGATCCAGTCATATAAACTTACGCTAAATACGATTGACGTATCAAGGTTGTATACTTGTCAAGACTTTCTTAAAATATTAAATTAATTTTATTTTTAAACAATATGTTAAAATAGGATTTTTATTTACTTTATTATTTAATACATTTTTGTAGCTGGTCACATAGAGCCCCGACCATAAACATAATATACTGACGTAAACGTAAGTTAACTAACAATCCCGATGCATAATTTTTACCTAATATGTTGGTATATATCTGTTTTGATGTCCGTTAAATTTTTAAATGAATATGTTTAAGATTACATTATAGAAGTGGTGCCAGCAGTACACAATTTTGTTTTCAAATCAATGTAAGATAGGTGTTAAATATTGTAATAACTAAAACTGTTACTTACTTAGTTTATATCTGTTTACACCATGTGTACATTGCACAGTTTGATGCAATGTCGTAAGCTCTGCACCGATTGTAATGTTGCTCGGTGTAACGGCGACTGGGGCACAAACCGGCCAGTTCATAACTATCACAGACACCCAATATACCTAGGTGCCTACAATTAGCTAATCGCGCTATTGCACAGTTTTATAACTAGTCCGCCGCTGCTACTTATTTATTTATCGACCAATACGTTCTTATTACAATTATTACATACAACTCGAGCATTACATTCAATTTCATAAAGTTTTTCTAGTAGGTACCTATAACTCACTGAATGTAAACTGCACCTATTGAATAACTATTACAATTCAACGATATGTTAGCGTGAGAAATTGTACACTTGTAATTTAATCTATTTGTTTAATAATGTTAACTACAGAAAATAGTAGGCATGTCATGTCATAAGTAGTCATAACCCTGTTTATCCGAAAGTTGCAAGTAGACATTTAGGTATGAGTTTTGAGGTTTCCTCGGTAACAAGTTACCTGTACACATTTTACATTTATGCGCAGGCTGAGGTCTAATGCTGAGTATTTTCTGAGCATCGAATGAAGTCTCAGTAGGTATGTTAATCAATAATCATATGGAATAGGTAATGTAAGTTAGAGATATAAAGATCATACCTATTATTTCTTACTACTACAACTACCTACAACACCGCTGTAGGAGACTCCTGGAATCAAATATGTGACGCAGTAAAGACTTTACGAATTCAATTTCAAAGCATACAGGCTCTTTGGTTAAGAGATCCCTCTTGGACTGATCCCGCGGGTTCAGTTGACAGAGTGTGTTTTTGAATTGGTCAACTGATCCCGCATGTTAGTCATTAATATCACCAACATATTAGATTTTTTTTAGATTACCTGGATTCAGCCAATCACAGCTTTAGAAGTTGTTTTAAAAAAATCATTTACTATTTATTTCGTGATAGTAAAGTAGGTTTATTCCCAGTAAATTATATTATAATTATGTGAAGTGATATTTTTGTAAAATAGTTCGTGGGTGAATAAAATATTTCGGTTCTTGTATTGTACTTGTATTATTCTTAAGTAAGATAGGTGTATGTTATATAATTAAAAGGCAAAGTATATCTAGATTTTAATTCTTTTTTTAAAGCAATACCGTTCCTTTTTTTCTAATTTACACTATAGATAAAAAATAATTTTGTGTTGAAATATTTTGATAAGGGCACTAATTTATATGTTTCTCTTAGAATAGTTAAAATGAGGATGGACCAACATCGCGTGGCAATCCATCTCTTTATGTTAGTACTAACCCGCACTCGACAGAACTAAATATAGTTACGACTACGAGGTGGGTCGAGAGGGCAGAAGAATAAATAATTTGTCCTTACTGGTCACTGAATGCGTTTAACATTTTCTGCACGCCTGTATGCAAATTCAAATATAAACAATTATTAAGCGGGCTCAGTTGACTAGAGAAAAATAATTAAATAAATGAATATTTAACTCATCCCGCGGAATCAGATTAGAGCGGGCTCACTTAACCAAAGAGCCAGAACACATACACACACACACACACACACACGATACTCAATATAATGTTAGTGGGCTTTACTATTTCCTTGACATGAGCAGAAAAATACGCATAATAACGCAGGATTAAAAATGCAATAAAATTGAAGTATTTATAAGCACAGTCTTTACACCTAAGGCCAAAGTCAACAGCATGGTAGGCACGCCAAAGGATGTTTGCCCCTACAATCACCAGGCATTTTTAAGATCAACTGCAACTGCGGTAGCTCGTACATAGGCCAGACTAAGTGGACTATTGCTGAAAGGGTCAAAGAACATATCGTCGCTGTAAAGAATCGACAGACCATCAAATCAGCGATTGCCGAACATATTCTGCAAACGGACACCAATCACTGGATTGAATTTTAGCGCACGCAAGCCCCCTTCACTGATCGTACCTACTACTCTCGGGCTGTACGAGAAGCTATTAAAATTAAGAAATATACAAATTTCAATAGGGAAGATGGCTGCAAGCCGTCGGCTTCGTGGAATCCAGTGATTCAAATCACACAACCTTGCTTTGCTCAGGCGGTTAACGCTCGCATACAGAATAAGGACATAGTGAGTGTGTTTTGTGGTACGTGGAAAGGAAAAAATGCGAGAGTAGATCTAGAATCTACTTCGCATACGGAGCCGTGACATCGCCTCATCAGACTGCTTGTGACCACGGCTGGTGTAACCAGGTTGAAATATCTAGCAAAATAAGGTATGTAAATACCTACCTAATGCATGATCGCGTGAATTCCCGTATAATTAGATATATTGTACTGGGTACAATTTATCTAAATATACGGGAATTAGTACCTACTTAATAAGTTTTTTATGAGTTACTAACATTCTTTTATGTAAATTAAATATAAAAGTAAGTTACTGTTGAATCTACAATACAGCTAAGATTTTCTTAGTTACGATGTTACGCAGTCTGAATACTATTTTTAGAGCACAAAAAATGGTCGGCTTCACCGCAGCAGGCGGCGCGGCGGCGCTTGCGTAGTGCCAGCGTCCCACTCGTACCTACTGCTTGCAGTATTATGCGTGCCTCATTCTTATATCACCCAGTCAAATAGTTTAGGTAATGCCCTGTGATCTCGCAACAATTAAGTTGACACCGTCGTAGTCCGTTTCATATTTTTGTCACAAAAAGTTGCAAGCATTTGACGGCTAAACGAAACAGTAGAGCCGGGCAGGGCGCGCCAGATTCAGAAGTAGGTACTTGCACATTTACTTGCGCATGTGCACAGTAAGACGAGTAGATTTAAAAATAAATCGTATATTTTAACCTACTGAGAGAAGGTATTTAAAAAATTGACTATAAACTGATCTTTGTCTATACCTAACTAAATTTAAATACTTTTACAAATACTAGATATGGCTACTACCTAATTAATAAGTTTATTAGTAAATAAGAATTATTGTCAAAGACAATAATTCTTATTCTTATTTTAACAGCATAGAGTCAAAAAAGCTCAAAACTGTAGGTAGGTTGGTATTCAGACATTGTCCTTGCACCATTCAGATAGTACCTACTTCTTTAAATATAACTAAGAATCCCTCTAAACATATTGTTTATCAATAAAAAGAATTTAAAACCGATTTTACTAGTTTACCTTGTCCCATAAATTGAAAAGGGTTAAATTATATAAAACATTACTTAATACTTAAATAATTACTTAATACTTAATGATGGTATACCATATAGTATAAAAGCGACGGATGGTTTGATTATCTAAGAGTTAGCCAGGTGTCAATGACAGCAACATTATAATGAATTATGAGTGACCCATTGCCTTTCACGTCGCGCTGTTGCGCGGGAGTTCCTATTTGTTGTTTGGAACACCTTTTTTAAACTATTGTTAAAACAATTTAGCCTTAAATTCTTGATAAGATTAGTTCACACATTCATGTCGTCTCTCTCAGTTTTGTGTGAAACTATCTGGTTGGCATCGCTTAGGTACTAAACAAAACAATACAATAATAGGAAGCTTTAGATACCTATTTATATAAGCCTGTATTTAGGTATTTTTCAAGTCTGATTGAGACCTTTTTTTTCTATGTTTAGATGTGTCACGAACCTCAAAACTGGTAAGTAGAAACATAATATCTCCAGTCCAGTCAAATATTTTATTCATAAACAAAAATGTTCTAGAACTCGTTATGTCGTACTAATTTTACAAATTAATGTATCATAGACGCAGTCATCGCGTCGTAGAAGGTAAGATCACTCAACCATAGATAAACGCTAAACCTATAAATACTAGTCGCTTCCTACCATATCTGGAAGCTTGCCTTTTGGTCAAATTCAACCATTGAGGTTGTTATCGTTTTCATTAGCTCTACTTAGACAGGTATTTGGTTCTAGTTGGCATCTCGCACACATATCAAGCATCAAGCAGTTGAATACCTGACTTTAAAAGTCATAACATTTTTAACCGACTTCAAAAGGAAGGAGAATCTTACATTTTTTTTATGTACGCTTTCCGATTACTCGAAGATGGGCTGGATCGATTTAGAATTTTATTTTTTTGTTTGAAACGGCTTCTCAGGTGGTCCTATGATCATCATAAATCATAAATCAGGAGAAATAGGAAGTCTTCAAATATTTAAGAAATTGACAACGGAACTTTTCAATACATACAATACACAGCAAATGGACTGGGATTGCTGAAATCTTATGTCTGTTTATTATTTACACCAGTTCATAACATAACATCACGCCGGTACGCTGTGAAGGAGTAAGCACATGAAAACCACTAAAAAGTTAAAAAAAACCGCCTTCAAACAGGAAGAAAACTAAAAATTTATAAAATAATTTTAAACAAAAGAAAACCGATTACGAACAGAAAGGAAAATAAAAAGTAAAATAAATTTATATACCACAAAGTAATTCGTATTTTGATTTAGTTAATCAGAAATAATTAAATAAGTATTTTATAATTTTGAAGTTGGTGCTAAGTAAAACAATAACAGGGTAGGTACCTATAGGTATTTTCAATCTTAATTTGCTATTGTAGTAAGGTTCTTATAGTATTTCTATAGTATTTCCTCATGAAATGAATTAAATCCAAACACCAAGTAATTGCTGTAAATCGCTGAGGAGTTTCCTCAGACTGTCTTTGTGCTCCTTCATCAGATCGACTCCAAACCTTCACTAAATAGTAGTGCCTTAAAATACCTAATGAAAAAAGTAAAAAATGCACTAGTCGCCAGTACGATTCTTGATGATGGTACCACCCTTGGGATATCTCCTTTCCAACAAAAAAATAATCATCAAAATCGGTTCATATACGACGAAATTATCCGCGTATACACATAAAAAAATAATATGATACAGTCGAATTGAGAAACCTCCTCCTTATTTTGAAGTCGGTTAAAAAATAAATTCACTTAGCACAAAGTAATTCGTATTTTGATTTAGTTAATCATAAATGATTAAATACTATTTTATAATTTTGAATATCTATACTTAGTTATTTTTTAACTTGGCACCGACTTATAAGTTATAAAACACTTATTTAATTATTTCTGATTAACTAAATCAAAATACGAATTACTTTGTGGTAAGTAAATTTATTTTTACGTTTTAGTTTCCTTCTTGATTTGAGGCGGTTTTTATTTAAAAATATTTTATCAATCCAATATTTCAAGGATATATTTAAAAAAGCTGTATAACAAAAGAAAATATTTGTTAATTTGCGAGATAACGATCTGGGAACTTAAAATAAGCTGTTCATTATGAAGTATTAAAAGTTTTTAGCGAATGTAGATAAGCAGTACAAATAGAAACCCAACAATTTTCATATAACGATACGATCAAAATAACCTTCCTTGGCATAACTTAGAGAACATAATTTAAGTTTTTGACAATCGTATTGTTATCGAATCTATCGCAAGCGGCGCAGCGCGGCGGCGGCGGCGCGGGCGGCGAGCAGCGCCAACGCCGAGGTCAGCGCGTACCCGGTGTCCGGTAATATTCGTACCATAAAACAATGGACATTAACAATTATAAATAATATAAGTGTTACTGCCGACTCCACACACTATACTAAGACACAAAAAGTTCTCTCGGGTCTTTTAAGGGAGCCACATAACATAACATACATATATCATAACAAACACGTAAAATCCTTGCTCTATGGCACGCAAACGTGTCTAAAAACTGGCTTTATAAATATCGTAGAACGTACATCACAAATATCCACCACTACTTACACATTTCAATTGGTCATGGTCACTACGACATTTCTGAAAACAGTAGGTACCTGCCTTAAGTATATTTAGGTACAATATATGAAACTATGCGAGATATATAACGACATCTAATCAAAAAGCGGATATAAATATGATATGACTACATCAAGTATTGTGAATGTTGTTCGCGCAAATAGGCACAACCTTATGAAGGACATTGCTAGGAGAATTCTGTTGTTCTGTTTATTATTATGTGCTAATACAACAGCGAACAAAATAATAATGTTCGCAACACTGTAAGTATGTTAGTTAAGATTTAGTATTCATTTAGTCCAGTCCAGTGGTTAGGTGACAATAAAAGATATCAAGGGTAAAGATAAAATTATAGAAGTAATTTGGCAGTTAAGCATTTAATACTAAATATACTCAAAGAAGATTCAAAAGAAATCAAAATAATAAATGAACATGTATCTCGAATACATCAGATCAAGGGTGGCTCTGATGATGTGTAAAACGAGTGAACTTTGTGAACTGATATCGAAAAACACGTGTCGAATTTGACCCCTCTGCGACATAATCAAGCGTCTTTAGTTCTATGTACTCCGCGGGCTATATAATAATATTAACCCAAAAACTGTCCATTTGACGATACCAATAGCAAGAGATTATGTAAAAGTTGAATATATCTTGAATATGTAGTCGGCGGTTGACCGCTGACAAAAGGTCACTGCTGATACAGTGCGTTGACTTTCAACTTCTAACGGTGATTGTAAACACTAGAATTCTATGCATATGAACAAAACTATAATTTTTATTTGCGATATTGATATATGAAATTGTTTCACGGTTCGTCGCGTGTTTCATACCGATTTCTGTGTTAAGACATTTTTTACATTAACGAGGTCGCAATATTTTCAATAACAAAGTATTTATGAAAAGTGGCTCTCATGAATCACAGTTCGTTATGGCCAATTATTCCAAAATAAATCATAGGTCGTCTGGTGATTCGTATATTCAATTTAAAATAAGTAGTAAGTATATCAGATAATAAATCACATAGATTAGCACAAATATTTTTTTACTGTAATG
This sequence comes from Parascotia fuliginaria, assembly GCA_963082885.1. Classification (NCBI taxonomy): domain Eukaryota; kingdom Metazoa; phylum Arthropoda; class Insecta; order Lepidoptera; family Erebidae; genus Parascotia; species Parascotia fuliginaria. The sequence goes on along the minus strand of OY720170.1, from coordinate 18,715,215 downwards.
ACATAGAAGACGTAGCACATAAATCGAGCTATCGTCACCAATTATAGTATTGAAAAAAAAAATGCATAACATTCGTGAGTTACTCAAGCAGGTCAGTCCATGGTCAGACACACAATGTCAACTTAATTTGCTGTAGCAGCCTCCATTCAGTTAGATGTCGGTCTCTCCGGGTCTCTCGAATGTAAAAGTTTAGATAATCAGATGTTTGAAGGTCGCCAATTTTGAAATTAAATCCCCTCGAGCTTTATTTAAAACTTGACTAGGTCGTAGTGGGCACATACTTAGCGAACAAAATTGTGATTTATGTGTGTACCTACTATTATTAATAATAGTTATAATATAATAGACGAACCATTGGCAGTCTGGTTACTCAGAAATTAACATTTTCTTTCGCTACTATTGGTACTGGTCGGATCAGCCTGATCTCAGAAGATCTGTTGATGATTAAAGTGCAACTTGTGTGGCGAGCGATTGAGCGACTAATCTGTGCATTGAGAAAGTCAAGATTATAATATATGTCGAGTTTTGCGACTCAAAGTATATCGCACTTATGGGTTGTTGTAAACAAATAACGAGTGTTTAAACAATTGTTGGCACGAACTGTCGTGTCGGCTCGAGCACTAACACTTGTGACGAAATCGGCTTTCGTCGAACGCAATTTAAGAAATTATGTTCGACATCATTTCGACAGTCAAGTCGTAACTCGCTTCTAGTTGGTTTATCGTGGATATATTATGCATTAGATGTTAATGACTTCGATGATGATGAAAATTAGCTGTGTTACCTTTGTAACTTAAAACCGATGTTATAATCTGGTGATTTATCTTTGTTGCATCTCAAATTTACAATAATATAGTTAAATTTAACATTACTAATCATAAGTCTTTGCAATAATAATAAGTTGGATTAAACTTCTGGAGTAGGCGCTGAGTGAAGTTATAATTACATATTGTTTGGGCCGGGTCATTTGAGAAAATACATTTCAAAAAGCTTTCCAATAGCGTAGTACTTAAAATAAGCTTATTACTTATAAATTCACAGATACTTAATGGTGATACCTTTAAATCTAGTAGACTGCTTTAAATCTTTGTTTTTTTACTTTGATTTCTTTCTTTTGTGATCAAAATTCTATTATTGACGTTGCAGTAGTGGGTATAGTTCAAAATAAAATTAAAAACATAAATCGCGTTCGCTATTTTGGCTCGTGAGTCTACCTCCCACTTAACGAGTTTTTTATACAACTTCGACGGAAATCAAGCATATACCTACGTATCAGTCACCCCAATAGCGAATCCAGGATGTGGTTTTGGAAGGGGCTCAAGCCTCCCTCCAAAACCATATATATAGGTACCGTGTAAACATATATATACCGCGGCGAGGTATACTATATTTCTTTTGCGACAATATTCAATGAATTTTAAATAAACAAATAAGTAAGAGTATTTTATAAACAATACTATGTCAAACAAGATAGGCGCTTAGGGTAGGTACTGTTGGAGCTGCCATGGATTTATAGTGCGTCTGTAAAGTTCGCAAAAAATCAAATTGATGGCTTTGCCGCAAAAATGAAAAAAGGTGCTCCTCTCTGATGACACGTCTCCGTGCCAGCACCAACACTATCCTCAGCGTCTTTGCTGATCGGTGGGCAACGCTGATGGTGCGCAGGTGGGTGAAAATTCACACAAAACATTATTGTCATTTATTTAATTACTAACACTAGTCTGTAAGATCATTTTTACTAACACGGGTCGTTTCTCTTTCACACCACGATAGTGTTTCGTGGTGTGAAAGAGGAACGACCCGACCCGGATGACGAAATAAATTAATTTAAATTTTATCTACTTATTGTAGTTCTGTTTAATTAATTATTACGCTAGTAGATGCTTACTGATTTCATGTAAGCATCTTGCATAAACCAACCCTTTCATAGTTCAGGGTAGTAGGTAGAAAGCTCTCATATCAGTGTGAAGTATCACTTAGTTTGAAGATGTATAAAACAAAAATTGCTTATTTGCATTGTGCAGATGTGGTGCCGATGTAAGATATGACTTCATATGATATTAATAATTTGATTGTATCATCGGAAGAAAAATCTAATAATACATACAACCGACATTTAATAATGAAAAAAAAAAATTATAACATAAAATAAATGATAGAATACCGTGATACAGCTATTACCAGTGTGTCAACACTACTTATAGTTACAAGCTTAAAGGATTGCTCAATAAATACATAAGGTAGAGGGAGCAAAAAGTACACAGTAAAAATATAGATTTTTTTATGTACAAGATTAAGAAATAACAAATTGTCAAGGAACTAAGACAAGTTTGTAAAGTGATTATAGGTAAGTTACGTTTGGCCTTGTGTATCAAATCTCGATGATGTTTAATTCCACATAAACCCTTGTGGTTTTTGGTTTGCAATTATTGTAACTATTGTATTATTGTGTGAAAATAAAAGATAAAAAAAAAAATTAAGATTACGACTTCAGTAATTTATATACCTAAGTTGTAACAACAAATGAACTAAGTATATCAATGTTTTCCGTTCACGGTGACTTTTAATTTAGAGGTTAAAAAAGCTATAATTACATACTTAAATGTTAAAGTGATCGTAGGAGGCATGGCAAATAAGGAAAACAAAATGCCACTACGCAAACACTTAGAAAGATAAACTTATAGCTAAAAAATTAATTGAGTTATATAATAATCCTTATCAAGGAAATCCTAGGTTTGGAAATTCAGCGATCTGAGCATTTGTATCGTGGCACTGCGATGTTTCTATCAAAACCTAAACACGGGCATAGTGTTTTGGCGGTCACTGTTTAGCATACATAAATATAAATTTTAGCACAAATGGAACTGACATATAGGTACTTACTTTTTACGATAACATTACTTTAAAATGTCCTCTTAAAATATGTGACGTATCGACACCTCACCGAGGTTAACGAAAATAGTTTGCAATCACCAATAATGATACAAGTTTTACATTGACGATAATATTTACGAAACAGCTTTTAGCTGATTACTAGTAGTTGATTTTCACCCGTGATTCGATAAACTTTTAAGTTTGAACTTAAGCTTTCTGCACTTCTCTATTGTTATGAATCTTAACCATTGCATATCTCACACTCACGTGTAAGCAATTTTCTCTTAAGGCAAGTTTTTCTTACAAATGCTTAAGAACAGGTTCTTAGTATTGTGTTTTATACCTAAACAAGATGGAATTACAATCTGAAAATCCTTTAAAACATTATTCATTCTTTAATCTATAAATTTCGGTAATTCAATACGCAATGTCTGCAATTTGGCTCGATCGATTTTAGTCTCAAAGATAAGTCTAAACTGATTTTAAAACCCATTTCATTCAGTATATATTAGTTTTTGTGTAATGAAACTTATATCAAATGAATAGTCGTGGAAAATGTAAGGTTTTTCGGTAATCAAAAAGTAAAATTTAGAACGTCTTCTCCTCTGTTTCCTAAGATAATGAGTTTTCATTCTTGCTGAGGCTTCCGTGCTCCTCGTTCAGTTCCGCTGGGACAGCGTCAGAGGTCCAACCTGTGTCATTTTTTTTGTTATCCGAAAACAGCGCGTAATTTAAAAAAATAATAGCTTTACGTGTATAGGTATATATTATAGAATAGATAAATGAGTATATTTTAACATTATGTTTCTGTTATGAATTCACTTTTATTATAAAATCTATTATTATTTAAAAATGCATTGTATTTTGTTTAACTAACGTTTCATTGGTGTCACAATATAGAAATGTTGCAGTAAGTTAATTACATGTAATTATGACGTCACGTTTGAACTTTGTATTACAAGTTGGTACGAGTACAATCACTGTCAATAAAATTCTAAATCAATACTATTATATAAAGCGGAAGAGTTTATTTGTTTGTTTGTTTGAACGCGCTAATCTCTGGAAACTTTTTTGCGTATGTTAGCCCAGTTCTCGTGGAAGATTATAGGCTATGTAACATCACGCTACTGGGGACGGGAGCTGAGCAGTAAGCTAAGACGCGGGTGAAATCGTAAATTTTGACAAGAAAAATGGTATCAAAAATTATTAAATTTTATATGTACAGACTCTTGTCTGAAATTATAATATATCCTCCACAAATTAGAGGAATGTCAGTAATAAACATTAAAATGAGCCAAAATTAAGAATATAATGAAAATATAATGGTCTTTTTATTTCTAAATCACTAATTATTACTTATTTTGAATGTTATCATTATCCTATTCTATCCTATACTAGTAAGTAGGCATTGTTTTATCATTTCCAAGTAGATATGTAAATTGTTAAAAAATTAAAATTTTAAATAATTAAAAAATATCATAAAAAGCGATCAAACTATTTAAATAATATATAAATATCAAAGACTAGCTGTTGCCCGCGACTTCGTTCGCGTGATAATTCATGTGTGCCTATATGAGAATATTACCTGCCTGATCTTACGGCAATCGTACAATGTATCAGTAATAAATATCAGAATAATCCGTCATCATAGTGAATCCCATTTAAATCTATTTACCCGCTACCAGTACAACTGACGAAATTTCACACCAACTTGCGACTCCTATTTTCCCACTTAATAAAGGTAATTTGTAAGTAATAAAAAATGAGTATTTTCTAGTAATTTGGAAATCCTAATAAAAAAAACAACTACAACTAAGTAAAAACAACTTCGAAAGGGAAATCGACAGTAGGATTCAGTTGGGTTGAGTAGCGATCCACAAACTCCGTCAAGTCTTTACGTCGCCCATACCGCAAATCCTAAAGACCAAAGTGTTTACCAATGCGTTCTACCTACAATGAGCTATGGTGCTGAAACGTGTACACTCACAAATGGACTGGTCCATAAGTTAAAAGTCGCTCAGAGGGCTATGGAAAGAGCTATGCTTGGCGTTCGTCTGATCGACAAAATCCGTAAAGAGGAGATTCGACGGCGAACTAAAGTTACCGATATAGCTCTCCGAATTAGCACTCTGAAGTGGCAATGGGCTAGTCATATTTGTCTCAGATCAGACAATCGCTGGAGCCGCAAGGTTCTGGAGTGGAGACCGCGTACAGGAAAACGTAGAGGACGCCCACCGCTAGATGGAGCGACGATTTACAACGGGCGGCTGGCAGAAACTGGATGCAAACAGCCGTGAATTGGGCAAGATGGCGCGCCTTGGGAGAGGCTAAAAAAACTATAGAAGTTTCATACAAACTTTGTCATCCCTTTAAACCCCCTTCGCAAAATCTTTTCAGTAAGCACCTATGTTCTAAAAGGAACCCCCATGCAAAATTTGAGACTTCTAGCACTTGTATTTTTTGAGATTTCGTGATTGAACTTTTGCTTTTATCTAAATATATACAGATTTTGTTTTTACTATTACCAGGCTACTCTAGCTTACTCTGGAGCATGCTACATACAACTTTCCTTTAAGTCTACGCCTGTTACCTTAAGAGTTTGACCTTGAGCTTTGTCTATGGTCATTCTGAAACAAACTTTGATAGGAAACGCACTCTTTTGAATTAAAAGGGATATTTGATGGTGTTAGGGGGGATCCTAGGAATAAATATCTACAGAATCCTCTCAAGAATAACCGGTTAGTATAGTTGTCTCGATTACATTACATTGTTCGTTGCATTGGAATTCAGTACCATTGCATAATTTTGGTGGCTTTATGTTGCGCATTGGCGCGCTCTCAATTTGACCGTAGCAACTTGTGCTCGCTCATTCATATAGCGTACCCTCTCCCCTTCAGTAAAAGAAGTAGTCAGCACCACCTTTTGAGCCAGCTGATGAGCATCAACGTCCTGTGTCCCTATCGCATCTTGCAAGTATATATAACTGTCTGCTGTAAGCTGCGCCTGATTGTTCCTAATATAACTCAATTTTTTCGTCTCAATTTCTTTTTGCAAACAGCAAAAACTGGCTAAACAACGAATGAAAATAGATGATTATCGTCTCCTTTCTTAATCATTAGATGGTAGGATAAAAACTTACTACTAGCTACTAATAGCAGCTACCACTATGTTTATATTACTGGGGTACAAAAGTGAAGTATCTATCCTCGCCGTAGCAAAACAAACGTGGGTACGGTAATTTACCCGTATGAGAGATGGATTTCAATTGTTCGATGCAATGATTGTGTTATCATAGTACTTAATGAGGGTGTTTAAGAAATTTCGCCACCAGTTGGCACCACTTCAACTGTCACATTGCGCCAATCAGGGATTAACTTTTAAATAAGCGCTTGACACCTAGACCTGGCGCATCGGTGCTGCCACCTGGTGGGCACCATTTTAGAAAATCATTTCAGTAATTTTCTTTTGTTTGTTTTGTGTTAAGCATGTGAATTATCCATTTTGTTAAGTAAACATTAAAATTTGCGAAACGAGCAATGAATAATGTTTGTTTTGATAACACTTTTTTTTTTTTTTTTTTATAGTATAGCCTACCAAAGTGACTCCACCCCGACTGATGGTAAGCAGTCACTGGAATCCAGAAGTGGCGGTCACTATACCAAAAGCCATCGTCTTAAACTGCTGGTATGGTGGCCTCCACTATGGCGGCTGGGAATGGGGTTAGGGGAAGGGAATGAGGGAGGTGAGGAAAGAGGAAAGAGGGAAATTGGGCCTCCGGCGCTGTCACTCACCGAACGAAACGTAGTACGGATACTACTACTCTTAAGACGATCTTCTATGAGAGGGTAGTACTTCCCCGGACGATCCAGCCCATTCATGCTGAAATCAGCATGGATCTACTACCGTAGATCACACTAAAATTTTCTTAAACTCCCTCATTACAAAAATGACTATAGCAACTTCATTTGACGAAGGTTGATTGAGTTTTCATACATGTCAACATAAAATATTTTAAATCAAAAGCATTAAGGTGTATTGATATCAACTTCGAAGCAACATATCCCCAATATTAACTTTTTTTCCTTTCTAGCCCCTTTAAAGGATGAATTTTATGAATTTTAATAAAATACGGCACACATCTTCTATCAATTCTGTTAAAAAATGTTTATGCAAAATTCGAAGTAGATTGTGTAAAATCTACATTTATATAGGTGAAGGTGTGACACTTTTTGCATGATTTTTGTATTATACCGACGTCTAGTTGTTACTATGTCAATGGTTATTAAAACAAGTGTTTGTTATTTGGTTTATTTTATTATTTTCTTAATCATTAACTATTTAAGTGTCAATTGATAAATGATTTAAATTGTGAAACAAGCTCTAAATTATATTGAACAAGTTGGCTTCTCAGATTTTGATTCCTAAACTTAACCCTAAACCGATTGCTAAAGAATGATTTTAGCATTAAGTCCACCATTGTTCTTTCGTGCATGGCGTTCAATAATTAAAAATAAAATAAAAAAATAAACTTTAGAATGTAACGTTTATCCGACGAGCTTTACATACAATACGGCGCTTGCGGTGCGCAAACTGTCAACGCGTGACGTCGCGCCGTGCCCGCCGCTGTCATCGTACGATGATCGTAGATAAATTCGTCGTACTGTATTGGCGAAGGCTGGGCTAGCGTTTATACTACCTTCGAGTGCCTATCTCCAGAAAATCCTCGCCTTAAGGGTTTCTTTAGGTAGGTAATGTAATGGGATTGCTATCGCCGACAATTTTAACAGCTATTCTTTTGTTTTTTATATTAGCCTACCAAAGTAACTCGACTCTGCGTGATGGTAAGCAGTTAGTGGAATCCAGAAGTGGTGGACACGCCGACATAAAATTTTTGAGTGTTTATATAATCAAGACAATTGCACACACAAGCTTTGTGTCGTTGCGGACGAGGTACCAAAGATACAACTAATATAAAAACAATAGGTATAACTGAAACAATAGGTATAAGTTATTTGTTCCGGTAGGATGTGTGTAGATGACCGGTGTAGGAACACGATACTTGGCTTGGTACAATGGTAGTGGCGACAGACTATCATAACCGTTAAAATCCATAAGCGATGTCATATTTTAAGAAGTTTTAAAGAAACAAAAATTCATTAAAAACTAAATACGGTCTCAGAAGATACACTAGGTGCAGATATACATAACTGTTCAAACATACAGAGGACACGCGCAAAGGTCCCTTTTATTTACGTCGCGCAAATAAAGCGCACTAAAATCACAATTTTCGACACAAACCGAGTCAATTCGTTTGAAATCTCTGACTTTATAATAGAATAGTTTGCATATACATGCATATTCATACTCATTATTTAAAAATTTGCATTAATATAAATATAGTGTATACAAAAGAATCATAATAATAAATTGACATGCAAATTTATGTTGAGAGAGAGTTATGATAATAAAATATATTGTTAATATGCAAGCATTATGACGTGTACCGCTCTTGGCAGTTATGGGACAATATTATTATAGAGAGGTCATAAATAGTGATAAATCAATCAAGCACCTTTGTTGGTTGGGTTGGTTGTCTTTCAATACCGCAAACCGCCTATCAAAACTTTAACATGTTTTATATTTAGGTATAATGTATATTAACCTACCAAAGTGCCTACATTCTTCCTGATGGTAAGCAGTCAGTGGTGTCCAGAAATAGTGGTCACTGTTTCAAAAGCCATCGCCTACTGGTATGGTGGCCTCTTCTATGGCGACTGGGTTAATGGGGTAGGTGAAGAGAATGCGGGAAATTTGTAAAGAGGAAAGTTACATCGATCTTCTATAACAGGGTAGAGGGTAGTACTTCCCCGGTCGATCCGGCCTATTCATGCTGATACCAGCGAGGGTCCACTACCGTATTGTTGTACCCACAATAAATAATAAAATTTTACATAGGTAACACAAATTTATGGAATTTTAACCTGCAAATCTTTTAAGAATGGGTAGGTATAAATTGTTACATTTCTCTAATTAAAAATATATCTACTTTTTGCTGTCATATAATTTAAAACCTTTGCCTATATTTACTGTTTAATTGTTTAAGTTCCTTTTCTATAATAGTCTAATTCTTTATTATTATGCTTCCCTATGCAAATCGATAGTAGACCTCCAATAAGATATACGAGTTAATCTATTTCCTCAATTCAATTAAATTTTAGAGTAAATTTATAAGACACTAGACCGAAGCTATTATATTTTCATTCACAGTATTTGCATTCGCATTGATGCCATATGTATACTCATATATTGTAGTACAAATATAGGTACCTACTCCAATAGACAAAAACGCGTCCCACAACTGGGCGCGGGCGTGCCAAAGTAGATGTTTTACAAAGTCTTTTAACTAAAATTAATCTATACCACTACACATTTTATTTACAAAAATACAATGTGTCATGACCTTAGGAGAGTATTTCATTTTAAACTTTCGCGTTGCATGATATAATTTATATTAGGTAGGTACTAACGGGAATTAACGCGATCATGCGTTAGGTATTTACGTAGGTACCTTATTTTGCTTGTCGTCTCGAACAGACTTTTTTTTTGAGTAGGTACGATAGTGCAGAACTTCCTTTGGTGTACTTACCATGCTGTTTACTTTAGTCCCAGGTGTAAAGACTGTGTTGATGCTGTAGTGCTTAAGAAAGTCTTCTACCTTATCAGTCACACCTTTGATTTAGGGCAAAGAGGCAGCTTGTCTGTTGTCTGGACACTTGTTCCATTTTGTTGGCTGCTTTCGATAGTATAGTATTTTAATGAGTGAACCTACAAGTTTTGTATAAGTACGTCTCAACAAACTTAATGATACACATTAAGCTGATATGTTCATGCTCCATTTGTGCAAGAATCGATTCCATATCAGTGCTCAGCGACTATTACCGCCCACTTACCAACTTCAGATGTCACTCCACGTTAAAACATGTCAATAGAAAAGACACACGGCTGTGTTAGATATTACCAAAAGTAGGCTTCCGCCCTACAATTGAGGTGGCTTACGTAAACCGTAAACAGTCACCAGCGATTAGAGTCTATGCAATACTAACGTACTTTTGCACTTTTAACTTGATTTGTGTTTAGAATAACAATGTTTCAACCAATAGCGCAATCACATCGTATAATGACTCGAGTACCTACTAATTGTAAAGCACAAACAGACCTCTGTACATTTGCTTACAGTTACATCTGTCTTAAAGGGATGTAAACGAGACAGGAATGTGACTGTTTCGTTCGCTTGGCCCCGTGGGCGTCTCGTTCCCATCCCGTCCGTGTCTCCGTGACATAATTATTATGCTCTTTCTAATACATTTTGTATGAAATATATTAAATTTGATATATCCGATAGGATATTACCAAAATTTCCAGTTCCGTCTGTTTAATGACCCGTCACGTATGGCACCTTTATTCATGAACTAGGCAGTAGGCACATTCTTAAGCGATATCCCGATTTTTACTTATACATTATCGATTTAGAACATAACATCAAACAATTATCAACGAGACGTATATCTCATAAAAATTGTCGACGTTACGTAGAGTTGCAATCTAATCTTTGATAAGTACTTACAAATTTACAAGTGAAGCTGCGATCGGAAGCCAGATCATGTATTCAAATCACACATCGATCAAGTAAAAAAGTAGACATAAATATATACAAATAATATGAGATAAGTTAACACAAATCCAAAAATTAATACAATTAAATTCTATTCCATTATCCCAAACTATTGCCAAAAATTAAAAACAGTATGTTCTAGGCATAAGTAAATAATGGCATAAGCTGTAGCAATTGAGGCTTCAGGCACACTAGGACAGTAAAATTACAACCGACAAATACTTTAGGTGTTGATTGCAAATGTAAACGAGTAATATACCTTCTGTAAGTTGTCCGTCTCCGCTTCAGTGAATGCGCTGTTACAAATGAGCTAGTTGATTGTTTTTATGTACATGTTACAGTCAAAGGTTTAATTTCAAAGATTATTACATTTTGAGATTTGTAAACGACACCATCTTGGTGCATAGCAACTCTACTAACTAAACTCCTCGTACAGGTCTCTACTAAATGTAAGACTGCAGTTGTTTACATCTGAGATGATGAACTATTATTTTCTAAGGACTAGTAAAGCCTAGTGATGAGAACACTATCAATAAGGCGGTAAACTAAAGCCTATTTTTTAATTATCCCTCTGAGCGTTTCAATTGGACATGGTTTACCAAGATAAACGAGAAATAATTTTAAGACTCTTTTAATTCGATTCGTCTTTAAATTTCTAAGTAGTTACACTTTAAAATCAATAATTAAAATGGTTACGGTTGGGAAAACTGGTTTTGAGGTGCGACGACTATTGCCTGGCATGTCCAAAGAATCATATGATGTTTCACAGCCTACATCTACCTACTGAATTTCTACCGTCGTTTATTCTACTGCCAATGCGTTAAAAACATAAAGGCCAAATGAAAATTACTTTCATAACTAAATAGTATGGTAAGTATTATTATATATTTACGCTATATTATTGAATGTTATTTATTATTTTTTGAATGTAAAAATATCGCTCAGATTCACATTTTATCAACTTTTACATAGACGGACAATTTTTAAAATGAAAATGAAAATTAAATAAAATACATTTATTTGTTTAAATGTTAATACATATTGGTGTTATTACAGTGGAAATCCAGCACATTTACCATTTAAGTACATGGCATACAAATATATCATAAAGTTAAATCTAAAAATGTCAATCATTTATAAAGTCTAGTTACCAATTTGTTACATACCTATAAATGTCTATAAAATAAGTAATCAATAAATTCATGCACAATTCATGAATAAAATGTCAATCAGAATTTATAATTAAGGTATTCCTGTACAGAATAGTTCAAACATTTCTGTACTAACCATCCATGTAGTTGTTTTATAAATTTGCACAAATTTTTGTTTCTAAGTTGTTTTGGAAGGTGATTTAATAGCTTAACAGACATTTGATAGCCCTATTTCTCTTACATATCTCTGTACGTATAGTCGAAACTAGTTCGACTAGTTTGTCAAAAACGTGAGCTATTTTTACAAACTGTCTGATGACGTATATACAATCCAAGATTTGTTTTGACAACATACACACCTCAAAAATATACAATGATGGTAGAGATAATAAGGACAGCTCCTAATATATTAATAAAAATTACATCAGGAGAAAATTGGGAGATATATACCGTTTTTATAAGGTAGGTACTTACATACGAACGTACTGTTTTCAAACTTGGTGTACTTTTATATAATAAATTACCTATCGACATAATGGATAAACCCTTAGACAAATTTAAACAAATTGTCAAAAACATTTATTACATATGGGTTACTACACTGTAATGAGTATCTAAACGATAAAAAGTCATGGGATGCTCGCTTGACGAAGGAGTAAATTAATTTTACACATAATTTTAATGACACATTTTTCATAATTATTCTATGAATGACATTTCGTATGACTAAAAGAATGACATGCTCTAGAAAATAATTTTTTGACATTAATTTATTGATACATTTTGACATAACATATAAAATGTTTTTTCTTATTTAATGTCATGATTCCCGAGCAATAATTGAACAGTCGTACACATTTTGTATTGATTTGTTAAAACTGTATTCTTAGATTGTTAAAGTTATACATTGTGATTTGTGAAATACATTGTGAACTCCTGTGGTAAATTAAGTTCATCTTACTTTATACTTATAGCAAATATTAACAGTTTATATAATACCTACATAGAAACATTTACCACAGTTCACATGTTGCCTTTACTTTTTGTAGCAAAATGCAAATTTAGGCAGCCTGTAAAGCACACATTTTACTTTATATTTTTTCGTTACAACATAGAAAGCTGTAATTAATTACCTATGCCTGTGTCACTTTGCATGCTACTTGAAATTGTAACTTACAAAAATTGTAATAACCTGGTGATTAAAAAGAGTGGCCTACATTTCTTGACAGTTCTTCTCATGGCTCTACTTCGTCAGCGAACTGGGTGTAGGTTAATTTGCTGACATTTTGTAAACTTTGACGTTCATAAGTGTTCATTTAATTAACTTATACTGGGTGGCGCAAAAGTACTGGCACTAAAGAAAATACTTTTTTTTTTATATATGACATTTTCTGTCATTCTGTTGTTGAAAATTGTGTAGAGAACAAATGTAAAATACACTGAAAATAAACATGGACCGTTTCACTCCCCAAGAACGTGGAATAATTGTGTCAATGTTCTTACGGAATAATTCATCAGTGATAAGAACACAACGTGAATTTCGTCGACGATTTCCCCACCGTCCGGCACCGATTGGTCGCACAATTCGACGCTTTGCCACACGCCTTGAAGCAACTGGCTCAACATTGGATAGACCTAAGTCTGGGAGACCAAGAACAGGCCGTTCAGCTGAAAATATCGATGCTGTGCGCGAAGATGTGGAAGAGTGTCCAGAAACATCAACGAGGCGACGTGCCACGCAATTGGGCATTTCCAGACGGACCCTGCAGCGTATTTTGGTGAAAGACTTAAAGATGTTCCCGTATAAAACTCAAATGACTCATCAGCTGCTGCCTGCTGACCACCGAGCTCGTCTAGATTACTGCCAGCGCGTCATAAACCTCAACCTTGAAGAGGATGATTTTCCTTCAAAATTGGTTATGAGTGACGAAGCGCATTTCCATCTCTCAGGGCATGTCAATAAGCAGAATACTCGGTTCTGGGGCACTGATAATCCGCGCATTATTCAAGAAACACCTCTACACCCACTAAAAGTTACTGTATGGTGTGGCATCTGTGTTGACAGAGTGATCGGACCCTATTTTTTCGAAGACGCTGGAGGCAATGCGATTACTGTCACTGGAGAACGCTACAGAACCATGTTACGTGAGTTTTTGATACCCAGTTTGGACGAATTGGGGCTGGAGCACATCTGGTTTCAACAAGACGGCGCTACGGCACACACAGCGCGCGACACTATGGACTTAGTGAGGGACGCTTTTCCAGGCCGAGTTATCTCTCGTTTTGGCGATTTGCCTTGGCCTGCAAGATCACCCGATCTGACCAGTCCAGACTTCTTTCTTTGGGGTTTTTTGAAATCTCGGGTGTATGTGAACAAGCCACAGACTCTCGCAGCTCTAAAAGAAAACATTCGTCAAGAAATAACGAACATATCGCAGGAAGTGTTACGGCAAGTTATGCAAAATGTCATAAATAGGGCTCAAATGTGTATCAACTCTGGAGGTCACCATTTAAAAGACATCATCTTTAAATCCTAATGGTACGAAATTTAATGGCACAAATATACATTTAAAAAAATCTAAATCTAGTTTTCTAATTTAGAAAAAATGTTATAGCTGAACCAAATAGGGTCTTTACTTTTGCGCCACCCGTTATAAATAAACATATTTTCATTTTCGAATGATTTTCGTGTAATTACGTCATAATTATTTTTTGTTAAAAAAATGACCAAAGAACACTTTCAATCGCAAATTGAATTAGTTTGGTCATTAGAGTAACGTTTGTTCACAAAAAAAGTGAACACAGAATCTTCGAGTCACGGTTTCCCACATGAAATACATACAAGTTTATATAGGAGCCTCGCTTTAAATTTGATTATCACAACATTATTAGATATTAATGGTTTGGATGTTATTAAATGGATTAGGTACTTCAATATGAATTAACCTTAACTCTTGCTGATTATCCATATATTCGAGTAAAAATTGATAGTACGTTAATGACTGGCTTTAATAAAGACGTTACGTAACCGGTTACAAGATGGCTACCGTGGCTAAAGTGGCTCTCAATCCTAAAAAGGACATCTTTGGCTAATTAGTGCGGCAACTAAAAATAGAACTGCCACGGTGTCGATTAAATATGTAGGATGAGCAAAAGCAGAAAACACATTTACAGTTCATCTGGCTCTGGTCTTCATTTACTTTTTAGTAGGTGCCCATGTAGGGTAATATAATAAATAATGTAGGATTTTTACTGCATTTTTGACTTGTAGTTCATCTATTTCTTTACATCGATTCAACAGTTTACATCGAATTATCGCCCCTTATCGCTTTGCTTATCAGTACTAAAAGTTGTAGCCAGTCTTCCGCTTGGTTTACTATTATCGTTACTGCTCTTATAGGTGATAGGTTGATGTAAGTATTAAGTATATTATACCTAAACCTTATTCGAGAAATCCTTAATATAACAGTGAAAACTGCATGCAAATTCATTGGGTGGTTCTCGAAATTAGCTTGTTCAAACAGACAGACGCTTTCCAAGGACTTCCTTTTATACTATGTACTACGTTAGCCTTTTCAATTTCAACGTGTTATCACTTATCACAGTTCCTACTCTACCGTTTACCCAATGTTGACTGGCCTGTTGGTCTAGTGGTTAGTGACCCTGACTGCTAAGCCGGAGGTCGTGGGTTCGATTCCCACTCAGGACAAACCTTTGTGTGATTAGCATGATTGTTTGTTCTGTGTCTGGGTGTAATTTATCTATAATATGTATGTATTTACAAAAAAAAAAGTATATAAGTAGTATATCAGTTGTTTAGTACCCATAACACAAGCAAATAAAATTGCTTAATTTGGGGCTAAATGGCGCTGTGTGCATGTGGTAGAATATTATTATATTATTATTATTATTATTATTAATGTTGTATGATTTCATTGTCACTTTAAAATGTGATTGTTTGACCATCATCATTCATTTGACTGGTTTTAGCAGATACTCTTCGTATTCCTAAGTTCAAATATATAGAGTTCCCTTACTTCCTTTTCGTGAATGGAGTAAGTTTTGAAAATTTGTTGCGATCTGCAGAAAACAACACTGTGTTCGTGAAACTCGCGACAGCTGCATCTCGAAACTAGCTATTACAAATGTTAATTATATGTAAACATTAATTTGTATGATGTGCACTATGTAAAGATGAAAGGTGTGTAATAGTTGAGATGTAAACTTTATATTAAGCGGTAATGCGTAGTACCCTTTGGCTAAGAGAATCATGTGGCGGTCTTGAACCTATTCGGTAACACATGCTCGTACCTAAAGATCCAGAGCTAATTAAGTTGCTGCACTTACATCTATAACAGGCGTTAATATTAAATATTTCTACGAATAAAAACTATTTAGCTCAATTTTTTTTAAAGTCGTAATTACCTTTTTTACTTACGTTTAATTTAGTTTTAGGAGATAACGCATCACAAGTTTTATTTGTCCGGACAGGAAAGAAAAAAAGAAATAGCTCCTTCTCTTTTGTACATAGCGTTACTGTCCCAAAGGCGTACAATTATATTGCAACAATACTTAGTTACAAAAACCTAGATGAATAATCTTCTTGACCATAATCTTACAATCACGGGCCAAGTGTGTAAAAAACTTGGTCGTTATACGATTCGATACAGAAGTATGATTGCAGAAATTAAAATTGCAAGTGATATGCATCTCGAAACCGAAACATATAGTTGTGGTTATAGGTAATCGCAATTAACATATTTGCGGCGACAACGTAATGTGCACCCACAGACATTATATATTTACTTACGCTACAATATTATACATAATGTATTCAAGAATTAGTCAAGAACTTGCTTTCATGTTCAATATGCAAAAGTTGGTGCCTAATATTATTTAAGTGCAATTTTATATACGGCATATGTACAAGTTGGTACAATCATATGAACTGGTATTTCAAGACTACATTACGAACAGATTAGTCACTGAAGATATTATTGTAAATAGATAGATACCTTCAGCTTCAAAGGCCAAATATTACAACATATATGTGATATAATACGTTCTATGAGTATCCAGCGAAGAACGATCTTAGAGTGTCTATATTTAATATGCATCTAGGTTACGAGTGTGGGCCTCCTAATTACTAAATAAACAAATTAATATACAAGCAGCTACTTGCAAGCATGCATCATATCATATACCACCGTACTTTAGAACAAACCCGAGTAGGATAGTCAAAATGTAGCCGTAGTTACCAAAATAATTCTGTAGAAAGGAGATAGACAGGTACAATCAATCAATACATTACTTATATGCATGTCGCGGGTGGCGCGGCGCGCGACGCTGTCCTTGTTACAGATATTTACGACAAGTGAATACAGTCGGTGACTTTGTTATACGCCCAGACACCTCTTCCTGTATCCACTTATTTCGACATTGACATTTAGACGGTAGTGGACCGTGGAGCCGCATGTGTATATGTACGTTGAGACGGACGAAACGCGGTGATGTCGACTGCGAAAGGGAGCTTATAGAAACCTACTATAATCTCTATGTACATATATATATTTATAGATCAGTTGCAAAGTTCATACACTGCATGCCATACATTCGCTCTACATGCGTCCTTGGCTAGTCGACTGTCCCTTCGAGAGCCGCTGTGCGATCGCGTCACGCGCTCGCTGACTTGCATATCACACATTTATAAGTAGGTAGGAACATGAATTAAAGATGTTCTACTCTCAACGATCAATTAATAACAAATAAAGTTAACGGCAGCATAAAGTCATCTTTCAAGAATAGACCACACTATTAAATTAAACAGGGCTCGTATCTTTAGATATTAAAACCGTAATTAGCGTTAGAATACTAACAATACCGGCGTGTAACCTTGATCTCCTTTTAAGTGCAAGCTGTGCCTCTTACGTCCACCTGTTTGTACTTGGAGCTTATAAGAAACCGCCCAATAACATTTTTGGTCTAGAAAGGCTGACTTACATTAACGACTCAATCTGCACAACGTAACACGCGCGTTAGATTTCAAATGTTAAGCTATAATTAGTGTCACAGAAGTAGATGTTAGTGCTAGCCGAGAAGTATTATTAGACTGAAATTTAGAATTTATTACACAGTGTAATAAGAACAATTTAGCTAAATACTTACTTGCCATCGCAATGTGAGTTTCGTCATCGTTTCCCGCGGCGACTGATTCGATCTACCGAGTGTCAGTGTATCGTGCAAGTGCTATCTATTGTCGGTAACTCGACTGTATCTGAGGCTCAGAGTAAATTTGATAGGTTTATAAAGTTAAATTTGTAGTAGACATTATTGGTCGTCGCATGATGCTCGATGTTGCGTTTTAACTTTTTACAAGCTTGTTACCGCAAGACAAAGACAGCTAGAATGTGAATCAATAAAATATGGCGGGAGTCTCGCCGCATTGATAATTATACAATCCAAATTTAATAATAAAGCCCATTTAGTAACAAACTGAACAGCAACAAATAAAAAAGTCATAAAATAATTTGGATTGTTTAAGCGTGTACCTATGATATAAAAAAAACAATCAACTATCAATTCTACAGGAAATAATTAACTTGTCATACAAATTATTTTTGCGGCAAAATTAAAGATTAATTTTCTTTCCTACCATGATTGCCTACCGTTTAAATAAGCACAGTACGAATGTGCAGAAAACAACGAACACGATGATAAAAAATATGCAATCATTTTGCGCGAGTAGGTACTGGAAACATTGTCAGTGGAGAATGTGGAAAGCGGATAGTATGCAGCCACATCACGCACCTAGAGGCGACGTAGTTGAATGCTTCCGAAACATTCATCGCACACAGTAACATAATTATATTGATTGATTAGTTGACATTGCCTTTTTATTTCAGAAGCTCTCTTTTTATTTTGCAGTCTTTTGTTTGTTTTTTGTAAATAGTTGTTATCAATAGCAAATGTTCAGCTAAATTGTAACTTATCTCAATTGTAACTTCAAGTGTTGACATTTTCGAGTACACTTTGTTGTCTCTGTAGACCAATATTAAGGTGATTCTCTAGAAAATTGGTGCCGCGTTTTTAGTACTTAATTTAATGCTTTACATTATTTATAACTTGCTCTACTGAGTTATTGGTCATTATGGCTGCAACAGAGAGACACTAAATAGTAAGAAGTAGTTCTTTTATTGTCCACTACCTCCTTATAAACCGCGCAACGCATTTTAATATGGTTTTCACTATCGTTTAGAGCTTTTTCCCGAAAGCGAAAATATGTATTACTGTAGAGAAAAACTACGATCAACGATTTTTATATATATATTGTGTATTTCATATCGTAAAAAGCATAAAAATAACCATGTGCGCAGCAAGGGTGAGGCGATAGTAATTTATATTTTACTCTGGACCTCCAAGCATTACTTATCTAATAGCTGAAAAGTGTAGCTGTCAGCTCACACCGAATTAGTTCTAATATTTTATTTGCCGGGTAGATTAGAGTTGAGGTGGAGACTATTAAGAGAAACGTGTGAAAGTCTCGGAAAAAAAGTGACACAAGACAACACGACAAAAGTTCACATTAGAGTTTCATAAAAAATTATTAAAAAAAGTTTGGAATAAAGTTTCTTGCTTCACGTATCAGCCGCCTGGTAAGAGCGCCAGTAATTTCAGTGATTCAGTGAAAAGATAACAAACCTAACAGACTAGTTATGTTATATTTCAAGTACCTATATTTCCGTCCTGCGTCATCGATCTTAAACGCTAAAACAAAAATAACGTCGATAGAGACGACTCTTCTACTACTACGGCCTTTTATAATAAATCAAATTTTACACTTACAAATACTAACTAATGGTCGCCTAGTAGTCAAGATTCGGGCATAGTTCATATTTTACTTTTAAACTACATTTTTTTTTGCCAAACGGATTAAAATTTATTGCGTATACTTCTTTTTATTAATTTATTTTCCCTCGTCGTTATGGCCTGTCCACATCACCACGGCACGACGCCGACGTCGCCGTGCGTCGTCGTCGCCGTAGAACGGTGCATCGAATAGCGTCGTAAGCCGGCGACGCGAGTACGATGCGCTCGATCAGTTGATGTGATATTGTCTTAGCGATTAGTTGTACTTGTGAGTAAAAGATGTCGGAGAATATAGATTTTTTAATAACAACATAAGCAGAATACGTTTTGTGCGGTCCATATCTACAACGAGACTGCTATTTATCTGGTATTTAGTAATGATTGTACCGAAAAATTACAAGGCACATTTTTACGGTATGGCAACGTAAATTTCCAAGTTACGGCAACGCGTCGCGCTACTGCACCGCACCGTTCCACGGCAACGACGTCGTGACGTGGTGATGTGGACAGGCCCGTACACGCGGTTGAATACTACCTCCGTCGATGCTAAAACTATCAAGAATCTGTTAACTGTAACTCCGTGGTGTAACAATGAGTCTTAACAAAATAAAAATAAAAATCGTGATAACGATAAAGAACATGATATCTTTAGCTCTACCGATGAGCACCCTCTGATCATACCTGATATCATAACTCTGAAATTTAGTTTACTAAGACAGCGCCAGCGCTGATCATCACTACATAGTATAAAATCTATAAAACAAATTCGCTTTACGCTTTCTGTCTGTCTGTCTTTCTGTCTGTTTGTCCCTATATATGCTTAGATCTTTAAAACGACGCAACGGATTTTGATTTAATCATCATCATATCGCCCCATTGTTATCTCATTGCAGGGAAAGGCCTCTTCTTATACAAAGAAGGTATGAGCATTGATCTTCAAATCGCCACGCTTGCTCAAGGCTCAAGGCGGATTGGCGATAGTTTTTTTTATAGATAGAGTGATTCAAGGGAAAGGTTTATATGTAGGTATATAACATGCATAATATAGAGAAACACTGATAATTTTAGAGCTTTCTAATGTGATGTCGTAAATAAACACATTTTTTTGCGCTTACATTGCAAACGCTGGCCTACAAGATAGATCAAAAGAATGTACTACAGTATTGTATGTACACCTTAAAAAATTCTACAAAAAAGTCCGATGGTATATGTCTATATTTAAGGGATAACCAACAATAACTATTTTCTATCCTTTACTTTTTACGGGAAAAGACAAATACATTGTGCATTTAATTTAGATTAATATGGCCCTTTACAGCATGTAATTTAAATAACTATTTTCGAAGATATTACAGATTTAAAATAGCGGTTGCAGCGGTACCGACCGGGGCCCAACATTCTGTAGTAAATAATTATACTACAGAATGTTTATTTTTGCAATGCTGATTCTAAATAGAGTATCAGCATTGCACTCGTGCGAAGCCGGGGCGGATCGCTAGTTAATAATAAAGTGAAAATTTTATCTTTCACGTTATTATATTTTTCTGTAATAAGTCGTAATAACCCATTGGTTAAGGCACTCATTTTGTCAACACGAGGTAGTGGATTTGAAACCAGGCAAGTAATGGCTTCTTAAAATTCATATTATGGCCTTTCTAAGTTTATCTTGGACGGTAGGTAGGAACTGAGTTACGGCGAAGTTCGTCTTTTACTGAGAATAATGATAAATGATACTAAAGCAGACTTCAGCAAAAACTTTATACTTTAAAGTGAATAAATGTACCTACTTCTTTATTATTATTAATTTGTTACATAATATGTAAATTGAAAATTATCATCAGACAATAGCGTGGCCACTTTCTACGAGAGTTCACATTGCGACTCTCATTGTTCATTTAATGTAATTGTTCTGATACTTATAAATACATGTAAATGTATATATTGAATAGCCAATTATCTACGGTCGAGTTTTCAAGTAACTAAAGCAAACAAAAAAACTATTAAAATCAACCGACATCTACGCTTAGATAATAATACTTAGATATCCATACCTAATACAATAAAGTTAAGAAATGATAAGACGGTTAAAAGTTTGATAGCTGCGGGTAGTCCATGGACGGAAGAGAGTTAGAAGGACATGTAGAGTAAAGGCCTGTATAGTTAAAAACATTGCTCTACGTGAGATCTGTTAACTGACTGATCTAAGGCTAAGTACGGGCACATACATATAGTATAATACTACAGGTTATAAAATAAGATGTAAAGTTTTTTTTTTTAGTTTTAAGCTACAAACGTCCTTGCTATTGCAATGCAACGGGAACTTTGACAAGTCTTTGTAATGGGTCTTGGTGTACAAACCTACTAAACTGTAAGACACTAAATCTTCATTAATTTATCTTTCACAAACTAAGTCCAAAAGGAATATTCCTATTCAATCGGAAAGCTAATTTCTTATGCACAATTACTAAGTCCGGAACGGAAATCCAGTAGAACTAGAAAAATGTCATGCTATTTAAATCTCTTGTGAAGAGCTCGAAACTACAGTACGAAGTCTAAAAGCCTACGAACCGGCAAGAGAAATCGTTACTCACCGGTAAAATAGCTCTTTATTTTGTTTAAATTAATTTTATTTAAATATTTATGATTAAACAATGAAAATAAAACGTATTTATTTATAAATAGCAATTCCTACGACTCAAAATAACGTTTGTTCACTAAAATAAAATCTGGATGGAACAGGTAGGTATTATTAAGCACTTAAATTTCGACGAGCTCATAATATAAAGTTAAGTAATGTTATTATTATCTAACACAGTTTATTATTTATATGAAACTCGCCGATTGCCGTAAATTTATACGCCGTGAAAAAAAATAGAAATTTAATTTCATTACTATAAGGTAGTTTTGGTCTGAATATTTCAGAACAGAAGATTTTGGCCGCAGCTTCGCCTGCTTGAATGTCGGTTATATCTTTGTTTACATTGACGATTTTTTATACAAAGTCATCCCCTATTTTTTGCAATAAAAGATAGCCTATGTTGTTCCCCGAGGTTTAACTGCTCCATTGGTCTAGTGGTTAGTGTAACTGACTGAGACGCTGGGGTGTCATTGGTTCGATTCCCGCGGAAGACAAATATTTGCGTGATAAGCATTTGTATTTGTTTTCAGTCAACGAGTCAGAGTGTTTCTTATGTATTCTAAGTATGTATTTACAAAAAGAAAGTATGTATATGTATTATATTTCAGTTATCTAGTACCCATAACACAAGCTCTGCTTAGCTTGGAATTAGATGACGGTGTGTGATAGTGTCCACATATTATCATTATTATTATTTCCTTTATTTAAAATTATTCAAAAAATTATATTTTTAAATATATGTAAAAAGTAAAAGTAAACGTAAAAACACATACATTTAAAAATATAAAAATTGGAGACCCACCGGCATCAAATTTCATCAAAATCGGTTTAGTAGTTTAGGCGTGAAAGCGTAACGAACAGACAGACAGAGTTTCTTTCGCATTTATAATATTAGTATGGATTATAGTTATCATGATTAGGCTGTGACGTAAGACCCCAAAGAAATAGGGAAGTAGAACTTTATATCAGAGAGAGTCATGTAATAAAATCTAACATAATCTAAATGGAACAGGGGTAGGTAAACCCGCGGGCGGCTCTAGTATAATCTATAGTTTAGATTTTTTTCATAAGAACCTTTTTACACAAATAGTTGTTCGGTTACTAGTCAGTATATCGTCTGTATAGAGCGAGAGTGAACACACACCTCTCCTTACAGAGAATCAACCACGTTATGTAAATAACTTCACCTTCAGGGCTTCAAGCTTCGATATATAACGGTCGGGTGGTTTGAATACTCTAAACTATATGTGTGTAGGTATTTTATGGGAATACGATTCAAACAAGCGTACTACTCGTGTTAGTGAAACCTCCGTAGTTTTTAGAAGAATTATAGAAGATTAGTTGAAGGTGGTAGTGAAATAACACTACCTACAAATGCGAAAGTGTGTGTGTATGTGTGTGGTGTGTATGTCCTTTGGGTGTATGGGCGGAGCTTAGTTATAATAAATATTAATTATTATTATTAAAATAAAACCGGCCGTTTCGTACTGTTATCTACAAAAAAGGCACAAAAATCATGTCTGTTGTATGGAAGCCCCCTTAAATTTTTGTTTTATTTTAATTTAATTATTTATTATCAAAGTGAATATATACTCAACTAAATATTCTGTGAATATTTTAAGCGTTTACCTGTTAGCGTTATCAATATTGAGCAAAAACATCACGTTTGTTTTATAGGAGAAATTACCCTTAAATATTTATTTTATTCTGTTGTCTAGTATTGATAAAGCGGCAACAGAAATACTTGCATCATCTGTGAAAATTTCTACTGTATAATTATCACGGTTCATGAGATATAGTCTGGTGACAGACAGACAGACGAACGGACAGCAGAGTCTCACAGTAATAGGGTCCCGTTTTAACCTTAGTGTACGGTACCCTTAAACGACGATCAATAATTATTATTGTTAATTATATCTAGTTATTTCTTAGACATCTCAAACGCAAAAACATACTAAGGACGCAAATATTGTAACACGGTGATTTATTGTTCAGAAATTATTTATTTATTTTTATTGATTATTTAATATTGTACTTATTTAGGTATTTCTTTCTTAAATTTCATCAGCAAATATGATATTATTCTCTAAAATATTCTAATACGTTCATATAAAATTCGCACATCAATTTTTAACCTTAATATAATAACTTTATAAAGGTTTAATAGACTTTCGAAGGTTCTAGAATTAAAAGGTGTTTTTGTCCTTATCTTATATAACTGCTTTTTAATAAAGGCAAATTCAAATATACCAACGTTAAAAGTTACAATGTATGGGCATTATCCCTTATTTTGTAACTTATGTACTAAAGTTACTACTACCACAGTATTATTATGCCTACTACTACTACTTAACTTAAGGTAATTTGCTTTTTATCATTCAATTTTAATATTTTAATTTAAAGTGTGTACAGTAGTACGTACTTAAACTATTCGTGAAAACTCCTTTGGATGCTTATAAATTATAATAATATATAATATATAAAAATGAATCCCTATTTCCCTTGGTCATGGCATCACGCGTGAACGGCTAGATCAATTTCGTTAATTCTTTTTTTTTTGGTTGTGTTTGTTATTGACAGGAGAAGGTTCTTATGAAAGAAAAACTAAGAAAATTGCGCAGTGATTTTTTTTTATATTAGCCTTCCAAAGTGACTCATCCTCGCCTGATGGTAAGCAGTCAGTGCAATCTAGAAGTGGTGGCCACGATTCCATCTTCTTTAACTGCTGGTATGGTGGCCTCCACTGTGGCGGCTGGGAATGGGGTTAGGGAAAGGGAATGAGGGAGGTGAGGAAAGAGGAAAGGGGAAAATTGGGCCTCCGGCGTTCTCACTCACCGAACGAAACGCAGTAGTACGGATACTACTACTCTTACGTCGATCTTCTATGAGAGGGTAGAACTTCCCCGGACGATCCGGCCCATTCATGCTGAAACCAGCGTGGATCTACTACGTGATTTAGAAAGTTTAAGAATACTTAACCACCATATTAAATTAAAACTTCTAAACCGATTTCGATGAAAATTGGTATGTTTATCCCGAAAATCGCTCTGATTCCCGAGTTACATTAATTAAACACATAGCAATTTTCGCGCGGGCGAAGCCGCAGGGCGCAGCTAGTATTTAATAAATATAATATTTATTATATATAATAGAACAATATATAATACAACAAAAAAAATACATTTAATATTTAATTTTCAATATTAAAAATGATGCTTGCATTCAAACACTTAGACTTCATTAGTCTAAGAGTTTGAATACCAGCATCATTGCAGGTAATAAAATTTGTTATAACAATAGTGTTACAATCCCCGAGTTAAATATAGGTATCTAGTGACGGACATGATTCATGAAGTTATGTATGTTCACAAAACGTAGATTATCTAGCTTTACGCGGCGCGGTTTCACCCGCGTCTTTGTATACTGCTGTGCTCTCGTCGCCAGTTGCGTAATGTAACATAGCCTATAACCTTCCTCAAGAACTGGGCTATCGTACGCAAAAAGAATCATTCAAATCCGATTAGTAGTTCCAGAGATTTGCGCGTTCAAACAAACATACAAACTCTTTCGCTTTATATATTGGTATAGATTTATATTTCATTCATTTGTACTTATTTAAAATTTGACTGTTGTCAAGTAGTAGATAAACAGACAACTTCGATCACCTATTCCATGCAAGCAAAGCCTGAATTAAGAGAAGAGATCACAAAATAGCCAGAAAAGAGAACATCATCTACTAGTCTAGTCGATAAATCAAATTACACAAATAATACACTCACAATAGCAAAGGATAACATTTTAATTAAGAAATAAAATAGTGGAATATTTTGTAATCATTAATTTTGAAAGCTGGTAGTGTGATTTATATATTTATTCATTTATTTTTACAAAATTTGAAATTGATAATGTCGAACTCTACATTGCGCAAAATTACAAATGTGATCATCTCATTTTCATCATCATAATACGATGTCCGAGACATTTCTTATTACGTGTTTACCTACATAAAAAGACAGGCGCCATCGGCAACACTATATTAAATTATGCATATATATATATTTATTATAATTTACGTACCTACCTTTATAATATATACTTACCACCCAATGGTAAGTTCACAACTCAGTACGAGTACCTAGCCACAATTCGTCTGTTAGCCGTTCATCACCTGTACCTGTATACCTACCACTTTATTATTTACCTACAATATTATTATCACGAATAATTTTAAAACTGGGGCGAAGCATTTCATTGATACCGCGTTGACATCGTGCGGATAGCTAAAGCCGTCGTACTTGACAAGTTTATGCACAAAAGCTTACGCTTACTATTGCTTAACAAGGGACGGCCTACCCGCAAGTATCATTTAATACTTACTCAATGTTAACTCACTCAACTTAACCATGTGTAGGTACATACATATTCTATTTACTCCTTTGAGATCACGATATGATAATAAAGTGACGTTGAAGTATCAAAAATATACGATCGCAATATTTATTAAACATCTGTGAAATTAAGAATTAAAATTGAAATTTAAGCGTATTAATTTGTAAACATCGGCAACGCTTAAATATGAGATTCCATTATGGGTATTTAAACGTAAAGAGTGAATGTAATAAGCACTGACCTGTTTCTCACAGAAGATCTGGAGGCGAGGGTAAGATTCCTCTGAGGCAAGCGCGGAGCTGCGGATGGCGCCGGCGCAGGCTGCGGCGTAGGAGGGGAGGTGCGGGGCAAGCGGCCACCTGCGGCCGCTGCTCCCGCAGCAAGCAACACCACCATCCACCACCTGGACATCACGAGACACGGTAAGCACGAGACGCGCAAATCACGCTCACAAACGTACTGTCACACGACCGCGAGCCGACTCACGGCGTCGTACTCGCACGCAACGACGTTCACTTTTGTTTTGCTCTACAGCGCCCCACTCCGATGAAAGTGGGCTTTCACTGAACTGAGCTGCCATTCGACAAGAGCACAACGCCACGGACTTCTAAATGCTGCCAATACTCAGATCTATTTGTAATCATTGCAGCCTCTTGGTTTGACTTTTTTAACTATATTAATGAAATTTCTTAACAATCAAATTGTGTAGCTCAGTGGTACAGTAAATTCAATCGCCGCGCTAGGTGTCAAAACAAAAACTAAATGGCTTTTACTGAAGACAAAAAATTTTATAAAGTATTTCTCAGGTTAAATCCTTGTGCCCGGTAGGTGTAATATTCAATTCAATTCATTTATTCAAAAAAATATATGGTGATACCAAAAAATGTGTGTTTATAGTGTTTACTTTGATAAAATCTACCTCGACAAGGGTCAGGGTCAAGCCCGCCCTCCTCCTTCCAAACCCAAATCACGAATCAAGCTCTTTCAAACCCAAATTCTGGACCCGCTTCTGGGTGGATATCCGCGACCTTAAGGCCATCACTCCAGAACTTTTCTGCGCAACTGCCATTAGTTTTGTGAGCTACGAGTATGTGTATTGCCACTTCAGTAAGGTGACTCTTCGTGTTATATCAGCCACTTTGGTTCACCCGTGGATTTCCTCGTTTCACATTATAAGTTCTCGTAGGAGTCGCAGGTAGATAGGTTACATAGCCGTTCCATCGTCCTCAAGTGATTTTAAGCCTATATAGATTCTCGTCGTACCTATAGCATACCCAGTTCTAGTGCGAGGCCGATGAATGTCATCTTATGATGACATCTTACAATAGGGTTCGCCGCTGATGACAATCCTACGGACGAAGAATATCGAATAAAATAAGAAATTACCGTCTTCGTTAATGTCGATAGCAGTGACATCTATGAGAAATTTTTCGAACTTGTGAGAAGGCAGTATGTGTTAGTGTTTATTATATAATATGTATTTGATTTAGGTTTACATACAAATACCATCCCATACTAGAACCATAAATTTGTGTTCATTTTACTCTATTGTAATAAAAGAGACACAAGTTTCGTACCTATTTGTCGCGCATACGTAGGTAAATGTAGACATAAAAAAATTAACCACACAGTACTTAAAATCAGTCAACAATACCTAGTTCACTATAGATAATTGCGGTAGGTATAATTTTAAGTAAGTACCTAATTATTTTTTTACTTTTGAATACTTACATAATTTAATATTTATTACCCGTCTCTACTCCGTACTCGGCAATGCAATGTGATATTTCTAAAATCATTTATTTACTTAAATTCAATTTAGGTACCTATCTAATTATTCTTTTTCGATCCATGACATTTTGTATACCACCTACTCCTTGTAGGTACTAAGCACAGCACAGGAATATAGTGACGAGTATAGCGATGATTTATTATATCCGGACGTCTTCGGCCTACTAGCTACTAGCTACTGCTGGACATATGCCCAAGGCTTGAAAACTTTACCAGTTTACAATAAAAGTACTTTTAAGTAGGTAGTGGTATTTTTAAAGCTACCTACTATACGATATAGCCTTAATACCCTCTGGGTCCTCTTCTCCGTGGTCGTCAACGGCTTGGTTGTGTTTTCTAAGCATTATTACTTCTGCGATGATTGGAAAACACAGCCATCTCTATAGATAACGCCTAACACCCATCATCATTACCATCAGGTGAACCCTACGCTTGTTATTGCCACCAAAGTTGTATAAAAAAAGAAATACCGGTACGAAAATTGTATCGTTACTTAAATAACTTAATATAATTTAACGTTTAGAGTAACTTAAAATAAACTTTAAAATTACCGGTACCTCTTTTGAATGTTCAATCAAGTAAAGTAAAGTAGAGGGGTAATTTGAACTTATAAGAAAAATAAATTTCACTTGTCTCTATAACTAAAAAGTATAAAGCGAAGTAATTGTTTCTTCTTGTCTGTTTCTCCGCTAATTTATTGTTAACATCGCAACGCAACAGTTATGTCATTAAAACATATTTAGTACTAGCTGTGCCCGCGACTTCATCCGCGTGAAATAGTGATTTTGGGCAGCATTTTTTGGATATATCTTTTGATTTGTTTTGAATTATAAACATCTTCGTTTAGGTGAATAAGAAAAATCTTTACAGTAAATGAATCTTTACAGTAAATGATAGCCATCGGGGATCAAAGCCATACAGGCTGCTAGGATTACTTACACGTGACAAATCCACATAAAGCTGACCATGCGAAAAACAGCTAATATTTAGATCCACACTCACAACATTTAGTGTCTGACCTTAGGCTTTATTAATTGTCATCGCAAAACATAGGCTCACTCTTAGAGCATTAGTTTAATGCTCTAAGGGCTCACTGGAAACTGAACTCGTTTAAAACTAAACGGGAAATTGTTTGGAATGAGAGGAAACCGAGGACTAAAAACGCTATAAGGTTTTTTTTATATATTAGCTTGTCAAAGTGACTCTACTCTGCCTGATGGTAAGCAGTCAGTGGCATCTAGAAGTGGTGGCCACCATACCAAAAGCCATCGTTTTAAACTGCTGGTATGGTAGCCTCCACTATAGCTGCTGGGAATGGGGTTAGGGGAGTGAGGAAAGTGAGAAAAGAGGAAAAGGGGAAATTGGGCCGCCGGCACTCTCACTCACCGAACGAAACGCAGTAGTACGAATACTACTACTCTTACGTCGATCTTCTATGAGAGGGTAATACTTCCCCGGACGACCCTGCCCATTCAGGCTGAAACCAGCTTGGAGCTACTACCGTAGTACTACGGTTAGGTCTAATTGGGCCCCTGTACAATGCCGCGGGTAGCCAGCGGCACCACCGTTTATACGGGTCTCCCTGGCCGGCGGGTTGACCCACACCACCCACACAATGACTCCACGGATACTCAGGTGGTCCCACATATGCGAGGATTGTCATCTCTGCATCAGTTGGGCCTCTGGCTCTCGCACTTACCGAACGAAACGCAATAATATGGATACTATTACTCTTACAACGATCTTCTATGAGCGGGTAGTACTTCCCTGGTCGATCCGACCATTCATGCTGTAACCAGCGTAAATCGACTACTACTATTTCGTAATTCTTTTTAATTCCACCTATTTCGTAATGAGACGTGTTATCAAACATATTTTTATCACAAAAAATAAAAATAAAATAAGTCCAGAAAATATAAATCTAACTTTTATTTACATTTTAACTGATAAAGTATTTACATTTTAATAAAGAAATAAGACGTGTTAACCTAACTTAAAAACACACTAACCTAAGCTAAATACATACCACATGTATGACGTGATTATTTAAATTGGCATAACTTTTTTATTTATGATCCGATTGACATGAAACAAACACTAAATGTTAAGTGAAGCTTACCACAATGTATCAGTGAAAACCATATTTAAATCGGATAAGCCGTTTTTGAGATTAGTGTGAACAAACGCACAGACAAACAGACAAACAGACAAAAATTGTAACAATCATTGTTTTGGGTTCTATTTGCGTTGATAAAGATCCCAATAACATTTTTTCTAAAATATCTTCAATGTACAGACAGCGACCGGTTACATTTTTATTATATGTATAGATCTACGTGCGAAGTCGGCGGGTCACTAGTTATAAATATTTAGCTACTTACGGGCATAGGTCCACATCACCACACCTTATCAAAGTATGTAGGGATGTGTGGCGACTAGGCACATGCCTACGGAACTTGTGTAAACGTTGTGCTATCGACACATCACTTGATGTCAGTTGGTGACAGGAATTTATATTTACCATGCCATGTAATTTTTCCTTCTAGTTTATATAATAAAACTAATGTTTTATTTTAACAAGGATTTCATTTCATTAAAAGTTGGTGACCCGCGACTTAAAACGAAACTACGCTTACTTTTTGGATAACGGTAAGATACGCTTTCATGGCAATTGATTTGCTAGCGGCTGCTGTCAACGGAATATTCTTTCTGGAACTTAACAAGCCTATTTCCAACGTCCTGAGCATCAATTCGCGAAACTACATTTATTACAAGCACAAGGGCTGAATCTTACACCTGAGCGATATCTCGCTGAATAACGTTCCGGTCTGCTTCGGCGCCGGTATAATTGTCGTATTTATGAGCAACGGGGATAACCAGAACATCGTTGCCTTAGATGTACTTGACTATATCTTTTATCTCTCGGATAAATGCATTGCCATCTAATTATAACTTCTAATTATAAATCATCTAATTCTATATATCTAATTATATATATAATTATAAATCATTTAATTCTAATTATAAAACATCTAATTATAAATAATAAAAACACCTGCATTTACCGTGTGTTGCGCATATTGTATGTTTTCTTGCCTACTTACTTAATTTTTATTTTCTTTGCAAGTATACTTGTGTTGTTTTTCTAAATGATGTTAACTAATGCTTATTAATATTACTATTGCATTTGTATGTATTTCTCTGCTCGTGTGCGTGGTATTTTATTTTTTTTACAGTTTTTATTACATTATGGCTCATGAACAGTTGCAGAACCAGAATGCAGAATTATAGAAAAAAATAGGTCAAAATCAGGTATGTAGAGTTGCAGTATAACTTCTCACATTTTGGGCTGATAAGTTAGCCATTTGGTTTGCTCAAGTGGAGGCCCAATTTCATATCGGTAACATTGTCGGAGATAATACAAAGTACAATTATGTAGTCAGTCAATTAGATCAGAAACTGGCAGGTGAGGTTGAAGATGTCATAACTAACCCTCCTGAAGAAGGAAAGTACGAAAAATTAAAGGAAATTCTTATTCAACGCCTGTCTATCTCCGAGGCAAAAAGGGTAAATCAGCTCTTAAATAATGAAGAACTTGGTGATAGGAAACCATCACAATTTCTTCGTTATTTACGTTCGCTTGCTACTACGGCCTTTTCAGACGGTAACATCATCCGTCATTTATGGCTGCGCTGCCTGCCTCAACAAGTTCAGGCAATTTTGGTGGCACATTCTGATTTTAAATTAGATAAGGTTGCGGAATGGCGGTCAAGATTTTTGAGTTGGTGCCAGAACAAGCCATTTGTTCTGCTGCAGCTTCATCTTCATCAGGCCATTCTTTAGATACATCACTTGCATCTTCATCAAGTTTTTCATTTGATTCATCACCTGTATCTTCATCAGGCCTTTCATTAAGTACATTTGCCAAACAATTAGAAGAGGTAGGTAACCAAGTAGCGGCACTTGGAAAACAGCAGCGTCGCCCTCCACACGATAGATCCGTTTCTTCCAAGCATTGCTGGTACCATAGAAAATGGGGCTTAGAAGTTGCCCCATGCATTGGCCCATGTAACTGGAAGTTGGAAAACTCAATACAGCAGTCAGTAGCGGCGGCATCTCATCACACGAGCCGCCGTCTTTTTATCACGGATCATGTGACCAAGCGCCGGTTTTTAATTGATACGGGGTCTGAGCTATGTTGTTTTCCGCATCGTTGGCTGCCATCACGCAGACAAGTTACCGATTTCGACCTAACTGCAGCAAATGGGAGCTGTATTCAAACCTTTGGTACAGTCAACCTTAAATTGAATTTTGGTCTTCGGCGCAATTTTGTCTGGCAATTTATGATTGCTGATGTTAGCACATCCATTATCGGTTCAGATTTTTTGGCATTTTATCATTTATTACCCGATTGCCGAAATAATAAATTGGTTGATGGCACTATTGGGTTTACTTTTGCCGCTACAGTTGCTTGTATTAATCAGCCTAGCATTCGCGCAGTAGCCTCTGGTAAGAAAGAAAGAAAGAAAAATAATTTATTAGCGTACAATTTAAGAATAATTAATACAGATTTAACAGTAAATTTAATTAGAAGCTAGAAGTACTAATATTTTATCAAAGTTTACACATTACCTGTCTACATCATTATTATTATATAAATTACATATTACGTATTGTATAAAAAAAACACTTATTTAAACAATTATACACAAAAACAAAATAAATAATGGCGGAATGGTAATTCAATGTTTACAAATCTTTTGGCGGATTTTCCAGATATTGCGAAACCGCCTGGCCTTCCAAGGGCCATTAAGCACGACATTACATTACAACTACTAAGGGGCCTCCAGTTTCATGCCGCCCTCGTCGCTTGGCGCCCCAGAAGCTCATATCGGCTAAGAAAGAATTCGAGGAAATGGTAAAATGTGGAAGCGCTAGGCCGTCTAAGAGTGCTTGGTCTTCACCATTACACATGACCTTTAAAAAAGACAATTCCTGGCGTCCTTGTGGCGATTATCGCGCCTTGAACGCTAGGACTGTGCCAGACCGGTACCCAGTTCGGCACATAAATGATTTTGCGCATAATCTCGCTGGTGCCAAAGTATTTAGCACTTTAGATCTCGTAAAAGTCTATCACTAAATTCCGGTGTTCGATGGGGATATTGCAAAAACATCTATTGTGACCCCGTTTGGCCTTATATGACATTTGGTTTGAGAAACGCTGGACAAACCTTCCAACGATTTATCGATGAGGTCACAAGAGGTTTCTATTTTTGTTTTCCGTACGTGGATGATATTCTTGTTTTCTCTAAAGACGAATCCACCCATTTACATCATTTGCGCACTCTTTTTAAACGCCTGCAAGAGTACGGAGTAGTTTTGAATCCATCTAAATGTGTTCTGGGTGATAAAGAAGTAGTTTTTCTGGGTTATAGCGTAAGTAAGTAGCGATGGTACTAGACGACCTCATGAGCGTATTCAGGCACTTTTAGATTTTCCACCTCCCAAAACGGTACAAGGTATGCGCCGTTTTCTTGGCATGCTTAATTATTACCGTCGTTTTGTACCTCGTGCTGCGCAATTCCAGGCTCCCTTGATTGTTGCGTTGGTTTCAACGAACAGTAAAGGTGCTAAACCATTTCCTGGGTCACCTGAGCTGCTGCAACAATTTGAGGCTTGCAAGAAGAGCCTTGTCAATGCAACCCTTCTCCAACATCCGGTCAGCAACGCAAGGTTAGGTTTGTTTACTGATGCATCTGGAGTTCATATCGGTTCTTGTTTACAGCAACAAGTAAATGGTCAATGGTTTCCCATTTCATTTTTTTAGTAAAAAGCAATGGCCACTGAGTTTGCAGTGGGGACAACTGCAAACTCTATGGCCAGCTTATTATAGGGAGTTGCTGGCAGTGTATGAAAGTGTTCAGCATTTTCGTTACATCTTAGAGGTTCAACAGGTCACAATTTTTACAGACCACATGCCTCTTTTGTATGCCTTTTTGCAGAGGCGTGAAAAACTTCCTCCTCCTCAATTAAATCAGCTGTCATTTATAAGCCAGTTCACTACTGATATTCAGTACATTAAAGGCGAGGATAAAGTTGTGGCTGATGCAATGTCGCGTATCGACATTGACGCTATATCTCTACAAGAAGATTATAAAGCTCTTACTAAATCACAAACCTCAGACCATGAACTCGCATGCCTATTGCGTAATGGTTCTAGCTTAAAGCTAACTAAAATATGCCTACCTGGGACGGATACTAATATTTAAAAAAAAACGCGCCTTTATTTGATTCCTTCTTTTCGCCGCGCAGCTTTTGATAAGTTGCACAATTTAAGCCATCCCGGCGCTCAAGCTACCACGCGTCTTGTGACTGAGCGTTTCGTCTGGCCTTCGGTGAAAAAGGACTGTCGTGTTTGGTCTCGGTCTTGTCAAGCGTGTTAACGCAGCAATGTTTCGAGGCACAATTCTGTTCCTACTGGTCATTTCGATTTACCATCAGGTCGTTTCTTGCATGTTCATATCGTGGGTTCGATTACCACCCAGGACAAACCTTTGTGTGATGAGCATAATTGTTTGTTCTGTGTCTGGGTGTAATTTATCTATAATATGTATGTATTTACAAAAAAGAAGTATTTAAGTATGTATATCCGTATTCTAGAACCCATAATACAAGCATTTAATATGCTTACTTTGGGTCTAGATGGCGTTGTGTAGTTGTTGAAATATTATTATATTATTATATTATATCGACATTGTCGGACCCCTTCCCATCTGTAACAAGTATCGTTATTGTTTGACGGCAATAGACAGAGTGTCCAGGTGGCCTGAAGTTTGGCCAATGCGATCCATCACTGCAGAAGAAGTAGCTGAGAATTTTACCAGAGAATGGATTTCTCGTTTTGGTGTTCCGTCCGTTATTACTACAGACCAGGGTTCTCAATTTGAGTCTGATTTGTTTCATAGGTTGTTAAATCATTTTCTACTTAGCGCATTAGGACAACCTCATACCATCCTTGTGCTAACAGGATGATTGAGAGAGTTCATCGCCAACTGAAAGCCGCTTTAATGTGTCACACCAACTCTTGGGTAAGGTCACTTCCGATGGTCCTTCTAGGAATGCGGTCGGCTTATAAAAAAAAAGTATTGAAGCTTCGGCAGCAGAGTTCCTTTACGGCGAGCCACTGAGGCTCCCTGGAGAAATGTTATGTTTTTTTTCCAACTCTAAAAGTTTTGAAGACCCTGCTGATTTCGTTGTACAGCTGCGACACAAAATGTTAGCGGTACGGCCAGTGCCGGCATCTAGACATGGTGAGCGATCTTCTTTTTTTTTCAAGGATATTTTGACTTCCTCTCATGTTTTTCTAAGGGATGATACCATTCGTCGGTCACTGCAGCCACCGTATTCAGGGCCCTTCAAGGTTCTGGAGCGCTCAACCGATGGTAAGACATTCACGCTTTTAATTAAGGGAAACAAGGTTGTTGTTAGTGTTGACAGACTTAAGCCTGCTTTTATTGATCATTCGAATGAGCAGCCTAACCAAATTAAACCTATTCCTGCTGTTTCACCTCCACGACCAGTTGTTTTGTCTAAGCCTTTGATTCTACAACAGCCGGTACGAGTTGATCCTCCTGATAAACAGCCATATACCACACGTTCGGGCAGGCAGGTTAAATTTAAGAATTTAGATTAATTTTAGTTGCATGTATAATTATATTATATTAATAAGTTGTACTTAATTGGTTTATTGATAAGTTCTTTTTGTTATTTTGGGTTTGGTTTGTTGTCTCCGTGGGGGGGGTTAGGCACATGCCTACGGACCTTGTATAAACGTCGTGCTATCGACACATCATTTAAGATGTCAGTTGGTGACAGGAATTTAAATTTACTACGCCATGTAATTTTTCCTTCTAGTTTATATAATAAAACTAATGTTTTATTTAAATAAGGATTTCATTTCATTTAAAGTCAGGAGATAATAAATCTCTTACAAATGTACTGCTAATACCCCAGATAGGTTACCTACAAAAAAATTACCTCATTTTTTCAGCACCTGTGATCACTAAATGTATGAATCATAAGGTTACATGTGTGTATTAAGTACCTACTTACCAAAACGTAATTCGAGGCTCTAGTACAGTCCACTGAAACGTCGACACAGTCCTTCATGTGTCATTCGTTGAATATAAGGTGTAGGTAGTTACTGGTAGGAAGGATGTGATTAATTACCATTTTTTTCAATTTATTACTCATAGGTAGTACACACAAATACTAATACATTGATGAAAAGTGGTTATATGAAAGTCATCAAGTTCGTCTATGCAAAATATACATAGTATTTTTTTATGAAAATATTTTAAAAGAGAGAAGCAATTTAAACACGCCAGCTGCAACTTGGATGTTGAAACATTTTTTTTCAACTTTTAGTTCCAATATCGTACTGTAGTACCTACTGTAACAATCTACCCTATACGGTTGCTTATTTTATTTTTGCTTTCTGCTCGGGTCGGGCATCGTCCTCCATGTTCGTCTGCCCAATCAATAGCTGAAACAGAGTAGCATGGCGCATGCGTGAAAAAAAATATTTTCAGAGCGTACCTAGTCTCCTAACAAAGAGCTATGCAGCCCGGAACGGTACTTTTTGGTATATCACCGTAAATACCGAACAAAGTTCACAGTTAAAAATAGTGCCACAACTAACAATATAAGAACTCAAATAAACGCTGACGCTAAAAAATATCCGCAAAGCCACGTCGCGGCGTCGCCGTCGTTTTATTTAGTTCTGTTTAATCTAAAACAATCAAGTAAGTCTCATTTCATTCCACAAATCTTAATGCAGTTATGAATTACTATTATAGAGAGTTGTTACAAGTTATAGAAGAGCAGAATAGAAATAAAAGAAGTATTTATAGACTTCTGCAAGAAATTGTAGATGAGGATTCTAAAGATCTTGAAGTTCCACCGAAGAAACCAATTGTAAAAAAAAACGAAATTCATGGCGTACCGGAAATGCAACCCGAAAATGTGCAATATATCTTAACGCAGTTGTGTAAATATATGTTTAGTGAAGTCAAGCCGGTGCACGTGTTGTCTACTCAGCGGCTTGATACTGCAAGGCGGCCCCGAACCATACTCGTTAAGCTGAAAAGTGCAACAATTTGTCAAGAATTATTGACCGCATATACCAACAATGCAATCAGCATACCAACCTAAACACCGAAGACTTGAAGTTCAAAGAGTTGAAGTTGAAATCGGTTCCGATACTTCTTTCAGAATATCCATCAATTTTTTTTCAAACTCAATACCAGGCAGTTAAAATTGCGCAGGGAGTCAAAGTTAGGATCACATCTAAAGGGAACAATAGTTTCAATACAACAAACGAAGGCAATATCACCGCGAACACAATGGGGAACTATATTACTTTCAAAAGTAAAATTGGGGAAAAAATATCTACCAAAACTGACGCTGCCAAAAATATTTCCAACGATACTATCAATGACATTTCTACTAAAACTAACGAGGACGAAGTTCCTAACAAAGTTTCCGAAGACAATTTTTATTTTAATGACACACCTAGTATTACTGATGATTCTGAAAGTGATGACGATACCATTTACAGTGATTCTTTAGTAAACAAACTCTGCGAGGCAACAGATCAGCATGGAGATAAAAGTAAAGCATGTAAAATGATTCGTTATAAACTTAAAAACATAGGCGAAACTGGAAGACGCAAAATTACAAAGGAAGGCCACAAATCGGTTCAGACGAAAAGGATACCAAGGGATTTAATTTTACACAGTCTCAGCGACCTTGCTCTGTCAGCTGTTAACAAAAATCTGACTGGTTAATTTATTTTTTTTGCTAAGTAGGTTTTCAACGTATAGAAGATCGACGCCAATTGCCTGTACATTTATTCTAGTAATGATATATTAGTATTCGTACGTCTTATTCATCATATCAGCCGAAAGATGTTTACCTACTACTGGACATAGGTCATTATGAACCTTCTTGGCTGGCATCGACTCCAAAATAACTGATTAAAAACTATAAATAGTAAAGTATTATAGGTATCAAGGATTGCGTTGAGTCCCCTTTAATGTTCTTTGCTATGAAGTAATTAAAATAATTATTTTCTACTTTTTAGTTAAAGATTGAACATTTAGGTGTCGTTTGAAGTCGGTTTTCATTTTTTTTCTAAAAATTATTTTATTGTTTTCATGATTTGTTTTTTATTTAGGTAGTGTTAGGTTTATAAACTTAGCGATTATGAATGGCAAACATAAAATTTTATTGTTTTAAAACTGTTTGGGCATTTTACAGCAATTAATTATTTAATATTTATTATTGTGGTAAAATACGAATATTAGGTACCTACATTAGGGAATGAAGTGTTCTTCTCGCGTCCCGGGATTTTCGGGATTAGTTGTTGAAAGAACTGGGAGAACCGGGACTTTCGGGACTTTTGGGTATTTTTTAAGTCACTGCTGTTATTTTATTTTAATAGGTCTTTAGTACCTATGTAGGTAATGAAAACTATATTTTATTAATAAAAAATATTTATTTATTTAAATCAACAAAAACAAAACCATTTACTATTCTTAAAAAACATTAATTACATATCAGAAGAAATGAAAATAATTTTCTCAATTTTAAAATGAAACAAGCCATCGCCATTCCGCACTCGCTGTCACTATTTCTAATTTGAAATGAAAAAATATGAGAAATGACACTCTTCTTAGAACAAAATCAACGAACAAATATAAAAAAATCATGTATGTACATCTACATACTAAAAAAGGCTTTGTCCTGGCTGACTGACTGATAGACAACGCACAGCCTAAACCGCTGGTTGTAGCGACTTGTAATTTGGTGGGTGTATTTGTCATAATGTCTAAAGGTGAACTAAGAAAGGGTTTTTCAAATTCATCCCCTAAGTGTGTTAGAGGCGGATAAAAAACAATTGTATAAATTTTTTTAATTTTTTTTTGTTATGTAATACTTTTATGAAAACAATAAATAACTGTAAAAGCATTTTTGACAGAGGTGGCTTCCGAAGTGTGAAATTAGGGATGAAACATAGTATGCAAAGATTTTTGCTTTTGAATTTAGCGATTTGAAATTTCGAGGATGTGTTGGTGTTAATGTCTAGAAGTTTCCTTAGAAAGTGATTTTTAAAATTCATATTTATCATTTTCGTGTGTTAAAAGTGATGACAAGGATTTCATGAATCTTCTTTGTTTTTTTAATTTAAAGTTTTGCAAATTTGGCTTGCGATACTGCTATCAAAATAAAAATACTCTCATCAATATTTTTGACAGGATTGGCTTTATTAATAAGGTGAAATTGGGGATGAAACTTTGTATTGAAAGATCTTTGTTTCAGAAGTTAGCGACTTGAATTAAGAAGGCTATGTTTGTCTTAATTTATCGACGTGTACTAAGAAAGTGTTTTAAAAAATCATCCCTTGTTTGTGTGACAAAGGGTGAAAATGACCGAATGAAACATCTTTATTTTTAGTTTTCAGTTCTGAACATTTTTTTGAGAGTCTTCTATCAAATTAACGGATAGTTAACAAAAAAAATTGTTTATAATAAAGTGCATTCAACCGATATGCACCGCCCATAGCGTCTCTTAATATTATTATGTAAGTAAACTAAAATGTCTGTGGAAAAAACGATCTCCACGCGAGCGAAGCCGTGGGCAAAAGCTAGTTATTTATAAAATAAACCAAGTAAATAAGTTTTTTAAGAGGAAAGATTTGTTTTTTGTTTTGTTTTGTAGGTGTTTTAAATATGTAATCGATAAACTCCGAAACTACTAAACCTATTTTAAAAATTCTTTTACCGTTAAAAGCTACAAGATCTCTGTGTAACAAAGGCTTACTTTTGACCTCATTCGCTCGGAAAAACGTGTAGCAAGCAGCGGGTGAAACAGCTGGGCGGACCTCTACTTTTAGGTAAATCTTTGATAAGGTAAGAAACCTTATATTGCGTTAACTGAGTGGGGAAACTTAAATTATAAATTTAAAAATATACTTTTCAACCATATCCCGAAAGTCCCGGAAGTCCTGGGACGAGGTTTTGGTCGTCCCGGTTCTTTAGTCTACATAAAATTCCAGGATATCCCGGGATTTTCGGTACTGGGATTTCCCGGGACTATTCCCTAAGGCCCTAAGGTACATGTAAGTAGTTATAGACTAGAATGGATAAGAGGATAAGAAGATAAATTTGATGATATATTTTACTGTCGAAATATTGATAAAAGTTACGTAATAAATGTTTCTATGTCTGATAAAGGTGAGTTTATTTTTCTTCTAAACCTGATATGTAAACTGCTGGTGATGGGGTTTATGCCTTGTCATATTTATCCTACGCTAAGGATAAAAATGGAATTTATTTTGGAGTCTTATTCTTACTTAGGCACTACTGCTTAGCACTACAAATTGTGCCATGAGAGATTTTTCTCTCCCGTGACACCACAATTTATATATTAGTAGTGTTGAAGATATTGTTCCCCTTTGACACTACATACGTAAAAATCATTACCCCAAGGCAGCTACTACTGAGCAGGTGGATGTGCGTGTGATGTGAGCGCTCATTTTTTAAAGTTGACACTAATGTTACTTCTATATTTCTATTGAGTTTACAATCACTAAGCATTTCATAAATAAGATTAGATATACACGTCGGTAATTTAATGGAATATCAAAATTTTCTTTAAAAAGACACATCTGAGTAGTGCCGTGGGACCCTCCGGTGCATAAGGTCCATAGTATCATTACGTCAAGAGTATCAAAATGTCCAGAGTATCATAACGTCTACAGTATAATTTCGTCCATAGTATCATTACGTCTACAGTATTAAAATGTCAAGACTATCATTTCGTCTAGTTTTTCGTATAGTTTAAGTGAAACGCATTTGCGTTTTGATAACATTCATGTAACGCTGACAACCCATCGAAAATGTGTGCATTCCCATTGAGGGACCACATCTGAATTTTAAGCTTTTAAATGCGTCAGCCTTTAGTAAACGTTCTCAAACGATTGTAAATTCAGTCTTTCATTTGTAAAAGTAGGCATTCAAAAGTTACAAGCGGTCAAAGGTGGTCCCTCAATCGTGGCTGACAGGCATCCATATCTCAAAACCTTATTTAAATTTACAACTGCTATTAATGACTACTCTTAGTAAAAGATTTGTTACACTACTTTATTAAATATCAGCCTTGCCGGTTCATTATACAAAAAGAACTAGCATGCAGAAGGTGGTCCCTCAATCGATCACCATAAATTCACATAAGTGGAGACCACAGTGGAATTCGGAAATTTTCTATGGCTCTAGGGTTAGTAAAAGTATTTAAACGGCTGTAAACTTAATCTCCAGTTTGTAAAAGAAGTCCTTTAAAAGTTACAACAGGTGAAAGGTGGTCCCTCAGTCGAAACGCTTCCCATAAGAAACGATCAATTTACGTAGCATTCGGAAGTCAAATAGCCCATTGCTACTGCCTATCCTTTAGTAAATGTTTTTACTAACGATTACTTTACTAAACAATATCAAAAAACCTACAAATTTTGTTTTAAACAACAATCAAATTCCTGATA
Source organism: Parascotia fuliginaria (assembly GCA_963082885.1). Lineage (NCBI taxonomy): Eukaryota > Metazoa > Arthropoda > Insecta > Lepidoptera > Erebidae > Parascotia > Parascotia fuliginaria. The sequence continues at coordinate 18,673,237 of OY720170.1, read as the reverse complement.
AGAAATCTAGCATCGGGGTGACCACACAGCATGTTTATTTTGGGATAAATAAAAACTAATGACCGTTTGCTTGTAAACATTTAAATTATATTTTACATTACTTAGCTATTTTTAGTTATATTTTTCCGACAGATATGAAATGAAATTGTAGCTCATCATAATGTAAAATAGTTATTTTTATTAAGTATCAAAAGCATTATTTTCTTTAAATTTAAATCATATTTTACATTACTTAGCTAACTAAAAATAGCTAAGTAATGTAAAATATAATTTAAATGTATACAAATACAAGCAAACGGTCATTCGTTTCTATTTATCCCAAAAAAAATCCCTGTTGTGTGGTCACCCCGATGCTAGATTTCTTAGCAGGAATTTGATTGTTGTTTAAAGCAAAATTTGTAGGTTTTTTGATATTGTTTAGTAAAGTAATCGGTGTGCGTCAAGATGAAGGGACCAAGTCTTGGATATCTGTCATACATATACAAAAGATTAATACCCATAATCTACTATTTGCTACCTTTGGTATAATTTTAGCTACCTCTTCATTAGGCATATTATTTCAAAAAATCTTTCGTCCCTCCATTATGACGTCAAGTTGGAGGGACCAAAACGATAGACTGCTGATATACCTACTGCTCCCTGGATTGTTTTACCTAGTTAGTTTTTTAATACCATAATTCTACCTTAATAATATTGATTTGAATAGACCGTTACATTTATAGTTTTAAAAATATCGACTAATACACGTTGGTCGTATGGCTCATCTTGGCACAGCCACCATCGCGAACTGAAAATCTAACTACTTGACGAATTAGTTAGTAACTAGTCAAAATTAGTCGCAAAATTCCAGAATTGGTCGGTCCTTCTGAAGTAAGATATTTGAAATTGTTTCTATTTTATACAATTAGGTTATGTACAGTCGGAGACATGTATGTATGAATTAATAATATTTATCACTAGCTGTGCCCGCGACTTCGTCCGTGTGGAATAGTGACTTTGGGCAGCATTTATTGGATATATCTTTTGGATTTTAAAAATCGACGTTTAGGTACGGTACCAAAAAAAAAGTTAAAAACAATGCTTTACAGTAATGTTTCTCTATATTCTTTATACAATATTACACGTGAAGCCATCGAGGATCAAAGCATACAGGCTGCTAGGATTGCTAACACGTGACAGAACCACATATAGCTGGTCGTGCGAAAAACAGCTAATACTTAGATCCACACCCACAACTTTTAGTGTCTGATAGTGTGTTCATTCAATTAATCAATGTGGCGTTGACTGTACTTGGATTGCTAAATTTATGTAAAAAAAAATTTCAAATATCTTGCTTTATGGACAAGGCGAAATTCTGGAATTTAGCGACTAATTTTGACTAATTGCCGACTAACTCTGGGCATAATAAGATACTTGCTACGTACTATGGTTTTCGACATACAGTGTGGCTGTGCCAACCTAAGCGCTCAGTTTGGCAAAGCCACCAATATCCCCTTATAACTTTTGAACGGAGAGCCGTAGAATCCTGAAATTGTATGTTTAATGTCGACTAATTACCGACTAATTCGTCATATAATTAGATATTCAGTTCACGATGTTGGCTGTGTTAAGATGAGCCATACGACCAACTTATATTAGTCGATATTTTTAAAATTATAAATGTATCGGTCAATCCAAATCAATATTATTAAGGTAGTATTAAGGTATTAAAACACTAACTAGGTAGAACAATCCAGGGAGCAGTAGGTATATCAGCAGTCTATCGTTTTGGTCCCTCCAACTTGACGTCATAATGGAGGGACCAAAGATTTTGTTAAATAATATGCCTAATGAAGAGATAGCTAATATTATAGCAAAGGTAGCAAATAGTAGATTTATGGTATTAATCTTTTGTATATGTATGACAGACATCCAAGACTTGGTCCCTTCATCTTGACGGACACAAGTAATCGTTAGTAAAAAACATTTACTAAAGGATAGGGTAGCAATGGGCTATTTGACTTCCTAATGCTACGTAAATTGATCGTTTCATATGGGAAGCGTTTCGACTGAGGGACCACCTTTCACCTGTTGTAACTTTTAAAGGGCTTCTTTTACAAACTAGAGATTAAGTTTACAGCCGTTTAAATACTTTTACTGACGCTAGAGCCATAGGAAATTTCCGAATTCCACTGTGGTCTCCACTTATGTGAAGTTATGGTGATCGATTGAGGGACCACCTTTTCTAGGGTCGGGCGATAGATGTCTCGAACGCTAGTTGCCGCAGTCATTACAATGACTAATACTGCTTACGTCCATTTCTCACTATGTTATAAAAGCATTTTGTCGTAGCCGCAGAATGTCTAAAAACTTGAATGTACAGAGAATACGGTACAGTCGATTGCAATAGAGCATAGTGCAATATGTAATATATAAACTATCACTTCGTTTTCTGTTTTTTTGATCGGGCGATAGATTTTTTTCAAAATAAAAAGTCAGTGTGCGCGTATTGTCCCCCAATATTATTATCAATAAAGTGCATATTGACAATAATATTATGTGTTTTCGGGCAGTATTACAGGTTTTTTCTATACATTAGCTGATTGTCAATATTAATATTGGCATTATTATTAGGTGTGTGCGGCTAGCCAAGCAAATAAATCTTTTTTTTTTATAAATTTAAGATACTAACCGACTTGCTACATATTTTATTTGTAGATATCATTTTTTCAACAACTGTACCTTTGGTCACAGTATTTTATTTAGACATTCTGCGACTACGACAAAATGCTTTTATAACATAGTGAGAAATGGACGTAAGCAGTATTAGTCATTATAATGACTGCGGAAACTAGCGATCGAGGCATCTATCGCCCGACCCCTTTTCTGCATGCTAGTTCTTTTTATATAATCAACCGGCAAGGCTGATATTTAATAAAGTAGTGTAACAAATATTTCCCTTTTGATCGAGTTACCTTAAACGCAAGATGCCAATGAAGGTGTTATACCTAAACATGAAATTTGTCTAAAAAGCTGTTTGCCCTAAATGAGAAATGCCGATGAAGCAGTATACCTGAAATGTGAAATTGACTATATGTTTAGGTATAACGCCTTCATTGGCATCTTGCGTTTAAGGTAACTCGATCAAAAGGGAAATATTTTACTAAGCGTGGTCATTAATAGCAGTTGTAAATTTCGTTTGTACCCCGTAGTACGGTTAAGTTGTCCGGTCAACCGGACTATGGGTAAAATAAATTATCCATGGTACAGTTAACCGGACTACGGAAAAATTGTTTTGTTCCGTAGTCCAGTTGATCGGACCACGGAAGATCTAGTGCTTATGGTAGGTAACCTTTTTGATAAAATATTATTGTCTAGTAAATTTCCTCATCTGAAACTATTTAATATTGACATTATGTTGCACATTGATGTATTTATTGCAAAGGGAAAATTTATGTTGTGAATTAGATTCCAAGTTTTGGTAAAGTTTTGGTGCCCAATAGACAAGGCAACCGGACCACGAATTTTTTCAGTGTCCACACTGAATGATAGTTTTTTTAATCGTATAACTACGGAAAATTATTTTTTTCCGTAGTCCGGTTGACCGGACAACTTAACCGTACTACGGGTAAAAGATGGTAAATTTAAACAAGGTTTCGAGATATGATTGCCTGTCAGCCACGATTGAGGAACCACCTTTGACCGCTTGTAACTTTTGAATGCCTACTTTTACAAATGAAAGACTGAATTTACAATCGTTTGAGAACTTTTACTAAAGGCTAACGCATTTAAAAGCTTAAAATTCAGATGTGGTCCCTCAATGGGAACGCACACTCGAAAATGCGGCTATCATATCAACTTGCTCTTGTTACCGGTTCCCCAAAAACACGGGAGAGAAAACTCCCACGGCACAACTAGTAGTGCCAAGCAGTAGTGCCTAAGTAAACAACGACGTCGAAAACAGCCTATATTAACATAGCAAATAATAAATTATGATGTAGATATTGTATTAATTGATTACAATGGCTGACGTAGGCTAGGCTTACAATTAAAATCAATATTGCGATAATAGAATTTATTAATAGGTAACTTTCAACAATTTTATGTACATCAAGTGTACAAATATTATATTTTCAGCCTGAGAATCAAGATGTGTAATAGTATCACAAACATTCTATGCATCGTGACATACGCTTTCGATTTTTGGGCATGCCGTCTTTCGTAGATAGCCCTTTCCAGAAGGCAAAGGAACTTCCTCCACTCCTTGAGGGAATACTTTGGATAGTTGATCTGCAGGCACTGTAGGTAGCACCATACAATCGTCTCCCATCTGAAACAATCATTGTAGGTACGTTAAAAAACTTATCATATGAATAACTTATTAAAATGAAGTAAATTTTGTTTTATGTCGCAATGCAGACTTAATATATATTAGTACAGAGATTTAAATCGTTAGATGCGCCCTGCGCTTTCAAAATCTTGCCACGTTTTAGGTCTGTATGTGTGTGAAGTTAAGACATCCACGCCCACGACATCAATGCAAGCGCAGTGACGACAGACAGTGGTTTCTAGAATACGGATATACATACTTACAATACTTTTAATCGTAAATACATATATATTATATATAGAAATACACAGACCAATGCAAAAAGACATGTTCACGCACACAAATATTTGCACTGAGCGGGAATCGAACCTGCGAGTTTTTTATTGTATGAGAAACTGTGAAGATAATTAATAATTCAGTACCTACTTACGCATGAAATGTAATTCCTTTGGATTTGTTTGTGTTCCTTGTATTATTAAAACATTTTTTTTGAAGTCACAGAAAGGCTTAATTATTGATACACTTAGTGGCTTAATTACCAAACACAAAGAAATGACAAAACAAAAAGAGTGAGCTCACTCTTCTCAGCGATGACACGTTATTGTGCCCCTTAAGTATGGTATAGCGCATCTAACGATTTAAATCTCTGTATTATTATAAATCTTGAGGACGTGGGATACAACTGATCGTAATGATGTATGATTGGCAAGTGCCTATAAGAAACTTACAAAATTCTAGATCAGCTCGGCTAATACTACTCTACAGACCAGTTAATTAGTAACACTCTAAAAAGTACGCGCGTAAATACTTTGAGTTGCAATACTCATGAAGAGCTGTACGGATAGCAGTAGTAATATTTGTGTATTGAACTGCACGTACAAAGATTTCTTTTTGGGGCAACAGTCATTTTGGGTATAGTAATTTTGGAAAAGTAGTCACTTTAGAAAAGTAGATATTATAGGAAAGTTGTTGATTTCGATAGTGGTCATTCTGGAAAAGTAGTCATCATAGGAAAGTGGACCATTTAGGAAGTAGTTAATTTGAGAAAGTAGTCATTCTAAACATAATCCCAAAATTCCAGCGGTAGAGTGAAGTATCAAGTGTAAAGGTAGCATTAAAAATCTCATATAGCTTAGTCTGTAGACACCTACTTACCTAAATTGTGTTATATACGGTACATAAGTATAAATCATACCAAAAGTTGAAATACCCACCTTCCAGTCCACGGGCGTAGCAACTTTAGCTGTATCAGTCAGTTGCAAAGAGTCCAGTACACGCAGAATTTCACTGAAACATAAATTAATCAAGTTATAACATAATATACTCCCTTCCAACTCAAATTTCAAACAATGTAAACAAACCGCCATTTTGCCATGCATTGTTTAAAGTTTCTTGAATTTACTAGTGATGGGTACAAGGAGGATAAAAAATAATTACATCAATACATTGTTTAAAAACATTTCTCTTTATTTTTCTTACATTTTTAAATAATATTATGTTTACTAATAGGTACTCGATTTGCGTAATCGATTGATTCTATTAAATTTGTTATTAGGTACACCAAATATTTGCATTTATGTAAAATATTATATTGTATTTTATTGTAACCGTTGATTTATAAACATTATGATAATAAGACGAAAAATGCAATTGAATTTGAACAATGAAATTGAAAGATAATTTCTGTTCTGAAATATTGACTAAATTGAATTTGTTTGTATGTTACGATTTTATTACCTATCACAATAAAACAAGTGACGTGACAAAATATTAAGTAACTACATAATTTTATTAAATAATCTAGTTTTGATTATTAATCATTAGTAAAAATACTGTTCGCGACACCTGTGAAAATAGTGTTAAAACAGTGCATACAGTGATAGACAGAACCTAGACAGATTTAAAACCTAGAAAAACATTACACGCGTGTGCTAGCATAACATTTAATGAACAGTGAATTTGAGTGCCACACGTTTATATATGAGAACGAGAACGAAAACGTCGTTCGTCTACCGCCATTAGTAAAAGTTAATAGCGAACTATTTTTTGTTTACCTTATGGTGAAATTGTTTTAGTGTTAATCTAAAATCTAGATTTATAATGTTTAGAATCACTTTTATTGTGCTCCTTAGTGTTCTAATCACGAATATGTATTTGCCTTTTAGATAAAACAAATAGTTTATACGTTATAGCAGAAACAAAATTATTTTTATGTTTAGGTCATAATTTGGTCTGTAACTTAGGTTTTAATCAATAAAGAATAGTTACTTTGGTGTTTCATTTTAGAGAATGGTGTCCCCTAGATGTACGTAAAATCTTATTAAAATAGATTCAGTAGTTTAGAAAATATAAACAGATAAAGTTCAAAGTACGTCTAGGAGGCACTAAAATTCTAGGTTTATACTACGATATCTAGGTAATCGTAAAGTTTAAAGTTATAGTATAGATATTTCATGTTAGGTAACATCGATACCTATCTAACGGTACCTAGATGATTATTGTGTTATTAAAATTGACGTAGTTATAACCAGAAATGTAATGTTTTGATAATGAAAATAAAGTTTGTACGAGGTGTTTTGCACACGGCACTAACCGAGGCAAATGGTATATAAGCGCGCGCGCGCGGACACTGATCGTTCACTGTTAATCAGTAACCCATAGAAGACTCTTCAAGCCTCAACACCTAATGGCCTAAGCAGAACACCTCAAGCATTGAACCAAGATCGTTTGTTTTACTTCAGTATGCCCCTATAGTGAAGCCCTACACGACGTCTTCGAAGATCAGCGCTGTATCCGGAACCTATAGGTGTAGGACGACAGCGGGTCGTTCATAGATCTACACAACACATTCGTGTTGGGTTCGATTACCGCCCGTCCGGCACATTTGCTGGTCCTTCGAGCCGGATCGCAGAGCTGAAAATTGAAGACATAATACTGAAGAACTGAAGATGCCGGTCACACGTTCAAAGGGAAGAGCTCCTGAAACCTGGAAGCGGGACACTGACGCGGGTGCATCTACAAGTACGCCTGTACTTCGACACCAAACGCAGCCACGCTCGCCGTCTACAAGCGACAACGCGCCGCCGCCGCCGCCGCCCCTCTCCCCGCGCCCCGCGCGGGGGGGAACACCGCCTGTTACGATGCACGCAGCCACGGAAGAGGGCTCTAGTGATACAGTACGCCCATCGCAACAGACGCGATCGAGAACAGCCAGCCAGGAAGGTGGTGCGGCAGAAGAACAAGACAGACGCTCCGCTACTACCAGCCGCTCGAAAAGGAAGGTGCTGAAGGCCCGGGAAGAAATGTTGAAGATAAAATTACAGTTAGCGCAGTTAGCTCTTCAGAGGGCTCAAGAGGAGGACTCCGACTCTGACTATGAAGAAGACGGACACTCCAAAATAGAATACGTCAAGTCGTGGCTTGAAGAGGCACCAGAGCCGTTATTTAGGATGGCACACAGTATAGAAAATGATGAAGAACCTACAAGAAAGGGAATTCGTCCACAGAATAGAATAGAACATGATGAAGAACCTACAAGAAAGGGAATTCGTCCACAGAATAGAATAGAACATGATGAAGGACCTGCAAGAAAGGGAATTCGTCCACAGACTAGAATAGAACATGATGAAGGACCTACAAGAAAGGGAATTCATCCACAGAACAGAATAGAACAGGATGAAGCGCCTCCAAGGAAGGATATTCATCCACAGAACAGAATAGAACAAGATGAAGCGCCTCCAAGGAAGGATATTCATCAACAGAATAGAATAGAAAACAGTACAGAAGATGAAGCTCCTCAGAAGAAGGAAACTCATCACCAGGGAGGGGACCTGATGACACCACTCATCACGGGACTTACCTCCGCTATAGCGGCACTCGCCGACAGGAAGCCTCTGGATACATCGATAGTGTCTCCACATCCGGCGGTTTCTAAAAAAAGTACGTGCTTCTCACAGCAGAACACACCCGCGGCGCTGAGGACCTCCTTGTGAAGGCGGTACAAGAAGCCTCCTTCAGCGCCGACCTCCGCGAGCTGCGACGAGGTGGGAGTGGCGCCAGGGGAAGCCGCTTAAGTGTACTGCCCATAGAACTGAATAACGGCGTGATTACACTGCGCAGTCGTATAGCCGCCGTGCGAGATATTACAGAGAAAACAAAGAGGCCGCCTGTCTTGGACGGTGATCATCGTATAGTACAGTTATATATAGATTGGACTCATAGAAGCCTACATCACAGTGGAACAGAGTTGGTGATTAATGAAATACGCCAACACTATTGGATATTGCGCTTACGACCGACCACTAAGAAAATAGTGCATCAATGTTTACAGTGTAAAATTCGTAAAGCGATACCGCCGCAGCCGAGCACCGGAGACCACCCTAAAGCACGCCTCGCTCATCACCAGAGACCGTTTACTTTCACCGGCCTTGATTACTTCGGGCCACTCTTCGTGACAGTGGGAAGACAACATCAGAAAAGATATGTGGCGCTGTTTACCTGCCTTACCTCTAGGGCAGTGCACCTGGAGGTCGCCGCCAATCTCAGCGCTGACTCAGCGATCCTGGCGCTGCGCAGATTCGCCGCGCGGCGAGGTTGCCCGTCTGAAATATACTCTGACAACGGCACTAACATGCACGGTGCCGACAAAGAGATGCGGGAAGCAGTGCAACACGAAGCAGGACGCCGTGGCATCGCCTGGCGTTTCATCACGCCCTCAGCGCCTTTCATGGGGGGCGCCTGGGAACGCCTAGTCAGGTGTGTAAAGACCACTCTTTACACCGTTCTCCACGACAAGTATCCGCACGAAGAAGTACTTGCCACGCTACTGTGCGAGGTCGAGTACACAGTCAACAGTCGACCCCTCACCCACGTCTCTGTAGACGTAGGTGACACCGAGGCGATCACCCCAAACCACATACTGTTTGGGGGCTCCGCCCGCTTGCCTTCTCTGGGTGAGTTCAGCGAGACCGACAGCATCAGCAAGAAGCACTGGAGACGCGCGCAGTACCTAGCCGACGAATTTTGGCGTCGCTGGGTGCGCGAGTACCTGCCCGAGCTACAGAACCGGCGGGAGCCTCATGGGAAGGGCCCCCTCTTCGAAGTCGGCGACCCCGTACTCATAGCCGACGGCCAGCTACCTCGCAACACTTGGCCGCGAGGCAGGATCGTGGCCGTCTATCCAGGCGCCGACGGGCAGATCAGGACAGCGGAGGTGCGCACATCGGCTGGAGTGCTCAAGAGGCCCACAAAGAAACTGGTGCCTCTGCCGAAGTAACGTCGCTCACCGGATGGACTGCAGCACCGCTCCAACACGACGTGTCCACGCGTTGCTGCACGGCGGGAGAAATGTTCGCGACACCTGTGAAAATAGTGTTAAAACAGTGCATACAGTGATAGACAGAACCTAGACAGATTTAAAACCTAGAAAAACATTACACGCGTGTGCTAGCATAACATTTAATGAACAGTGAATTTGAGTGCCACACGTTTATATATGAGAACGAGAACGAAAACGTCGTTCGTCTACCGCCATTAGTAAAAGTTAATAGCGAACTATTTTTTGTTTACCTTATGGTGAAATTGTTTTAGTGTTAATCTAAAATCTAGATTTATAATGTTTAGAATCACTTTTATTGTGCTCCTTAGTGTTCTAATCACGAATATGTATTTGCCTTTTAGATAAAACAAATAGTTTATACGTTATAGCAGAAACAAAATTATTTTTATGTTTAGGTCATAATTTGGTCTGTAACTTAGGTTTTAATCAATAAAGAATAGTTACTTTGGTGTTTCATTTTAGAGAATGGTGTCCCCTAGATGTACGTAAAATCTTATTAAAATAGATTCAGTAGTTTAGAAAATATAAACAGATAAAGTTCAAAGTACGTCTAGGAGGCACTAAAATTCTAGGTTTATACTACGATATCTAGGTAATCGTAAAGTTTAAAGTTATAGTATAGATATTTCATGTTAGGTAACATCGATACCTATCTAACGGTACCTAGATGATTATTGTGTTATTAAAATTGACGTAGTTATAACCAGAAATGTAATGTTTTGATAATGAAAATAAAGTTTGTACGAGGTGTTTTGCACACGGCACTAACCGAGGCAAATGGTATATAAGCGCGCGCGCGCGGACACTGATCGTTCACTGTTAATCAGTAACCCATAGAAGACTCTTCAAGCCTCAACACCTAATGGCCTAAGCAGAACACCTCAAGCATTGAACCAAGATCGTTTGTTTTACTTCAGTATGCCCCTATAGTGAAGCCCTACACGACGTCTTCGAAGATCAGCGCTGTATCCGGAACCTATAGGTGTAGGACGACAGCGGGTCGTTCATAGATCTACACAACACATTCGTGTTGGGTTCGATTACCGCCCGTCCGGCACAAATACTTAGTTGCAAAATGAAGTAGGTATTTATTTATTTATTTATTTATTTACTTTAATTAAAACAGTACATAAGTCCAATTACATTAATTAAAGAACATATAATAAACACATTTTATACAGCGAAAAAGAAAGTATAATTGTTACACATTACAACATAAAATATAATACAAAATAATTCATTGTAACTCATCCATCTTTCTCACAAAACCTCAAACAATCCAACAATATTTCAGGCCATCCATCCGCAAACAAATCACAGTCAGGATTGGCACGCAGGAGAGCGTTGAGAGCTGAGAGAGAGCGGGTGCTTTAGCGCGCACAGTACGACACGGTGGAACGGCAAACAATACGTGTCTACGGCTGCAAAGGTAGTTATCTGGGGTAAAGAGTCGACACAATACATCATGCAGGTCCGGCGCATCTAATTTACCCCTGAGGATTTTACAAGTTTCAACGAATTGACAAGCGTCTCGTCTGACTTCTAACGAGTTGTATCCTAGACAGCCCAAATGAAATTTTGTGGGATACATGTACGGATAGTATCCATAAATATGTTTATTCAGGTACCTAAGAAAGACTTTTTGAACCGTTTCGTTTTTTATATGTGCTCTCGTGCGGATTCCACACACACATAGCGCTTTCTAATTTGCTGCAAACCAACGCCCCAAAAAGAATACAATACAAGGTAATACAGATATAGTGAACAGTATGAGTATATATCCATGTGTCATCGAGTTTTTGATAAAAATAATATTGAAAAGACTGTTTGTTTACATTGTATGAAATTGGATTTGGTCGCGTGTACAGGTATATGGAAAGCTACTTTAAATTTGTTGTAATAAAATTTGATCTCTATACTTATTTATTAAAAGTTAACAAGTAACTACTTGGATCTTTCCATAATTACAAATTAAGGCCACCTTACGATTGCTCAAACTGGACTCGAAATTGGACGAACTGTATGATTTTTTGTAGCTTTTCTGACAGGACAGACGGACATAGAATTCTTTTTATTTCGAAAATTCGTCTGGTTTCCGAGTTACATTAATGAAACACATCTGAGGACACGGCAGTGCCCCCACCAAGTCAAGCAAAAAAGCGGCACGGCCATACCATCTTTTTCTCGAAGCATTTCGGGCCATTTTAGACTTCCTATAACTTCGTTGTGGATAAAACTAGAAGCCTGAATTTTCAGTAACCGAGCAGGCATTGCATAAATGTATGTTTATGGTATTTTTCAAATTTCAGTCAATTTGAACCAGTGGTTAAGGAATTATAACTAACTAACCTAAGTTCCGTAATTTTGTCACCCACTGACTGACCGACAAAACTGTGTGTACTGACCGGTGTTACAAAACGTCATATACCTTTCGCAGCCTTGAGGTACTGATTGAAGCGCGTAATAGTTGAAGAATTCGCCAAAAAAACCGATAGCCGGGTGCGACTCGCTGCTCGCTGATTTTTTCGTAAAACAACGTACTGAGTGCATGAATGCTCACTGTGTAACATGTTACATATTACATTACACCTCGTAACGTTGGTCAGTACTTAAAGGTTTAGAAGTTTTTACACTTTTGTCAAGGACAGACAAATAGGTATTTAAGGTCAAGCGTGAATCGGAGGGACAACAAACAAATGTTTGTGGTCCCCCCAGGGGAACATCGCAGGGTAACCACGAGGCTGGTTAGATAGATACACACGTAAACAGACAAACTTTGTGACACACCTTTTTGCGTCGCATCATAGCCCACCTTAATTTTATTTTAAGTTAGAAATTCCATTTTGCCTACTCAAAAAACAGATTAAAAGCATGACGAACCATGCTCAAAGTAGGGTTTCAATGAGATTACCAATGAGTCCATTTAAATGCATACCCATCTTAATTAAATAAGGATTTATTTCAAATTTTTAGAGGAATTTTTAAGTCTCTAGATTACAGACATTTTAGAACCAGTCATTTTAGCACCATGACATTTTAGCATCATGAACATTTCAGCAATATGGACATTCTAGCACTATTTTGTCATTTCAGCACCATAGACATTTTGACATCTTGGTCACTACTCTCCGAAAGACATTGATGCTTGGTTTTTGACCGCAGAAAAATGATATTTCGTATGAAAATATTACTGCCTGTTTCGCTATTCCTTTAGTTTTGATTTATGTAAATGTACCAAACCAGAAACTGTAAAATATATTAAACAATGTAGTCTACTTACATAAAGTTTCTGCCTGTTGTAGCAGGGTACAGCAATTGCAATCTAAATTTCTTGAGTGGATCTATAATGAAGACAGCACGGGCAGACATTGGCATGCTCTGGTTGTCAAGTTCATCCTTGTCTATCATTCCTAATTTCATGGCTAGCTCCCTGCCCTTGTCTTCAATGATAGGATATGGAAACTTCTCATCTTCATTGCAACCTGGAACCAATATTACTTTTGTAGTACTGGAAAGTATTATTAAATGCACTAGCTTGCCGCGACGCGGTTTCCCCCGCGGCTTTTCTAACTGCACTGCTCACACAAAAAATATTTTTAAATCAGACTGGTAGTGTTAGACATTAGCGCATTCAAACAAACTCTTTCGCTTTACATAAATAGTATAGATAAGAAAACCTTTTAACTAAAAGATTGCTAACTTAAAAAATTTTTTGAAGCTCAAAAGGTACTCAACTACCTTTTATTTAACAGACAGCAGATTGGGAGGCACCTTTCTTAAACAAGAAGTTTGCCATAATAACTGCTGATAGTGTACAATTTTTTTTTTTTTTTTTAACTGGTTTTAATTGTACAAAATCCTCCTACTTTCTATTTACAAAACTATATTTGTTATGTATGGTTACCTGAATGTCGATGAAACGAGTTATTCGCATGTCTTTAGTATCGCATTTTTTTTTTCGGATGAACGATTTTTTTTATTTAATCAAATTATTTGCAAGAGATGCAAAATCTTAAGCGAGCTTGTCTGTGAGCTACAGACAACTTTGAACCATTTGCTGGTCTAAAAGGGGTGATATCCGCTTCCTTTAACCTTATTGTCCGTGCACTCACATTTACTCCACGCACTTCATTAAGCTCTGTTTTGATGTTAACTGACGTGAGGAAACGATTTCGCAGGGAAGTTGTAACAATAAATCGGTCATCACGACCGGTGGTTGCTCGAGTCCTGCCTGTACCACGTCTCCTTCTGTAAGAACCTGTCTCCACAAACCTTCTGTATATTCTAGAAACCGTAGACTGGTTTAAATTTAAATTTCTACCAATCGTTCGTTGATCCAAGCCCTCCCGCACCAGAGCTACAATTTGAGCCGCTTGTTCGGACGAAGTATCCATATTAAGGTTCAAAAACTCTCGATGAGTTAAAAAACTAACCCAACAATTCTGCTGGTAACAATAATTCAATTGACAAAAGAATAAAAAATCAATGCGAATCAGTTTAAAACTTTGCTTTAAATATATTATGAGTAAATTTTCTTTTCCCGGCTATATACATTTGTTTTACTGCAGTTCTATTTTTAAATTTTGCTTTTTTTAAGATTAAGAGCCAGTCTCTCCATATTTATATAATTTAATCTAAAAAGTTTACATACTTATTAAAAAAAATCATTTCAAAGTAATCCTGAACTTTGATGCAGTTTATGAGTCCGTCAGTTTATAAGTATATAAAAAACACATACATTTAAAAATATAAAAATTGGAGACCCCGGCATCGGGTACAAGGACCAAGCTACCGGCGGTTAGGGTGTCGAGCAACACTGCCTTCTGTATCTGGCCCTTGACCCAACCAGCCAACGCGAGCCTCTTAAAATGTTGGTCAAGGCTCTTAGTAATAAGTCCATTCACTGTAACCACTATCGGAACAATGACCGCCGAATCCACATCCCACATGTCAACAACCTCGCGAGCTAAATCCAGATACTTGATCTGTTTGTCTTTTTCAGCTTTCACGAGATTATCATCATGAGGGATGGTGACGTCGACAATCATTACAAGGCGCTCTAATCGATCTATCACCACTATGTCAGGCCTATTGGCAACAACAGTCCTGGCAGTGATGATAGATCGATCCCAGTACAATGTCGCACGACCATTATCATCATGAGGGATGGTGACGTCGACAATCATTACAAGGCGCTCTAATCGATCTATCACCACTATGTCAGGCCTATTGGCAACAACAGTCCTGGCAGTGATGATAGATCGATCCCAGTACAATGTCGCACGACCATTCTCGAGAACCGGCTCAGGATTGTACCTGTAATACGGCACTTTGACACAAGCTTGTACCGCAAAGCAAGTTGCTGGTGGATGATCCTGGCCACTTGGTTATGTCTGTGCCAATACTCTCCGTTAGCAAGACGCGAACATCCAGAAACAATATGCCTGAGACACTCACCTGGGCGATGACATGCCCGACATATGTCGATAGTACCGTCTATCAAGATATATTTTCGGTAGTTGTTTGTCTTGATAACTTTATCAGCAATTGCACAAACAAACCCTTCGGTTTCTCCAAAAAGATCACCGGAGCGTAGCCAGGACACAGAAGCCGTTCGGTCCACATCTGGAGTGTGTAAAGCTCGGTAGAACCTTCCGTGGAGCTCCTTGCTCTGCCATACCACCCGGCAGTCGTCGACGCCAAGTATTACAGGCCTGTGCCAGTTCTTCTTAGCCAAGGCAAGCGGGGTTAGTCCATTGTCCACTGCGACAACATCCCGATGCAGAGCCCCGTTTGCTTTCAGAAAATAATCTCTAAGGTTGTATATCTCGCGATTATGAAGGGTTTTGGTATTTAAAAGACCGCGACCACCACATTTCCGCGGCATATACAACCTCATGACAGACGAACGTGGATGATGCATTCGGTATGAAGTCAGGAATGTACGGATTCTCCTGTCCAGGGCTTCTAACTCAGTTTGAGTCCACCTAAGTATGCCGAAAGAGTACACAAGGAGTGGCATGACCCAACCATTACAGGCGAGTACTTTGTTGCCGCCAGATAATAAACTATTCAGTACTTTTTTAAGGCGGCCTATGAAACGTTCCTGTAATGATTGTTTCATTGTCACTTCCCTTAGAACAAATTAGATAGATTTGTATATGCCCTTAAAAATCTTAGATGGACGGACTGTAGAGAGGCAGCTTTATCCGCTTATCACGGGTATGTGGCATCAGTTCTGCGATATGGAGTAATATGGGGTAACTCAGTTGAACTGCAAAGAATATTCATAGTACAGAAGAAATGTATCCGAGCCTTACATGGTGCTGAGTATTTAGATCCATGCAGGCCCTTGTTTAGGCAATTAAAGATTCTTCCTTTGCCATGTCTTTACATATTTGAGCTTCGTATGTTTGTGCGAAAACATCCATCTATGTTTACTTTACACAGAGTAGCTTTAAAAAATAAAAGAGTTCATCTTTATTCTAGAAATGCATATTGTATGGCAATTAAAATATACAAGTTAGGGCGCGTACA
Organism: Parascotia fuliginaria; assembly: GCA_963082885.1. Taxonomy (NCBI): domain Eukaryota; kingdom Metazoa; phylum Arthropoda; class Insecta; order Lepidoptera; family Erebidae; genus Parascotia; species Parascotia fuliginaria. Next base: position 18,657,053 of record OY720170.1, on the reverse strand, counting down.
CATAGAACATCCGTTTTACAGGATCCTTTTTAACTGATCCGTCGCTACTGGAGGTAATATTCACACAGCATTTACAGGACCGATTTTAACAGATCCGACGCTACTGGAGGTAATATTCACACAGCATTTACAGGACCGATTTTAACAGATCCGACGCTACTGGACTTTCGTTCTTCAGTGTATCGCCTACTTTCTACGAGAATGGACGTTGTCGTGTTGTATTGGTACTATCGTCGTCTGCGGCGGAGGAAGCCCCGGCGTTATTGGATACATCCACTATTAAGGCAAAGATTTTGTCGTGGTGCTGTTGTGCGTCAGCTGAAAGAAGACGAATCTAAATTTTTTACTTATTTCCGAATGACGACGTCTACTTTTGATGACCTTCTTAAACGATTAGAAAAGGATTTAAAAAAGAAAGACACAAACTGGAGGAAAAGCTTGTGCCCTGAAGTAAAACTAGCGATATTTTTAAGGTAAGAACTTTAATTTTTGTTATTATCAATTAAAATTTAAAATGACAAAAAGGTTTACAAAAATGAAGATTTATTTCAAAACATAGACAGATCTGGCAAGTCTGACTCCTGGCTGAATGTAGATTCTACTGATGGCGAACCTTCTACTGATGGTGTAGAGTCAAGATGATGTGGCCTACTAAAATAACCTTGGGTGTGGTAGTGAGGAGTGCTAGAACTTTGTGAATATGGAGGCCACTCGTAGTTTGACTGACCATATCTTCTACTTTTAATATTTTGTAAAAGGTTTATCACTCCAGACTGAAATTCTAAAATTTGATCGTCATTAAGTGAAGCCAGTTGCGGCAAAATACCTTTGAAGAACGATAAATTGGGATCTTCAAACTCATTTTTACTTTTTTTTAACTGATCATTCATGTATTCAATCATTTTGGCGTCTACTTCATTCACATTTCTTTTGATTGCCTTGCGTTGCGGCGGGGCTAAATTTTGTCTTTCCTTTTGTCTGTCACTACCACTTTGTTCCGTAATCTGATCAGGTTCATCTTCGTTGTCTTTATTACTTTCTACTGTTTCCGTGATGTTGTCATTAGCAGGGACGTTCTCGTGTGTATCACCTGGGGTGACAACTTTTTTCAAAAATAACATTTGATTGTGATATTTGTAAGGCTTGGTATTTGAGGCAGCAGCTCCAGATTTCTTCAATTTCTTTTTCTCACTCAATGTTCGTATCCAGGCATCTCTAGTCGAATTCCATTTTTTTATAACATATTTTCCTGAAGCAAGTAAATAATAATATAAGATGGTTGTCAATAGCTTAGTAAGTGAAAGGCGAATAAGAAGGTAGAATAGACTTGTCAGTAATTAATTACCATATTGGTCAGTGGATAAGTCAAATTGACAGTGCAAGAACTAATCGGTCAGTAAATAATGGGAAGCAAAAAAGTATTACTAATGTTTAAATCAATTTATTTTAATTAGGTAATTTTATAATTTAGTTCAGTTCAGTTTAATTTTATTTTATTTATGTACTATATATATAAGTATGAGTTTTGATTTACGACTTTGCTAAAAACTCTCATAAAAATTTCGACTTTCCATACAAAATTTGTTGGTCACTATAATATTTTATAGTTTTATAATAAAACAAGACTTATTCATCAAGCCATCTTTAATAGTCTGACCATAGAGAAGTACCTCTACGAAACATAGACATATACATAATCAGTAATAGACAAAATTAACTAAAACTAAACCCTTACAGTCACTAACGTTACTTTGTATGGGAAGTCAATATATGTGTAATAATATAGTAATTGATTAATTTATTTTTTTTAGGTATGCAGCGTCTGGGTGTACATTTCAAGAACTTTATTACGTCTTTCGTGTCGGTGTGTCAACTATAAGCAACATTATTAAGGAAGTTACACGATGCATATGGAACAACTTGAATGACGAGTTTATGCGACTTCCTACAACAGTGAGTGAATGGGAGCATATATCAAATGGATTCGACACAAAAGCAAATTTTCCCCACTGTTTAGGAGCAGTGGACGGTAAACACATCAGACTTCGAAAACCAGCAAAAAGTGGCTCAATGTACCTAAATTACAAAGACTTTTTTTCCATCATATTATTAGCGATCGTAGACTCTGACTATCGTTTTCTATATGTTAGTATTGGGTCGTATGGAAAAGAATGCGATTCATCAATATTCAAGGAGTCGACATTTTGGAAAATGATGCTAGATGGCAGTTTACAAATACCAGAACATTGCCCATTAATAACAGGCTCAGAAACGAGAGTTCCCTACGTCATAATCGGCGATGAAGGTTTCGGTTTACACGAAAATTTAATGAGGCCATTTAGCGGGACGCATTTAGACGTAAATAAGCGAATATATAACTGTCGTTTGACCAGAGCTAGACGATACGTTGAATGTGCATTTGGTATTCTTGCTAATAAGTGGAGAGTATTCCACCGGCCTCTAGACGTCAACAAAACAACAGCTATATGGATAGTTAAGGCATGTACCGTTCTACACAACTTTGTAAAGGAAAAAGAGGGCTTAAAGGATGGCAACACATCCGAATCTGAAGCATTTCATTTCAATAGCCTACCTGATGATGAAACGCTACGAGGTGGTCGAACTGCAAATTCAGTTCGAACGGAATTCGAAAACTATTTCGTGTCCGAATCTGGGTCAGTTTCTTGGCAAAATGAAGCTATTTAAAATAAAAAACAATGTCTCCATTACAATATAAAATAAATACTTACCAAATTCTTGTCTTTCTTTTTGTTCCATAGCTTCAAAATCCTCCTTTAGAATACCGCATATTTCGCGCCAAGCTGCGGTTTTTGCAATTTTATCTTTATAAATCTCCAGTGTTTTGTCCCAAAGAACTGGTCTACTTTCAACACAATTTATCAAAACTTCTTGCTCAACATATTTTTCAAACGCCTTGCTTGCCATGATTATGATAGCACTGGACACGTGCACTACTCTAGGAATGAAACCGGCAAATGGCGGCTGTGTGTAGCACATCGCACCCCGCGCACCCCCGTGCAAAGCCTCGTGCGGTTTCAATCCGATAAAACGGATTAGTATAGTATTACTGGATCCGGAATACTGTGTGAACTGGCTCATTCAACTACATACGCTAATAACATATACGTTTAAACGGACCTGTAAAACGGATTGCTGCTTATTTTGTCGGATCAGTATTTTTTACTGGATCCGGAATACTGTATTCTGTATGAACTCGCTCATACAACTACATACGCTAATAACATATACGTTTAAACGGACCTGTAAAACGGATGTTCTATGTGTACGCGCCCTTACTGTTAGAAATCAAGGAATTGCCAACATATAAATTTTCAAAAAATGTATTTAACTGGCTGCTAGAAAAATGCTTCTATACTGTTAAAGAATATCTGGATTTTAGGAAGGCAATTGAATGTAAAATTTTAAGTAACGTATAATTAATTATAAAATTTATTTGACATCGCTATTTTCTCTTGGACATTGCATTGTTTAATTGACTGTTTTTTATTGACAATCTTTTTTTTACTTTTGTTTTATTCGAGATGTAACATATTTGACATTTTGTATTCTACTAATGTATTAATATTGACTGGTTTGTTTTGTTACTAAATATTATTAATTGAATGTTTCTACACCGACTGTCGGTAGAATATGTGAGACTTTGTATGTACTAAGAACTCCATGTACTATCTTGGAAATAAATAATTATTCTATTCTATTCTATTATATACCTAAAGCTTGCGACATACGTACTTATAGGTGTCGGTTACGAGAAGCGATCTAAGTTGAATAGAATCAGAGAGTTGAATGCCTTCAGATTCCACTATCCCACCACGCTTTACATACATGACTGCACATTTGTCTACACCGAACTTCATTCTGATTGAGTTACTAAAGTTTTCTGTTACCTTTAGTAAACCTTTCAGCTGGATATCAGTAGGCGCAATTAGTTTCAGATCATCCATGTACAACAGGTGGGATATGACTTGACCACCTCTACGTAACCTGTAGCCTTACCCTGAACCCTCTAGCAATGTACTAAGGGGATTCAGAGCCAGGCAAAGCCTTAGGGGACTCGGGCTGTCACCCTGGAATATGCCCCGCCTAATCCATATTGGTTCACCATTACCTTCTGCCGAATTCAAGGAGGGTATAATAATGTATTTCGAGGGCATGTAGTTATGTATGTCTGGACATGTCGGCATCCTGGATAGGTAAGAACTGTTCTCCATTTCCGCATACATGTGTCGGGCACATATCTGTAGTACGGTACCTCAGAGACTACAAGCTTGTACTTCAGAGAAAGTTGCTGGTGGACGATCCTAGCTACTTGGTTATGTCTATGCAAATACTCGCCGTTCGCAAGACGAGAACAAGCAGAGACAATATGTCTTATGGATTCTCCGGGGTAGTGACATGCCCGACAAATGTCTACCGTCCCATCCTTTAAGATAAACTTTCGGTAGTTGTTCGTCATTAGGACCTGGTCCATAATTGCACAGACAAAACCTTCGGTTTCTCCAAAGAGATCACCGAATCGTAGCCAGGATACAGATGTTAATGAGTCGACATCGGGCCCGTTTAAGGCCCGGTAAAAGCGTCCATGTAATTCCTTGCTTTTCCATACATCCTTGCGCTCCGCTATACTAAGCACAACAGGTTTTGTGGTTTTCTGGCTCTTTAGCCAGACCCCGCGGGGTGAGGCCGTTATCTACAACGACGACATGCCGATGCATATATGAATTTGATTTTATAAAATATTCTCTGAGGTTGCACACCTCACGGTTGTGGAGAGTCTTGACAGATAGAAAGCCACGACCTCCACACTTCCGTGGGAGGTACAACCTCATCACCGAATCGTGGATGATGCATACGGAATGTCGTCAACTGTGTACGAACTCTCCTATCAAGAGCGTCCAGTTCAGTCTGAGTCCATCTGACTATGCCAAAGGAATAGGTTAGGACTGGCATGACCCAGCTGTTAAAGGCCCGCACCTTGTTACCACCCGATAAAAGACTTTTAAGAACATTTTTCAGGCGGCCAAAGAAACGTTCCTGTAACACCTATTTCATGTCTCTGTCAGATATACCCAACGCCTGTGACATACCCAGATATTTATATGTTTCGGTTGCAGATAGAGGTCTAAGTCGTGTAGAATCAGACAGTTGTATCCCGTCAGATTCCACAATCCCACCCCGCTTTACATGCATGACTGCACATTTATCTACACCAAACTCCATCTTAATAGAATTTTAGTAATTCTATTAAGATGGAGTTGGTTCTATTGAGATGGTTTCAGTAACTCTAAGTAACCTTATTAATTGGCGATCAGTAGAAGCAAACAATTTTAAATCATCCATGTAAAGCAGATGGGACAAGACCTGACCTTCTCTCCTCAACTGATAGCCTAGCCCTGAACTCTCCAGTATAGTACTGAGAGGGTTCAGTGCCAGACAAAACCATAAAGGACTCAGGCTGTCACCCTGAAATATGACCCGCTTGATCGTTACCGGTAGACCGTTGCCCAAAAACTGTCGACACCCAGGATATCGGAGGACGGTCTTCCATTGCCGCATACACGTCTTCAAGAAGGTGCATAGAGTTGCCTCAATTTTATACAACTCCAGCACTCTCAAGAGCCATGTATGCGGCACCGAGTCATACGCCTTCTTATAATCTATCCAGCATGTCGACAGATCCTTTCGGTTACGGTGCACCTGTTGGTTAATGGTCATGTCAATGATCAGGAGCTCTTTCGTACCAACGGGCCCCATTCCTACATCCATTTTGAGAGATAGATATGATGTTGATAGATATTATTATTATTATTATATATCATACAACCAATATTATACACATCTTCCATTTGTGTGAAGTGTTTATGTTCACGATAACTTTAGGCTTTGACTAATAAATCAATTAGTTAGACTACATCTCTCATATACTGATAATTACTATATTTTTAACTCAAAACCACTTATGTACAAAAACCTGTTCATTGTTAACGACACCCCAAAAAAAACATCCCAGTGTTTAACAAAAAGCATTGCAAAATGATACCACTAATAAATAGTGTTGTTGCCCTGATTTATGTTTTCATACCAAAATATTAAAAGAACTTGGCAACATAATTCTTATTTAACTCGAATGATGCTCAATAATCCTTAATATTTCAAAAATAATCTGTCTTCTTTTTAGAGGTACATTGTCAAGTTCTTGACCACCAATACACCGAATTTACGATTTTCTTCTTGCATGCTTGATTCACAAATGACACAATTTAATTTTATATCTTCAACATCATAAACCTTAACAGCCAGTGCATTAGAGAGTTGAGAGTATACTAGCTTGATAATAATCCATAAGCGATGTGTTATGGCCAACATTACGGTGATGTCGTTTACAAATACTTTTTGTTAATGCCACCCCGGGGTGTCATTTTGGGGGTCTCAGTGTACAAGTGTACAGTTTGAATGGCCCCACCTGGAGCTCAAATGGAAACCATATGATCTATGTTCGTAGCTTTTAAATATACTTGTGCGAAGCTTCTGCCATGATGACCTATCTATCATTTACACTATGTTGTTAGTTCCAAGTTAAATATGGAGAAGACTACTCTAGACTGTACGAAATTGCTGCGTCAGTGCCTCAAGGATCTGTCCTGGGCCCGGTGCTGTACTCTATCTATACAGCAGATCTGCCTGAAACTGAAGGCGTTTTAACCGCAACATACGCAGACGACACAGCATGTCTAGCAAGTGACAAGGACCCCTCGATAGCATCATCAAAATTGAAAGTGCAGCTCAGTAAAGTAGATGAATGGCTACAGAAGTGGAGAATTAAGCTAAATGTTACTAAATCAGCGCATGTAACATTCACACTTCGAAAAGAAGAATGCCCGCCAGTTTATATGCAGAATAAGGCCTTACCAAATCAGAACACAGTAAAATACCTAGGCTTACATCTAGATAGAAGACTTACCTGGGCTAACCATATTAAGGCAAAGAAAAAGGAAACAAATCTTCAAATGCATTCATTTGATTGGTTGCTGGGACGTCAGTCGCCACTATCTCTTAGCAATAAACTGTTGGTCTACAAAACAATCATAAAGCCTATTTGGACATACGCCATAGAGCTATGGGGTTCTGCGAGCAACTCTAATGTGGAGATTTTGCAGAGATTTCAAAATACTGCTTTAAGAACTATCTCATGTGCACACTGGTTTGTTCGAAACACAGAAATTCACGAATATCTTGAGATGCCCACAGTGAAGGAGACTATCAGATGTCACAGTGAAAGGTACAAGGAAAGATTGCGATACCATGCAAACGAACTAGCCAGAGACCTACTGAACTCAAGCCATAATGAACATGTTAACCGCCTTAAAAGATGGCAAATACTAAACCTGGATCAGAGAATCTGAATTCAGTGTACATAATCATGGTGCCACTTGCTGGAGTACCACCAACAAATATAGTGAACTGATTTGATTATGGCTCTGTAGCCGATTGCAGGTAGAAGAATGGGAACAAAAAAAAAAAAAAAAAAATTTTGTTAGTTACCTTGTGGAAGGCTCAATACTTGCCTTTTATTGTTCAATACTTACTATTATAAAAAATATAATTATAATTACCTGCATAACATTGGATATCCTTGCACCAATCCAGATGAGAAGCTACGGAATCACAAGATAGACCAATTACTTTAGTTTTACGCTTGGTGAACTCTGGTAACAGGGTCAAAACGCGAGCCAATTCAGTTGTGCACACTGGGGTGAAGTCCTTTGGATGCGAAAACAGTATACCCCATCTGAAAAATAATTATGATAAATAACCTATACCACCTGGGTAAACCATAAGAACGAAAATAAGGTATAATAATATTGACCATAATTACATTAGATCAGACTATAAAGAAGTCAATTCTTGATCATATACCGAGATATAGCTACCTACACACAAAATAAAATGCTCTAAAAGAATGCGTAACATTAACAAATTTACCGGTATGAAATAGGTGGTAAACTTACGAATCACCAAGCCAGGTATGAAAATCTATCTCTCCTTCAGTTGTATTCGCAGTAAAATTAGGGAACGTATCTCCCAAAAACAACATTTTGGTTATTATATTTGTTTAGAAACTGATTAATTGTATATTATAGCTCTCAAAATACTTCACCAATCGACTTTTCTTCCGAGACTTTACCCAACGAAAGACAAAATTGATAAGGAAAATTACGACGGGAACAATATTATTTAAAATTTAAATTTCCACTTGTTTCCCAAGGTAACCAACGACTACCGCGTTTTCAGCCAGTGTGTGTGAAACTTTTCAGAAAAACCGATTTTTGTTGTGATTTTTGTCATGGTTGGTCATTACTTATTTGTCATACTTGTCATTGCGATGCGGCGATCGAGATGCGACGATATCGGCTAGAGTTGTGCTTTTGGTTACTATTTCAGAAGTACGACCAGCTTGGCAATCTTAACTGTAGTCGATTACTATCAAATATAATGATGGCTTTAATTATTATGCCCGGTTTCTGAGGTACTTTTATCTAGGTATGTATTTACAAAAATAACATTAATACTGCGATTCAGGCTCCCATACATCTTTTAGGGGAGTGGTCTAAATTTGTTGACAGCGCCATCTTTGATTTCTATGCTGTAAGCTCGTATTTGTCGTCTTCACTTGGATCTTCTCTTTGTGTCATCATTAGCCAGATAGATGTCGCCACAGTTTAATCTAATATATAAAATTCTCGTGTCACGGTGTACGTTATTGAACTCCTCCGAAACGGCTCGACCGATTTTCGTGAAATTTTGTATGCATATCGGCTAGGGTTGAGAATCGGACAACATCTATTTTTCATCCCCCTAAATGTTAAGGGTGGTCTGAAAAGGGATGAAAACGATTGTATGAAACTTCTTCATAGTTTTGAAATTTTGTTTTGGAATACTTCTATTAAAATAAAAATCCTCATGATTTTTTTTTAATTGGGTTGGATTTAGAGCGATGAAATTAGGGATAAAATATTATATGGAAAGATCTTTGCTTTTGAAGTTAGCGACTTGAAAATTGAAGAGAGAGGGAAGGGAGGGGTGTGAGAGAGTAGTAAGGGGGGAGGAAGGAGAAGTGAGAGGGAAGGGAAGGCAAAGGGAGGGGGAGGAAGGAGACAGCATGACGAAAATAAGGGGGAAGTGAAGAGGAAGTGAGGGGGAAGCGAGGTGGAAATGAGGGACAAGCCAGGGAAAGGGAGAGTAAAATCACGGGAAAAGAAGAGGGGAGGGAGGGGAGAGTGGAATGGGAGGAGTGGGGAGGGAGGGAGAGAGGAAGGGAGGGAGAAGCGGAATGGGAGGAGTGGGGAAGAAGGGGGATGGGAGGAGTGGGGAAGAAGGGAGAGGGGAATAGGGGAAAGTAGTGAAAAGTTTACAGGGGATATCTGTAGGTAGGTAGGTGAAAGAGGGTTTGTAGAATGGCACATTAGAAATATCTATTTATATAAAAATAAATCCTTATTTCCCTTGGTCACGGCATCACGCGTGAACGACTGGACCGAATTCGTTAATTCTTTTTTTGTTGTGTTTGTTATTGTCAGGAGAAGGTTCTGCGAAAAATTAGATAATAATTAGGACAAAACAACGTCTGTCGGGTCCGCTAGTATAATATATATTTTTACTAATCATTAACATGTCTCTGTTCATACATTGACGATTTTTTATACAAACTTCATCCCTTATTATAACCCCTTCGAGCCAATTTTTCACAATGAATGATAGCCTATGTTGTTCCCCAAGGTCTATTCTACCACTATACCAAATTTAATCAAAATCAATGGTTTAGGCGTAAAAGCGTAAAAGACAGACAGAGTTATTTTCGCTTATAGCGAGTTCCACGCAAGTCGTGATGAATGATGTTTGTTCGTGGACGGGTAAGGTAGAAGAGTCTTAACTCAGGCCAGCCCGATGTCTTAATCATCGAATCGAGAAGAAATCCACAGGCAAGCTATGGTAACTGACGTAGCTTGCAGAGTTGCTTCTGTGAAGTGGCAATGGGCAGGACACATAGCTCGCAAAACAGCACAGAAAGTTTCTAGAGTGGCGACCACGAACTGGAAGACGCAACGTGGGCATACCCCTCACAAGGTGGACCGACGAACTTAAAAGAGTGGCGGGCAACCGATGGATGAGGGCGATGATCAACCGCCGATTGGGGGATGCCTATGTCCAGCAGTGGACATCTTTTGAAATGAAATGAAATGAAATGAAATATATGTTTATTCATTTAAGTTAATTAAATTAACACTTATGAACGTCAAAGTTTACAAAATGTCAGCAAATTAACCTACAGCCAGTTCGCTGACGAAGTAGAGCCATGAGAAGAACTGGCAAGAAACTCAGGCCACTCTTTTTAATCGCCAGGTTATTAAAATTTTTGTTAGTTACAGTTTCAAGTAGCATGCAAAGTGACGCAGGCAATACACTTAACTCTATAGATACTTAATTACTTACAGCTTTCTATGTTGTAAAGAAAAATTAAAAAGTTAAATGTGTGCTTTACAGGCTGCCTCAATTTGCATATTGCTACAAAAGGTAAAGGCAACATGTGAACTGTGATAAATGTTTCTATGTAGATATTATATAAACTGTTAATTTTTGGTATAAGTATAAAGTAAGATGAACTTAATTTACCACAGGAGTTCACAATGTACCTCTATTTCACAATCACAATGTAAAAAAATTTAACAATACTAAGTATACAATTTTAACAAAACAATACAAAATGTGTACTTAACTGTTCAAATATGGCTCGGGCATCATGTCATTTAAAATTAATACAAAAAAAAATCATTTTATAAATTATGTCAAAATGTATCAATAAATTAATGTCAAAAAATTATTTGATAAAGCATGTCATTCGTAATAATCATAAAAAATGTCATTCATAGAATAATTAACAAAAATATGTCCTTAAAAGTATAATGTCATTAAAATTAAGAGTAAAATTAATTTACTCCTTCGTCAAGCAAGCATCCCATGACTTTTATCGTTCAGATACTCATTAACCGTGTAGTAACCCTTAAGTATTGAATGTTTTTTGACAATTTGTTTAAATTTGTCTGAGGGTTTATACATTATGTCGATAGGTAATTTATTAAATAAACGTACACCAAGTCCCGTAAACGAATTATGGACTTTATGTAAGCGATAGTGTGAACCAACCAGTTTATGCTTACCCCTGGTGTTAATCTCATGCACATCGCAATTCCTAGTATATAGACTAATGTTACTCTTAACATAAACAACATTAGCATATATACATTGAGATGCAACTGTCAATATACCTATCTCTTTGAATCGCTCTCTCAGGGAGTCTCGTGAACCTAGGTTGTAGATAGAACGTATAGCTCGTTTTTGAATAATAAAAACGGTTTCAATGTCAGCAGCCCTACCCCACAACAATATGCCGTAAGACATAACGCTGTGAAAATAACTAAAGTAGACTAGTCTGGCGGTTTCCACATCAGTAAGTTGCCTAACTTTCCTGATAGCAAAAGCCGCTGAGCTGAGTTTACCTGCGAGACACGAAATATGGGCTTCCCACTGAAGTTTGCAATCTAAAGTTAAGCCCAAGAAAACTGTGGACTCTACGATTGAAACTGACTCATTATTTAAAACCAGGTTTATACCTGCACTTTTGACATTTGGCATAGAAAATTTTATACATTTGTCTTCTTGGAATTAAGTAGAAGATTGTTTACCGTGAACCAGTTCAGGACTTGCGCGAGCGAACCATTTACAACGTCGAAATTAGGGTCTTTACGGTTAACTTTAAAAATAAGAGACGTATCGTAGAAATCCTGTACAAAGTACGGCAAATCATTTACATACACCAAAAATAGAAAAGGACCAAGAATGGAGCCCTGTGGGACGCCCATAGCAACAGGTAACCCTAAGGACCTATTTCCATTTACATCAACGTATTGCACTCTATCACTTAGATAGGTAGAAACTAGATTAAGTGCAACATCCCTGATCCCATAGTGACTGAGTTTTCTCAAGAGCGTATTGTGCTCGACGCAGTCAAATGCTTTAGAGAGATCACAAGAAACACCAATAGCATCCATTTTATTTTCCCAGGCGTTAAAATATGTTTTATTAGTGTAACGCCTGCATCTGTAGTTGAGCGACCTTTTGTAAAACCATACTGCTCATTATGTAGTAATTTATGAAAGTTAAAATGGCTCTCTAATTGCTGCAATATAATTTTCTCAAAAATTTTACTAATAGCTGGCAGTATAGATATTGGTCTAAAATTACTAGGGTCACTCTTAGAGCTGTTTTTAAACAAAGGTACATACTACTTTACTATGTTTCATTAAATCAGGAAATACTCCTACATCAACACTTTTATTAAAGATAGCAGCTAGTTATGGTGCTATATTAATAATTATACTCTCAACTAATTTAACTGAAAAACCCCACAAGTCAGCAGTGTTTTTTGAATGTAGTGACTTGAACACTTTTATTATGTCGTTTGGGTTAACATAATTAAAATTAAAAGGGACGTCACACTCTTTCACTTTCCCTTAAGTAAATGCTCGGCTTTGATTCTTTACTGGTATGCTAACAAAGTAGTCGTTAAAAATGTGGGCTACATCTGTATTATTTGAAATAATATTGTCCTTAATGTTTAACTCATAAATGTTATCTTTCAATTTAATACGACCAGTCTCACTATTAATAACATTCCAAGTTGTTTTTATTTTGTTCTCGGACTGTTTAATTTTATTACTTAAATACAAGGACTTAGCGGCAACACATGACTTTTTAAAGATTTTTGAATAATCCCTAACATATTGAATAAAGACTGAATCAAAATTATATTGTTTCATACCATAAATTTCATACAACTTAGCTCTACTTTTGTATATTCCGGATGTTGCCCAATCACAGAACTTTATTTTGATGTTTTTGGTAAAAGTTCTAGTTGGAAATGATGCATTGTACGCTGATTGTATTGTGCTAAACAAGGACTCGTAAAGCACACTTGGATCATCGTGGCTTGGATCTATGTGAGGGACTGCTGCAGCAACACTCTCAGTGAAACGGTTTAGGCGAACAGAGGTCATTGGCCTACACGTGATCTTACTCCCTTTAGTAAGTAGTTGTGCCTAAAGGAAAAACAGCTTTTTGCCCACAATGATCTAATGTTAGGTCATTCAGAATAGCCTTATCTATATATTTGCAATTGCAGAAAATGTTGTCTAAGCATGTAGCAGAATGTGATGTAATTCTAGTAGGTTCCGAAAATAAATATTTTAAATTAAATGATTTCAATAAACTAATTAATCTAATACTAGTCTGTGATTGAACAAGTAAGTCGACATTAAAGTCACCACACACTATTACATGCTTATTGACAGAGCTTAAACGTTTCATTACATCTTCGATAAATGTTTCAAAAAGAATAAAATCACTCTGAGGTGGCCTGTACACACAAACCACAATATATTGCTTAAGCTCAACACAGGACAACTCGATAGTGCGCTCAATAGAAAGATCTGCTATATCTTTACGTTCCTTATAATTAACACTACTACATACATATATCAGAGAGCCACCATGTATAGTCTTCTTTCTTACGAATGCACTACCAACAGAAAAATATTCATTATTAAATAATAATAATTGTTCTATCTTTAGCCAATGTTCAGTAACACATAAAATTTGAACATTGTACTTTTTCAAAAATAAATCTATTTCTAACACTTTTGGCTGATATGATGATGATGATGATGATTGAATACCCATGCTCTTGTTTTGTGTATTATTATACCATGGTAGACTCATAACCTCATATCTTAGAGCATTAAACCAACAGGAGTGGACACGCGCTCTATTTCCCTTGCGCAAAAGTCTGCCACTTTCGGCGGGGGACGGGGCAACGCGAGCAACGCACACTAATTACAATGTTAACTACTAATGCATTTTTAAATCGCGTCGTTATACACGCACACAATAAAATTCTTACACACTAGCTTAAACTAAACACACACAATCACATTCACACACAGGGACATCTATCAGTTTACGCTTCCTTCGCGTAAAACAGTTAGAGCTTGACTCTGTCGATATTTAGTATCGATGTTTAGGATTTCATATAAGTACGCGAAAGATTTAATTATTTTCATTAATATTATGTTTGCTTATTAAAATGAGCATTATCTTATATTATATAGAACAGTTTTAGGTAATAATAATCTATTATAATTTTTGAGGTTTTTTTTTTATTTAAGCACTTTGAAATAGATAAAAGTAAAGTAATAGTTCATAAACATGAATTAACTAGAAGTAATTCTGTTAATTCATGTTTATATCAATATTACAGGAAGAATAAAACAAGTGTTTCTAACTAGCACACTTTTTTGTTATTATTAAAAAAAGTCCGTCATACGGTCGGGCTAAATATATTTGTTAAACATTGTTCATCAAACAAATCTGGTTATGCGGTCGGGCTCTCCTACTATGTTTACTAATGTTTATTCAATACTTCCGATCCCTGATAGTACAGAACCCTCGGCGCGCGAGTCCTACTGGCATTTAGCCGTTTTTTTTATTTTATTTTACTACTGCGCACAAGGATGTAGGTTCAATAACCACCACCTGTTGAAATTTGTTCTAGTGTAGATTAAAGATAGTAATTAATTATTACGTGTCAATTTTACGTGTATTATTCCTAAGTATGTATGTATATTCAAACCAAATAATACTTTGAATTAATTGTCTATTGCTATTAAATTTCGTTCCAACTAAGCAGAGCTTGTATTTGGAGGATTTTGTTCTGATTACATAGTAACGAGCACAGAGATTTTTGACAGGATAGGCATTAAGTATAGATTTTTGACAGGGTAGGCAGTATTTAATTATGTTGATACAATTATGATTTTAGGCAATTATTAAGGTAGGCAGTGCTTTTCTGCCTTTATGGAATGCACGCCACTGGTAACAAGACGGTGACATGAGAATGTATGAGTAGATTTTTATTAGAGAGATATTTTATCTGTACAGATAAGAAAAAACAACAGAATATATTTCAGAAAGTCTTTATTTAAGTAGGTATAATAAAATACTAAATGGAACTGTGCAATTTAAATTAGCCTAATAAATCTAGTTTAACTAATCCTAGGTAATGCAATAAGAGGAGGTAGCACAGCGAGTTTACTTGCTAAAAACTGAGCTGCCTACCGCTTCGGGGGTAGGGAGGAGGTAAATGCGCTGGCAGCACAGAAAACTTTTTCTTTTAAGCTACTAGTCAGATACTTGTACGCTTAGGAACCCACTTATATTGTTCCTACAATATTGGACCCAAGCGACTCGAGGCGCTGCTTCTTTTAGAAATCTAAAACAAACAAAAAATAATAATTTAATACTGGAAAACCAATATCGATATTTGTGATTAAACTGTCTCATCTCTAATTATGTTAAAGTGTGACCAGTTTCTTAAAAATAAATACGCTTATTTTTGTAAGAAATGAGCAACTATCTTTCGGAATAAAGTGAACTAATCTTGTATATTTGGATTTATAGTCTCATTTTACTTGTTCATTTAATATTATTTTGTGCATTACTTGGTAAAAAAACATTGGGTATAATTAAAAATAAATAAATATGGGAACGGTGACACAACAGTTTACATCCAAAATGAAACATAGTAGATATGTCAACAAGGCGAGATAAAAAAATATTTATGGTTAGTTTATAAGTACATTCAACCTAAAATATTGCCCCAGATTAGAGTATTGATGATAAATCTGGCAACACTTGTTGATTAGTATTTTATTTGGTTAAATTGCTAATTTAATGCATTATTTAATAATATTCGAGCAAAATAATACTTACAGATGGAATGTTATGTTATCCTTTTGTAGATTTGATGTTTCTGATCGCTTTAACACCAAAATACATTGCAATTCGGCATTTTTATTGAGACGTTATTACGCACGCACTGATAGGTGACTTATGATGCGGAACGCGCGTCAACTAGTTTTATATAACGGCTATGACCGGTGGGCTGGTACCTTTGGCAGAGGGGTACGCCTGTAAGTGGCCTCTCCGGTTGGTTTAATAATAATAATAATAATAAAATTTAGTAAAGATATTAACATGGAGTTTGGTTTAGACAAGTGCAAAACATTACATGTAGTAAAAGGCAAGATTCGGCCCGGTGACTACATAGTAGATGATGATAATACAATAACAGCGATGGAACCGTCGGATATTTACAAATATTTAGGATATAATCAATTGAAAGGACTAGATCATACAAATATCAAACGCACACTAACAACAGAATACAAATCCAGAATAAACTCAATCTGTAACACACAACTAAATGGTAAGAATCTTATCAAAGCATTAAACACCTTTGCTATCCCGATACTGACTTATTCATTCGGGGTAATAAAATGGACAAAAACAGACATAGAACAAATAGAACGAACAACGCGCACTACACTTACAAAACATAATCACTTACACCCTAAATCGGCAATAGAAAGGCTCACCATCAAAAGACACAATGGAGGAAGAGGGTTAATAGATATCAATCACCTTTGGCAGAAACAAATTCATAGCCTAAAAACATTTTTCCACACAAAAGCCCTCACAAGTATTATACATGAAGCTATAGTCCACAATGATATTAATTACACACCACTTAACTTAAGCAATCACACACATTTACAAGAACATCAGAGTACTGATCCTCAAATACAAAAAATAGAGAACTGGAAAAATAAAACTCTTCATGGTAGACACGCACATGACTTAGAACAGATTCACATAGATAGACTAGCATCAAATAAGTGGCTTAAAATTGGTAACTTATTCCCAGAGACAGAAGGGTTTATGGTAGCTATACAAGACCAAATTGTTAACACAAGAAACTACAGAAAATATATAATTAAAGACCCAACCATTACTAACGATAAATGTCGTAGGTGCCACATCCAACCAGAAACCATTCAACACATAACCGAAGCATGCACAACCCTCACACAGACAGATTACACACATAGGCATAACCAAATAGCGCACATCATACACCAAAATTTAGCACGTAAGTCCAACCTCATACAAAACACAAACACACCCTACTACAATTATACACCACAAACTATATTAGAAAATAGCTTTTACAAACTTTATTACGATCGTGCCATACTTACAGATAAAACCATTCACTATAATATACCGCATATAGTATTACAGGATAAAATTAATAAGACCACTTTTTTAATAGACATAGCTGTCCCTAATACACACAACCTACAGAAAACAATAACTGAAAAACTAAGCAAATACGCAGACCTAAAAGAAGAAATAGCTCGAATATGGAAACAGGATAAAGTTTACGTTGTACCCATAGTCATTTCTACTACTGGTATCATTCCAAAACATCTTCATCGTAGCCTAAAATTACTAGAACTGTCAGCAAACCTCTACATAATATTACAAAAAGCAGCCATTCTAAACACTTGTAGGATAGTTAGAAAGTTTATGCAAATTCAGGATAAATGACACAACAGACCAAAACACAAGTTAACACTACACACCACACACTGCATTTACTTGGTTGCAAGCCCGTAAATGTAGTTATAACCAGCCCAGAAGCTGAGAAACACAAAGATCACCTAAAATAATAATAATAATAATATGTGGACACTATCACATATCGTCATCCAGTCCCAAGCTAAGCAGAGCTTGTGTTATGGGTACTAGATAATTGAAATATAATACATATACGTACTTTTTTTTTTGTAAATACATACTTAAAATACATAGAAAACACCCAAACTGAAGACAAATACAAATGTTCATCACACAAATATTTGCCTTCCGCGGGAATCGAACCCACGACACCTGGCGTCGCAGTCAGTTACACTAACCACTAGACCAACGGTGCAGTCAATTAGTTCAATCTAAGGCTCTAAGCCTCATATTCAATCAAACTTCCTAACAATCTTTTACTATTTAAGTATCAAAATTACTTACTAATTTAAATAATACTATCAGGGTTGCTAGCGTTTGCAATAGTGGCACCTCTATTAATTTCTACTCTTTCTTGCCAAGCAGTTTAAGAAGTGAAATTTATTTACTAAGAAAACCAATTTTTTGGATATTTGGTATAAGGTTTTAATCTTTATCACCTGTTTTACTTCATTAAATTATACTCGCCTACAATTTTGCAAATCAAGTAAAGCATTCGGTTCGATTGACAAATTGTCACATCACTACTCATTCATTCAATGGCGTCACCGTCAATGACCCAACCCGCTACGTACAGTTTTTAATTTCCAGCATATTTACGACGTTTTACGATTAAAATTCTCGATTTAATATATAAACGTTTTTATAAGGTAAGCGAAAAATAAGCTGTTTGTACTAATATGTTTCTATTTGTATCATAACGCTAGATTCTTGTGATCGAACTTTACACAAAATGGACGTCAAATCTATTGTGACGTGATTATGTAAAAATAATTATCATTATTGAGATATACTTGCCTCAGTGCCTAAATTAAATAAGTTGGTAAAGATTGCGATCGATTGAGATCCATTACATGTATTTATGTTTGTAAGTTTGTGTGTATATAATGTGTAACGAAATGAGTCGCAGCGGAAACGAACAGGAAGGCATGTCGATGACTAGCGGCACTGTAATGTTCCTGTCGAACTGTGTTTAGAGAAACGTCAGTGTTTTTTATGATTACATGTTATTATTAGTCTAATATTTACATGACCCTCTTAAGGGTCATTGCCCTCTTTATGTAGATTCAAAATCTAATCATTTAGTTGTCTTTAAATTGCTAGTATTTTATTTGCTGTGCGAGTTACTTACCTTTAATTTACACGCCCACGCTCAATAGTTCAGTTAATACCTATTATATGATTTATGAATTTTGTGTGAACTTTTACTATCATGTCTTAGATTATCTGATTGATGACTAATCTATAATCATATCTTAATGTTTAATTGTAAATAATTAAGGGTGTTATGAACAAAGAATTTAAATTTGATCTTGTGATGCATAGTATTATGCATTAATATCATACAAATATGACCAATACATCTCTTATAGCAGCTGTTGGCTAAAGCGAATATGTATATTGCTTTGCATACAAATGCTGTGATTGCGAACTGCTTTATGAATGACACATACATAACAATGCTTTTCCTTGATTCAATATTAATTTATTATTAACATGAATATGAATTTCTTATACAACTTTACATCATTCTTTCAATTTGCCTTGAATATACAATTCATTCTATGATACTATTTGGTATTAAACCTTAACATTGTTTTTTTAGCTTTAGTCATTTAGCTAAGTATTTATGAAAAGCAAATAATTTCAAGTTTCTTTACTTTTGCATTTGTACCAGATTGCTGCTCCTATGACCAAATTGCTAAAGTGGTTAACTAGTTCCATTCCTAATTTCAATTAGTGTATTCACTTTTGATCACTGTTTCTCAATGTGTTAGTTTTAATTTTGAAAGACTTTGACGTTTGACGAGATCCAATTGATATTGAGTCAGAACACCAAATTGTTGGCTAGATAGTATAGTAGAGTCACTTTGGTAGGCAAATATAAAAAAAAAAAGATAAGGGAAAGTACTAACATAACTTAAAAATACATATCTATTTTCTATGTTTATCTTGAATTACCCATGGTATTTCCAAAGCAGTTGACAGTTGTGTACTCAATAGCAATAATGGCTTATGCCAGCAATGAAGAAATTATAATAATTTATTAAAAATTTATAATAATATTAGCTGCACCCCACGGCTTAGCTTGCGGTAAAATGAGTTTTGTCTCCCTCGGGACTGACACCGATTTTCTGGATAAAAAGTATGCCTTTGTCCAAGTCCAGTCATCTTCAGCACCAATTCTATCTCATCATCTTAACTCAGATATGTTATTGATTTCCATTGACACACTATTATCAAGTCACCTTTGTTTTTCTTTTGTGTTTATAATAATCTCTTGTTACAAGACTGTAGATCTGTATAATACTTGTTTAGAATACCAAGGAGAGCTAGCTCAGCTTATTCTAAGTAACTACATCCTTATCTGTAACAATATTATTTGAAAACATAAATTCAAATGAATCTGATGATATGAATTTCATATAATTAATGGATCATATCCAAAATGTGTTTTTTTATTCTAAAGGAAACACTTTTTCATTTATGTGCCCATTTATCTAATCAGCCAAAAGACGTCCATAATATATTCTCATTAGTGCCTGTTCAATTTGAGGTAAAGGTTTGTTTAAAGTATTTTATTGTACTTCTTTCGTTTCAACTTCTGCCTCTATATAATTTTTGATCAAAATTTGCAACTTATATTATAAAAAAAGTTAACATTGAACATATAGACTACATGATATTAATGACATCATTGGAATTAATATAATATGTAAATATGAATCTAAACAAAAACAATTTAACCCTACACAATGTCTGTAAAAGTATTGGCACCTGCTACAAAACTTAAACTGTACACATGAATAGTAGTGTAAAGTTGTATATCATCATATGGTTCATTATTATCCCACTGCAGGGAAAGATCTATCTTCGATCGCCAAATAGTCAATTATGAACCTGTGTATTACATCACTAAAGAATAGCATAAATTTATTAGTTGCATTATTGACATTGTGGCAGTGTACCACTGTACCCCATTGCACCGTAGTTGATAACATTATCCTATCATACCATAAAGAGAAGGCGCATGCAACATTTATGTTGTGTAGTGTTTTTATACTAAGTTTTGTTTTAGAATCTTTTTTTACATATTTGACACTGTTTTTTTAAGCGCATATTGTAGAAGAAAATGAATATCTGGGATGTTAACACGTTATTATTTATTGTGGGAACCACTCCCATAATATTTTGGCAACTGGAATGACATTTTTGATGAAACACTATATTCATAATAACTTTAATGTTGCTGAGTATTAATACCTATAGTTCTTTTCTTATATGTGATTACGGTATGGATAATTTATTTTCATTGCTTAGCGACAAATTTGAATTCTTTGCGAATAGAGTGACAAAATGTGTGCTGTTAGAGAAACTCGAAATATTTAACATGCCATAATCTAGTTATTTAATGTAAATAGTAGTAGTATATCTAGGTTTTATAGTATCTAGGTTGCTGGAACCTAGGTACTGCTAAAATTAAGCAATCTGATCCTAAATTACATTTAATAAATAGTGTTATTTTGCACAATGTATAACATTTAGTATGGTCTAACCAAATTAAACAGTTATGCTAATTAAATGTAATGAAAATTTCTATCTACTGTAAACTGTTAATATTAGTAATTTCAATGTTATTTGCCAATGCTTCACATCATAGTAGATGACCATTTTCAAATACGAAATTTCGTTTGATTTGTTACAGGCTCAATAGTTGCTATGGTCAGAGAAACCCGGTACGAAAGAAAAAGCGAGTAAAGGTTATTTATTATTGAGGTCGCCAAGTGAAACTGTAGAGATGCAGACGATCAAATGTGTGGTTGTTGGGGACGGCGCGGTCGGTAAAACGTGCCTGCTCATTAGCTACACAACTAACAAGTTTCCTTCGGAGTACGTACCCACTGTGTTTGATAACTATGCCGTCACTGTCATGATCGGAGGGGAACCATACACTCTGGGACTCTTTGATACTGCAGGTAAATAAGATATACAAAGTATTACTACTACTGTATATGTATCTATAGTGAAGATTATGTCGAGTTTCTCTCTGTATTTCGACAGTTCTTTATTTAGATACATACTCAACTTCGACAAAACATAATTAAGTATATTATTATATTCGACAAACATTATTTTTACGCCATACTACGCGAGAACACACACTTTCGACAAACCATTACTTCAACAGACACTGCTTCGACATGCACTTGTTCGACAGATAATTATTTCGACAAAAAGATACCTTCGACATAATACTGCTCTGAAATGTAATAAATTAATTCTTATTATTATAAATTGTTTTGTGCAACAGTATAGTATACTAAATACATATTGACGTAATATTACTCATTATTGTATTGAGCGACAGAACAATTTTATACTTAAGAAGACACTCAAGGCGGAATAGCAATTTCAGACTTTTGAGTCCAGGTTTCCTCAAGATCTGTCTTGAGCAAGCATGGTGATTATTGCTCATACCTTCTCTATATGAGAAGAGGCCTTTGCCCTGCATTGGGACAGTAAACAGGCTGGTATTATTATTATTTATTTTAAGAGATACTCATTATACATGTTATATGATTATGAATGAATCCTACCGCTTTCAATGCATTAATTCATATTACCTGTATTTGTTGTCGACAGGTCAGGAGGATTACGACAGGTTGCGACCGCTCAGTTATCCACAGACGGATGTTTTCCTTGTTTGCTTCAGTGTTGTAAGCCCCAGTTCATTTGAAAACGTCAAGGAAAAAGTAAGTATAATCCTATGCTTGTTTATTATAAACACACATGCCTAAATCATTTATTTCAAGGGCTAACTACTACTAAATAGTATAAAGAAAACACTGTTTCCATTGTCTATTTTGACTGTTTCACTCCTAACTTCTAAAACATGCAATCAATTTTGAAACTGTTGTCATTACCAGTTATTAGTAATATTATATTTAAAAATAAATGTACCAAGCCTTTCCAATAAAAATTTAATATAGGTACTTAATACTGTACAAAATTTTCAGTGGGTGCCAGAAATAACACATCATCAACAAAAGACGCCATTCCTCCTAGTGGGCACTCAGATAGACTTGCGGGATGATCCGGCGACAATGGAGAAGCTAGCTAAGATAAAGCAAAAGCCCGTGTCACCAGAACAAGGGGAGAAACTTGCAAAGGAGCTCAAAGCTGTCAAATACGTTGAGTGCTCAGCTCTCACACAGGTACGTCCAGCGAATATTTATAGCGAATTAAACATTTTGATAAACTGCTTAGTCTGATTTCTTTGGCGGCGTAGGTTTAGGTGTCTTTTTTGGCTAAATTAGATTCGCAAATGTTCTTAGTGAGTGTACCTATTATTATATTACCAACGTGGAGGTTAGATTAAGAGCATCAGATTTGTTGACCAAGTCATTTGTTTTTTTTACAGTGATACACTTTGATCTTAGCCAAAAGGCCTTTTTTGACAGTGTGGTTGTGTCCATGATAGTATTGTATGTGCTCGCAATATGTATATGTATACTATTATATAAAGCGAAAGAGTTTGTTTAAATGCCCTACTATCTGGTACTACCAGTCGGATTGGATAATTTATTTTTGCATATGATAGCCCAGTTCTCGAGGAAGGTTATAGGCTATTGCCCACTCTAGTCCCTAGCCCTTTTGTAGCTTGGAGTCGGTTTCCTCATCGACCTTATTAATTTTATTATCGTATCTTAAGGAATGCCGTCCCAGTCCCCTGTTAGAGCTGCTTTAAACTCTTCTACGCTCGTAGGTACTGGATTTCTAGTTCGTACCCTTCGTTTGAGCTCGTCCCATAAATGCTCCATAGGAGTTATATCTGGACTGTGTGCAGGTCAGTCTATTACACGTATTTCGACTTCCTCGAAAAAATGGCGAGTAATGCGTGATATGTGACATCGGGCATTATCTGTACTATCTGTCTCGAATTACCTCTGTTTTATAAAATTGCAAACACACGTGTTGTTCGAAAACATTTACTGATCACTTAATTGATGGTTACCCCCTAAATTATAAACAGGATTATGTTTCGTTCTTTATTTGCATAACCTCTACACTGTGGCACTGTGTTATCGGCTTATTCCGTTTATCCACCCTAAAAAAGCCACCCTAAGGAGAATACTCGGAAACGCGTGTCCTTCTATCCACCCTGAACGGGGTGGATAACCGTAATTCATATAATATGTTTCTTCCGATTTTTTACCCCAAGTACAGTTGAATCAAATTATCTTTTAAGTTTTAATTTAATATTTATTGTTAAGCGAATAACATAAAATAGTCTTAAAATCTAAATTGTAGGTACATGGTACTATAAGATAGAAAGCCGAAGCGGGGCTGGTGGTTTTTTATAAATTTTGCAACATGTCCAGAAAATGACCAACGCTTATTTGAAATTTTGAAATTGCAATGATATGTGTCATTAAAAGATACGTCTAGAATGACGTAATAGTCACATAGAATGTTAGATGAGTAAACAAAACTATTTTCATCTCAAAGAAGAAGGTAAGTATGTACATCTAAAGTATTTTAATGTTCACGAAGTTTCTTGGACTGGGTTTGTGTATGTTTCTGTGTTAATGACTGTACTTAGGCAGGTGAGAAAAACGGAAGAAACATATTATATGAATTACGGTTATCCACCCCGTTCAGGGTGGATAGAAGGACACGTGTTTCCGAGTATCCTCCTTAGGGTGGCTATTTTAGGGTGGATAAACGGAATAAGCCGTGTTATCATTGGACGTTTCACGTTATGTAAACACAATTTTAACAAGACAGTCACATGGCACAAGTGACACAACTTTGTATCCTTAGTACCATCAATGGTACTATTGATATTAGTTTAGGATCAGTAGTACCATAATTAATGACTGCTGTATCACTACTTCACTAGTACCATTGATGGCACTAGCCACTAGTGATACAAAGCTATGATTTGATATGTTTAGGTATGTATTAATGAGCAAATTCGAAGTAGCAGGGTCGAGTTATCAAAAATAATAAATACCTACTATACTAAGTCGAAATGGTCCAGTGAATAAGGCACCCGCTTCGTAAATACGAGGTAGTGGGTTCGAATCCGGGCAAGTACCGATGTGATTTTTCAAATCATATGTACTTTCTAAGTTTATCTTGGACATTTCTGACTAACGGTGAAGGAAAACATCGTGAGGAAACCTGGACTTAAATGTCTGAAATTGCCAATCCGCCTTGAGCAAGCGTGGTGATTAATGCTCATACCTTCTCTATGTATATGAGAAGAGGCCTTTGCCCTGCAGTGGGACAGTAAATAGGCTGGTATTATTATCCCTTTTGATCGAGTTACCTTAAACGCAAAATGCCAATGAAGGCGTTGTACCTAAACATGAAATTTATCTAAAAAGCTGTTTGCCTTTAATGAGAGATGCCGATGAAGCAGCATGCTAGAAATGTGAAATTGACTAAATAGCAGATTGGCTAATTTTAAATTACCTATAAAGCAGTTTGCCTTAAACACAAGATGACTCAAAATCTGTTAGCCTGAAATACAAGATGACTGAGAAGCAGTTTGCCTGAAATACAAGATGACTCAGAAGCTATAAATTTAATATGTGCATAGGCTAGTAATGATAGAAAAGTCAATAACATGAAGAGAGTTACCGGATATATCTCTCTCTGTCTCGCTCTGTCTTCTTTATAAGACACAGGTTTGGTCCTGCGTGAAGTACTGCTCTCATCTTTGGGATAGCTCCGCACAGTACTTACTGGATGCACTCGATAGTTTGCAGCGGCGAGCAGTCCGTATCATCGGAAGCCCGGAGGCTACTAAGACCCTTGAGCCTTTACAGCTGCGAAGAGACATCGCCTCAATGGCCGTCTTCTATCGCCTTTACCATGAAGAGTGATCTGAAGAGCTCTTTGAATTTATCCCACCATCTTCCTTTTTATCCAGAACGACACGTGCGGGACTAAAGTGCCACCCTTTCACAGTGAAATCTAAAGGGTCTCGAACCAAACGGTTCAGCACTTCATACTTTTGTCGCTCAATTAAAGCCTGGAACTCTTTGCCAGCGCATGTGTTCCCATCTAATTATGATCCTGAGTCTTTTGAGAAAAAGCATCTCACTAAGCCGCCATAGTGGAGGCCACCATACCAGTAGTTTGGCTTTTGGAATGGTGTCCGCCACTTCTGGATTCCACTTACTGCTTACCATCAGGCAGAGTGAGTCACTTAGGTAGGCTAAAATAAAAAAAATTAAAAAATATATATGGGAGCCCATTTCATTGTAAAATATAACACCAAGCTCTATTTTTGCATTTGGCCTCTTACAATAATTTTTTAAGGGAATTGACGATTGCGTATTTAGGGGTGACGAGCGAAATTTTTCTTTCCGTAATGACAATTTAGTTATATTGACATGAAAGTATGGTACCTAGATAGCCGAACGACAATTCAGCTAAATGACATAAAAACAGAATACCAAGTCAGCAGAGAGTCAACTTTACTGGAAGACATAAGCAGAATGAGTAATTAGAAAAACGTCTGGAATTGCAAATAGTCTGTATGATTATAAAACCTTATAAGCTAGAAGGCAAATTAGTCGTATTACATAAACGCAGATTGAGATAGTAGTGAAAACAACTGGAAAAATAAAGTCTGAATGGAATTTTGCTTGAGCGCTTGCCCTTTTTTGATTTTTCATCACTCAAATAAATAATTTTTTTTTCATAAAATATAATTTATTTATTTTATTTATAAATTTGATAAGACTACAAAATGAAGTTGTTATGATAGATAGAGCATGTGGGTGTCTATCTACCTAGGCATTCAGCGCTAATGTTAGATGGCATTTTTACATCCAGACGATTTGCTACTATGTCATTTAATGCTCAAGTCTATTTAGTGACTATGGCATTTTTAAATCTAGACTATTTGCTAATAGAGTATTCTGAATTAAGACATTTTGCTTGTAGAATATTTAGCGTTCATGTCTCTTACCTAACTATGGCGTTCAAATATCAAGACGTTAGAGCGACATAGACATTTTGCAAAGAGCACATTTCGCCCGTCACCCGAATGTAGTGGCACGCGGCTATTATTTATTTATTTATTTATTTATCAACTTTATACATGCAATATGTAATGGCGGACTTAATGCCTGACCCTACACAACAACACAACAATGTGTCAACAATTAACTTCACTCGGTGTCTCTTTCAATCGTTATTCTTGACTAAATCTAGTGAAAGATTAATCACTGGTAACTTCTATCTTCGATTTTCAAAGTAGGCCCTCAGTAGTAGTGTGGTCAATGTATCAACTACAAAATGTTAAATATTATGTACCTACATATAATTTATAATCAGCTATCCACAAAACGCTATCTTAGGTACACACGAACACATTTAAAATTTTTCACAAATTTAGGCACTTTGCTTTGTAGGCATTTAACCACTTAGACATTTAGTTTTGTAGATATTTAACCACTTAGGCAATTTGATTTGTAGGCATTTAACCAATTAGGCAATGTGCTTTGTAGACATTGACTTTAACCAATCTGCTATTAAGTCAATTTCACATTTCAGGCATACTGCTTCATCGGCATCTCTCATTTAGGGCAAACAGCTTTTTAGGCAAATTTCATGTTTAGGTACAACGCCTTCATTGGCATCTTGCGTTTAAGGTAACTCGATCAAAAGGGATTATTATTATTTATTATTATACTTAACTGATACGCAAAGTACTGGCCACTTAAAATCTTTTGAAGTTTATTTTTTTTATACTAGGGATAATAATACGAAAATTGTATTCATAAAATGCAATTTTTAACCGACTTCAAAAAAAAGGAGGTTTCTCAATTAGACCGTATAAATATTTTATTTTACGTGTGTTCGCGGATAACTTCGTCGTTTATAAACCGATGTTGACGATTATTTTTTTGGTGAAAAGAAGATATCCCAAGGGTGGAACCATGATAAGGAAACCAGGATCTGATGATGGCATCCCAGAGAATTCGAAGGGAACTTTTGTAATCGTGGTGGCGGCTAGTTCATTTGTTATGTTTTTCATTAAGTATTTTAAGGCACTACTATTTAGTGAAGGTTTGGAGTCATCTGATGATAGAGCCAAAAGCCAGTTGGAGGAACTCCTCAACGATTTACAGCAATTACTTAGTGTTTGGACTTAATCCATTTCTAATAATGAGAACTTTGCATTCATCTGGGTTATAAGTGCCATTACAGGTGACCATAGACAGTCAAGAAATTCCTCAACAGCAGTCATGTCGGGCTTATTTCATACGGTCCAATATGCCAAAATCTTTAGTTCGTACAGAAAAGTACCGTAGTACGATTTACGCTACCCATCACTGAAAATTGTAAAAAAAAAACGACTTCAAACAGGAAGGAAACTAAAAAGTTAAAAATAAATTTACTTAGCTCCAAGTAATTTCTATTTTGAATTGATAATACCTATACCTAGTTATTGTTTTACTTTACAACTTCAAAATTATAAAATACTTATTTAATCATTTCAATCATTCATCTTCCTGTTTGAAGTTGGTTTTCTTTTTATTAAAATTATTTTATTGTACACGTAGTTGCAACATTAATATTATATAAGACTACTAATGATACAAAGTTGTATCACTTGTACCATTAATCCTATGGGGAATGTCTTTAATTTTCTTTAATGGTACTACTGATACAAAGATGTGTATCAGTAGTACCATTAATATTTTGTACCATGAATAGTATTACGCTGTGGCGTCATCTATCTGGCCAATGATGACACACAGAGAAAAATCTAAGTGAAGACGACTGACTACGAGTTTACAGTATAGAAGTCAAAAAGATGCCGCTATCAACAAATATAGACCTCCCCATAGAAGCCTGAATCGCGATATTAACATTCTCACACCAACTAACTATATATACAAGTTCCCGACTACCAACTGTCGGGGCAGTAGCCCGCCAGGCACGATCACCTAGCCTGGTCGGAGGATCCTCCCTTTGGTTGGAGGTATTTGGTGTGCTACCTCCACAACGCAATGATACAACTGACACAAAGGCATTCGCACGCACTACCACTATCATACTGAGATTATGTTAATTAGTTATGGTATAGTATTAAGGTTAAACATTTTGATTGCAGAAAGGATTGAAGAACGTGTTCGACGAGGCCATATTAGCTGCTCTGGAGCCTCCGGAGCCCGCCAGGAAAAAGAAGTGTGTGCTGCTGTAATGAATCGAGCGTCAGGGCGCTACGTGAGCCGACACCACTCAAGGCCACGAAACGCGACATTTTAGTATTTTACAATATAATATTATTGATAACGAAAACGACTTTCGAACAAGTAATCAATTTAATTTTTATTTTTGATGATTATTATGTCATTGGTACCTATTATTATTTTGCATAATTTTTCATTATTATTAACACTCTACAGAAGCCGTCTCTACTTCGAGTGACGTTGGCATCTTGTATGGTTTTCAAAAGCTGTATTATCCGAGCTTTGTGTTCGAAAGTTAACTGAAAAAAAAACTTGTTTATTGAGACCACCTTTCTTTAATAAGTGTCGTATCAAAAGATTTTCTAAGAAGAATTGAAGTTACTGATTTTGGTGGCAACAACCAGATTATTTTTAGACGTTTTAATTTCCCATGTTAAGATGGAAATAAAACAAAGATCTATCTCATAATTTGAGATAATAAAATAAAGATAAAAAGTATAGGTTGCGAGTTTGCGGGCAAATATATATTTTATTTTATATAAAAGACCATTCAAATGTATGACTGATATAAAAAAAATGTTAACTGCAACTTTGTATTTGTGTGGTTAATTTAAAAATCGGATAACGAATTTGTCTATGCTGTGTAAGAATCGATGAAGCAAGTTCATGCACAATATTTGGTAAGCACAGTGCGAACTATGTATTTTTATAAGTATTACTTGGTAACATACTGACTTTTATTAAAACCAATGTATTTAATTAATGCAACGCCTGTCCCTATGGGCAGCCGTCCACGTCTGTCCTTATGGGCAGCCGTCCACGTCTGTCCCTATGGGCAGCCGTCCACGTCTGTGTGTTTATTTACGTATATAATTTTGATGTGTTCTTAATACTTTAACAAATAAGTTTTGGAATATGTAAAATTTCAAAAATTCTGAACACCAATCGATTATAATTAGCTTAATATTCTAAAATACCAGCAATATATGTACTCCCTAGGACCTTGTGATTTCAAATGACGAAAAAATGTGATGTTTATACAGAGTATAATTTAATGTATGTATACTATATGAGTTATGCTGCGGGTTTGTCTTCAAGATTATCCTTCAACAATAATACTTAAACACGCCTTATACAAGCTTGTAACATGTTATCTCTAAATGCATTGGCGTTGACGTATTGAAACTTGGGATGAATCGACGAACTAATACAAATTATTTATTGGCTGGAATTTCAATTATTACACTACTAATACAAAAAGTAGGGTATATTACCGTTGACCGCACATTTTGTCAAATATGTAGGTATACAAATAACTCGGAACTTGTAAGTTATTTAATTATTATAATTTGAGATTAACTTCGCTACCAATACATCACGTAATATATATTAGCTTTAATTGTCTTATTTATTTGAATTATCTATTTAATGCAAATATGGTTTGACATTATTTTTTATGTCGTATGCCGAGATTATATTGGGCATCTAAATAAAATGAAATGAATGAAATGCGTGATTCAAATTATATGATTATAAAATAATATAATTTCAAAATAATTATATTAATTTATTCTAATAGGTAATTAATGAATGATAATCTTAAATAC
Source organism: Parascotia fuliginaria (assembly GCA_963082885.1). NCBI lineage: Eukaryota > Metazoa > Arthropoda > Insecta > Lepidoptera > Erebidae > Parascotia > Parascotia fuliginaria. The sequence continues at coordinate 18,626,431 of OY720170.1, read as the reverse complement.
AAAACCGTCGCATATTTGTAGTATGAATTCACAAAGTAAAGTTTCTGTTAATCATTAAGTCATTCAACATGAGTTTGGGACTGATTATTACAAACATTCATTCCATGTGATCATTTTGCATTTATTAAACACTGGCAATATGATATGAGGCATATAGTTATTAAAGATCGACTGCGGATCAATAAGATTGCGTCTAAAGCCGCGTATCCACTAGAGGCAGCCTCGGGTCGAGCGGCTGCCTCGCTCCGAGGCCACGTAAGTAGAGACGCTGTCTCAATCTGAGCTCGCCGCGACACGAGGCAAATTCGTCGCCGCAAGCCTCAAAGGATGCCGCCTCTAGTGGATACCCTGCTTAACAACGTATAAATGAAAGAAGAAACCATAACTCTATATGTAATTTTGTCGTAAGTGCGTAGCGGGTAGATCTCGACGACAGCCTGGTGCATAAGCGCACATACACACTGTCCACTAAACTACAATATCTAATTACATTTGCCCCCTTACCGACACTTAGACGTACAACTGGAATAGTTAGACAATGTTTTCTATTGAAAAAACGTCCTTTAGCTAATCCAAACTGGAGCAAGTATATTATAATATGGAGGATTAATAAATTAATTAATTGGACTAAGGATGTTATACAAATCAAAAACAAATAGTTTGTACTCCACAAGTCTTGATGAATATTCTAAAGTGCCAGTGGAAGGACAGGAAATGAACTTCTATAATGCTTTAAGTGCTAACTCTATTGTTACTCAATTTTCATATATGCTATATGAATCGATTTGGAATCATTTTATTCGATGTGGTTAATAAACGCAATACAGTATTTTCTTGTTTTTATCTTTTTTTACTCATTCGCCAATGTTGCTAGGGGTTAAGAATTTAATAAAAATAGACAACAATTTTATTATGACCTACATTGATGTAATACACAGAAGTACACATCTTCATCCATCTAATCACTATTTTGGGAATTATTAATGTTTATCAGCACACATCGAGAATGGGAGCTATTTCCGTCAACATATTTGTCCAATTTCTTTAGACGACTGTCTGATGATAACAGTTTTAATACTCTCACCCTCGGTTTCTTAAAAGCTGATCAATGAAAAATTAACTAATCACCTGTTTAATCTCATGTGAAGTACCTAAAAGCATGCTAAAATTATGGATAATTAGTTTAATTTGGTCTAATTATTTACTAATTAGATCAAATAATCTAATTATTCATACTTTTAGCAACCCAATTGGTACTTCACATGCGATTTAACAGATGATTAGTAAATTTTTCGTTGATCAACCTTTCAGAAACTGGAGGTCAGTATAGAATGGGTTATGTCCACACAGACACTATTGTAATGGGTGCAATTAACGATAAATATTTTGATTATATAACATCGTATTGACTTTTGAGGCTAATTATATCAACTTATAGCAATTATACATATACTCAAAATTATTACTACATTTATGTATATTTATGCTATTGTGTACTTTTTTACGCATTGGAAAAGGTAACAATTTTTCTAAATTAATATTTATTTTGCGTTCTTACAAGAGCGATTATTTTGTATGATTATGCATTATCAGTGCAGTTATATGTTCTTTGTGTCAAGATGTAGTTATAGGTGTAAGTATATGGAATAAATATATAATGAGATTGAAATATTTTTTATTTACCCATACATACCTACAGTACTCGACTTTCATGTCCTTGTGCATTTTATCTATATAAAATATAAAATGCTTTGTCCTGAATAACTGACTGACGGATCAACGCACAGCCTAAACCGCGGATCGTAATAAACTTAGAGGGTGTATTCTTTGTATGACGTAGGCATCCGATAAGGTTTTTTCCGAAATTCTACCTCTAAGGGGGTTAAAAATGGGAGCAAAGTTTGTATGGAACAATATGATTCCTTTTGTTCAATCTACTTCAAATTTTGCATAACAATTCTCTAAAAGAATTGATGGAAAACGCTGTTCATATTTTTAAATTATACTTTAAAGTGAATAAAAGTTAGTCGAGTGAATTTAATTCGGGCTACAGTATTGGTAGTTTAACTGAGGATAAATTAAAAAAATATAAACAGCGTCTTCGGGGGTCGGTAGGAAAGTGACTAGAACGCAAAATGTCCACTTACGACAACATCGCAGAATGTCAATATCGCCTTGTCTTAATTTCAAAATGCCATAATCGCAAAATGATTTAAACGCAAAATGGCTAAATCATAGAATTTAATCATCTCTTATTGTCTACGTCTAAGAATACTTTAGACGCAAAATGACTACATGAACTACATCCCAATAAAGCTAAGTACCTACAATTTTGTGTAGTGGTGAAGGCTCCCGCTTTGGAAACACGGGGTCGGAGATTCGAATCCGGGCGAGTACCAATGTGATTTTTCAAATCATATGCACTTTCTAAGTTTATCAAGACATTACTGACTGACGGTGAAGGAAAACGTCGTAAGCAATCTGGGACTTTTGGAAGAAGTCTGAAATTGCCTATCCGCCTTGAGCAAGCGTGGCGATCAATGCTTATGAGCATTGATACCTTTTCAGTATGAGAAGTATTAAGAAGAGACCTTTCCCTGCAGTGGAATAATAATGGGTCGATATGATACTTTTGACCAACGTACTTACGTACTAACAATAGGTGGTGAGTGCATTGCCGTGGTGAAATGTTGGTGTCGCTTAGCGAGGTCCTATGCCTACCCCGCTTGGAAATAAATCTGTGACGCCATTCATTACATATATTTAAAACAACTTACAACCTAAAACTGTCCGGGGTAGTAAACGTATATGGCCGTGATGACAATAAAACATCTATTGTGTCTACAGGAGTGTCCATGCAAGGATTAAAAAGGCAGAAGAAGAAAATATAAGATAATGTACATATATGCAAACTTATCAATATTTTTTTTCATATTAAGCATTTTCGCGATGTAGTCATTTTGCGAGTAAGGCTTTTGACGACCTGCAAGTAAAATAGTACTTTCGCGATGTAGTCATTTTGCGAGAAATAATGATAATAATAATAATATTCAACCACATGCACACAGCGCCATCTAGCCCCAAATTAAGCAATTATATATGCTTGTGTTATGGGTACTAAACAACTGTTATACTACATATACCTATACATTTTTTTTTGTAAATACATACATATTATAGATAAATTACACCCAGACACGAGTAAGGCTTATAACGACCTCGTCATTTTACAAATCGAACCGGGTGCATTCTGCGATGTCGTCGTTAATCACAAGTGGACATTTTGCGTTCTATAGTTACTTTCGTACCGACCCGTCTTTGGGATTAAAAAGGGGTAGAAACACTGACCTCTATTGTACAAGTACATATTTAATACAGGTCAGTGGGTAGAAATTTATTTTGGGAGTGATATTATGATGATTTGCTTTGAAATTGATATCAATACTCCTTTTGATTTAAAAACATTACACACACATATTTTGACTCTTGATGCATACAGGTCATGTTTGAAAACTCAATCAACTTGTCGGGGGTCCATCTTATGTTTTCACGGAAGATGGTTGTCATTTAATTTCATCCACATTTTTTCTATTTTTATCATTGTAATATACCATTAATATCATCAACAAGAATATTAATCTACACTTGACGCTGATTGTCGGCTCTGTTGCCAAAAAAATGGAGAAGAAGAAGAATTGACTTGTCAAATGAAGTTGCCGTAGGTCACTGACCTGTAGGGCACGCCACGGTGGTGGCGGTAAGTCCCGTCCTCGAAGAGTGGCTGGAGAGGAGGCACGGCGTCCTCACGTTCCGGCTGACACAGATGTCATAGGCCGGGAGCAGACGTCCGTCTGCCACCATTGCAGGGTCTGCCCGCGCGACACGGCGCTCCACACGCTCGTGGTGTGTCCGGCGTGGGCGGACCAGCGCCGTGATTTAGTTGCGGCGCTCGCGACGGCCTAGCTCTCGCGACGGCCCAGCTCTCTCTGCCGACCGTGGTTCTGTCCATGGTCCGCAGCGAGAGGGCTTGCGAGGGAGTCGCCTCCTTTTGCAAGCAGGTAATGCTCGCCAAGGAGGCGGCCGAGCGGGAGAGGGAGCTGACCACCTTGCTCCCCGCCCGTCGCGCCCGCCCCGGACGTCGCCGTGGGGCGCTCCTGAATCTCCAGCCACCATAGGAGGATGCCTGCGGGCGGCGATTGGGCAATCGCCGCTCGAACAGCGCAGGCTCGAGAAGGCGGCGTACGTGTTCCACGAACGCCTCTCGATGGAGGAAGGAGGGCTAGGCCCCCCAATTCAGACGGGGCCAGCTCACGTTGAGCGGGCCGTGGCCCGTCGGAGTCGCGGATGAATGCGCGAACGTCTCCCGTGACCTCCGACATCCCCCGCCTCGCCCAGGCGAGTGCGTGCGCGTAATGCGTTTCCCACGAAAAAAAAAAGGTCACTGAGCTGTATTATATTGTTTAGTACAGGTCAGTGCTGTAGGTACATATACATACCTAATGTTGGACAGCAATTTTCTATGCGGGATATTGCAATTATGAGCAATGATAATACCCCTGTACAATCATGGATCGAATAAGTGAAATCTATCGCTCATCGATGCATTACAGTACCCACTTTTGTTTTGCTGGCGAGAATGGATAGGTACTTTTTCATTTCTATACCCCATTGCGATTCTAAGATCAAACAACCGCTTAAAAAATGGTATCCGCTGCAAATTGTTACCGTTAAAATTAGGAAAGGAGAATTCATCTGCTATATTTTCATTCGTTGTTTAGCCAGTTTTTTGTCGACATGTTTGATAAAAGAAATCGAGACGCAAAGTTGGAGATAAGTAGGTACATTAGGAAAAATCAAGCGCAGCTTAGAGCAAATAGATAAATACACTTGCAAGATGCGATAGGGACACAGGACGTGACAGGACGCTGATATTGATTAGCTGGGTCAAAATAGTTAACGCGCTAATTAGGTATGTTGCTGCGCAATATATACCTACTTAAAGCCACCAAAATTATGCCAATGTCACCAGATTGCAAGTAAAAATAAGCAAAGTAATCGGTGCGACTATACTGACCGGTTGTTATAGAGTCTGTAGATAATTTCGATGGCTCCTAAGTATACTGAGTCAAGTAACAAATTTCGATAATTGCACTTTTTGGTATATTAACAACAATTAAATCATTTCCTATATATCTGTTTAAAGAAAATATTCATATCCCTATAAATAACTAAAATAAATTGGCGTATACTGGATTAAGTATACAATTTATTTATTTTGCACGTAGTACATTGAGTCAAGTACATCATACTAGTATACGCGAGATGCGAATGTGGTCACGTTGCAACTGGATCAGTATACGCCGAAACGGCGCGGAATACGGATGTAATTGTGAACATTTTTAAAAACGGCACAGCACTGGAAACAAAAAGACTTAGCTAGAAAGTTGAAAGCAGAAGACAAACAATTAGCACAACATAAATCTGAAACACTAACAGCAGCATATACGATGTCCAAAAGTGCTTAAATGTACCCCATGGGAACGTTAGCACATTTTATTATAAAAGAAAACTTAACGTTTATAATTTCACTATTTTTGATATAGGAAGTCGTCAGGGTTATTGCTTTTCCTGACATCAGCAAACAGCTAAAGAGGAGCAAATGAAATAGCTAGCTAAGTGCATAAATGTATTGAAGAAACAGTTAAGACCTTAAAGATTACCGATTTTGGTCTGATAACTGCGGTGGTCAGAATCAGAACAGGATTGTTTTTGTAATGTTTGACAAATTAGTCATCATTTTCTGATTGTTGGTCACACACAAAATGAGGGAGATAGTATGCATGCACTAATAGAAAAGAGAAAATAATTTATACACCAGCCCTGGTATATGGCGTTTCAATTTGCGAAAAACCGACGATAAACCTTATAAGTTCACAGAAGTGTCTCAACATATTATAATGAACTTCAAAACAATGCTTAAAAGGGTCAACAACTGGACTTTGGCCTGTGATGGATCTAAGTTGCAATGGAATAAAGTCACCGAAAGAAAAATTGAGGCAGTAAATCTTTGAAAATTATTTTATAAGACTGGCTACATGGCAGATTCTTATAACTGGATTGTTTGTGCTAACAAACCTAAAGCTATATGTAACAAAACTGGCCCTAATAAAAATTTTTGTGATCTTCGCCCAGCGTACGATAGGCCTATCCCAATAGATAGAAATAAACACAAAGATTTGATGGATATGTGCCACAAACTGGTGATACCTAAGGAACATCACTTATTTTTTTTCTATTTTAATTAAAATTGATAGCAATAGGGTTGAACGCGATACAGAATAAGAAAAATAATAGATTTTCTATATTTTTTACGTAATTATTAAGACAGTATTGAGTAATGTTAATTTTTGAGACTGATTTTATTCATAGATTTTTAGATTTGTATACATGTTCCTAAAACACTGTGATTTCAAGCAATAAAAAATTATATTATTTTCTTTGATATTTTCTATTTTTGTTACCTGAAACTTATAGTTTTTATTATTAATGTCTAGTATTGTTAATTTTATATAAATTCTAAAGTTATGTTAAAGTTACCAATACCTTTTTGTGATCTCTTTAATTAGAATTAAAATTATAAATAATTATAGAAGTTTTTGATTGTGTTCCCTACTTAGTAACACACTTGACTCAATACAAGGATAGTTCACTTTTGTATTATGTCCATGTATAGAGAGTCAAGTTATACTAATTTAACTAAATATGAATTCATTGTAAAAATTACAATACTTAAGAAATGTATTAAAGTATATAAAACACTATTTGGTAAACTTTCTAAAAAAATATTACGCCAAAACGTAGATTCAATAATACGACGTATAAAAATATAAATGGTAGTTGATCCATTTTTAATATACAAATTATCAAGGAATACCAGTGTATCTACATTATTTCATAAAATAATAAAATAATCAGAAATTTATTTTACACTATCGATAGGCCTTAATATTTTTAATTAATTATGATTAGTTTTTTTTTTATGATTTTATGAACATTTTAAATATAACCATTCATTCTTCAAATCGCCTTCCTGTAATATTGTTAAAATATACTTGACTCAGTATACTAGGAGCCATCGATTTATTCCTAGGATTCCCTTATCACCATCAAATACCCCTTGAAATTCAAGCGAGTACAGATTTCTTTCAAAGTCTGCTTTGCAAAGACCATAAACAAAGCTTAAGATCAAACTCTTAAGGTAACGGGCGTAGACTCGAGGGAAAGCTGCGTCTGCCACGGCCAGTTGTAGGTTTGTAGCATGCTCTAGAATGAGCACACAGAGTCTGAGTAGCCTGGTAATTCTAGCACTCGAAAGAAAAACAATATACCCAGTATTGAGTAAGAACTCGTGGTCCTGCCAATTTGCCCTACAGGTAATTCGTTTGGTAGGACCACGGGTAGGGTGGAACCCATTATACCAATATCGGCAAATCAGCAAAGGTACTGGCTGCGACATAGAACAAGAAAACTACACGCCGAACTGTGGGCGAAGACGACGGAATGTCGTCAATCGAGAGAGGCAATGCCATCTCTAGACGGACGACTCTCTAAAAAACTGCTGCGCTTAAATAGGGCGGACCTACGGTATGTAGTAGGGACCATAACAGGGCACAGTAATCTTAACAAACATTTGCATGTTATGGGTAAAACGGACAGCCCACTATGCCGAGCGTGCATGAGGGCTGAAGAAACACCGGCCCACGTAGTCATGAACTGCAGCGAGGTCGTGGAGCAACGGGCGCAACACCTGGGAACACCAAGCACACTCCGAGAGGCCTGCAGCAGACCCGGCAAACTGGCCGCTTTCTGGAAGGAGCTTGGATGGTTGCAGTAGGGCAGTGGGTACTCAAACCACACCATCACGCAAAAAGGCCCAACTACGAAGGGACCACATGCGGAAAACGAGCCCGCGTAAAGAAGAAGAAGAAGAAGAAGGACCACGGGTACATAGTGGTATACCGTAATCGATAGGTATGCGTGTGTATAATATTAAACGAGCCAAGTGGCGTTGGTACACATAGTGCCAAGGTTCAACAGTTTCCCTTACTCTTGGCGTAAATCCCAGGGTTGGAAATTTGATAAGTGCCGTAGCTTCAGGCTCGGTGGTATATGTGCTGCTCAACAGTTACTTGTATATTAACGTAAATACCTACATGCCTAATATTGTAACGACCTGCTGCAGAGAGCCTGGATTCCACAATTTCAAAGAACTAATTTTACTAGATTTTTGGTCATTTGTCGAAAGGTAAAACGTACATCCTTTCTTCCCGTTGAGTCACATTGTTTGTTTGTTTAGTGAAAACTAAACGAAAAAAAAGCCCGAATAATAACAACTCTAACATATTGCAACCTTTTGTGTTGCTCTCTAAGTAAGGCGCTGTCCTATTATAGTCATCGCTCGCGCGATGATGCGATGCGATTTCATCGTGCGATGAAACCGCTCGCGTGATGGAGATATCGTTTTGTACGGTAGCAGATCCACGCTGGTTTTAGCATGCATGTGTCGGATCGATCGGTGAATTACTACCCTCTCATAGAAGATCGACGTAAGAGTAATAGTATCCGTACTACTGCGTTTCGTTCGGTGAGTGAGAGCGCTGGAGGCCCAATTTCCCCCTTTCCTCTTTCCTCACCCCCTCATTCCCTTCCCCTAACTTATTAATTCCCAGCCGCCATAGTGAAGGCCATCATAACAGCAGTTTAAGATGGCTTATGGTATGGTGACCACCACTACTGGATTCCACTGACTGCTTACCATCAGGCGGGGTGGAGTCACTTTGGTAGGCTAAAATAAAAAAAAACATTGTGTCCTATTGACATCGCTCGTGATGATATCATACTCGAAATGGCTCTTAACAAAGATGCACATTTTTTTAAAGTGAAACAATATTTCTGTAATCGTGAGTGCTGATCAGTATGTTTATGTGCATTGATCGGACAATCGTCCGATCAATACAATGCGTCGATGGTCGCGTTACAAAAACTAGACAATTTGGTCGCATCTCATGATCGCGCGACCTTAGGAATAGGACATTAAGTAAATATCAGTAAGTATGTTTGAACGCACGGTTTCGCGATCATTTTCGTCGGACGCATCGCATCATCGCGCGAGCGATGGCAATAGGACAGCGCCTAAGACTGTAACTTATCAGTACGAAACAGGGTTCCTTATCAGGAAGCAATATCCTAAAAAAATTACAGTGAATTTATGGTGATCGATTGAAGGACTACCCCTCATTTTATGCTAGTTCTTTTGTTAAAGTAAACGATAAGGCTGATATTTCATAAATTACTTAGTGACACAAATCTTTTACTTCGAGTAGGTACCTAGGTTGTAAATTTTATCTAGGTTTTGAGATACGAATGTTTGTCAAACTGTCAGTCACGATTGCAGGACTAACTTTTGAATAGTAACTTACTTTATAAATAGAAGTCTGAATTTATAATTGTTTGAGAACTTTTAGGACATTCAGTAAATGTAATAAATAAAATAAATAATTTGGCCTACACAGTTGAGGGGAAGGCTGACGCATTCGAAAGCTTAAAATTCAGATGTGGTCCCTTAATGGTAATGCACACGCACTCATTACATGACGAGTTAGGTCAGTAAATTAGTCGCACTATATCGATCGATATCGATCTACCGTTATAAGTCTTAAGTTATAAGGGGCACCCTGAGCGTTCAGTTTAGCACAGCCACCCCCCTTGTAACTTCTTACTATAACTTTAACCTTATATTTTTTATTTATAGCCCGTGGGTCACCCCGTGGTTGACTAATTACTGACTAACTTGACATGTAAGTACCTAATTAGATAAGCCCGTGGTCCTTCATTGTAGCTATGCCAAGATGAGATTTTATTTGTAGTGATTAGGTACCAACTAAATAGGAATATTTGTTATGAGGTTGTTACATTTTTACAGTTTGGTACGCAGACTATATTGGAATTAAATCTGGCATCATTATATGTTTGAATTTGCCAGGATTTCAACAGCTCTGCGAGGTAGGTAATGTTTTACAGAGTTTTCGCAAGATGTTGTCAAGATTGCAGGCGGCTCTCCTGCTTAGGCTTTTCTCATAGTTCTCAAGCAAATTTACACTGATGACTCCTGCAGCAAGAGGTGGGGAAAAGTAAAAAATGAATTCATTGAGCCTACAGTACCGAAGGTAGTAGATACCGGTAAGTTCTTTAATTGGCATTGCTACTTACTAGACCATCAGGTGAGGCATTACCGTAGCCGACTATAAAATAAAAAGAGCAAACTATACGGCCAGGCCTAAAATAACCCTCGACCATAAGCACATAGATTGAATGTTAAAGTTGATGTTCGCTTGTTCTGAGATATTATTTTGACAACTTTGACGTAATGATTTTTTAGTGATTTTACTATTTATCTCCCCTTTTATATTTACCAATTAATTAGCCGTGCCGTTCATTTTAAGACTGGCACCAAGCTTTTTATGTGGTGTGCTATGAAAATTTCAAGTTAATATGGGCGACGGTTTAAAGTTAACTAAAGGTAACGAACATCACATAAATTCAAAATTAAGTACATAAAATCTTTTAATGAATACCTACCTACGCCACAATCTGTAGCGTTCTAAGTAGTTGTTTGCTAGGGTAGACGTGGGTAACTTTTCTTTATTATGTACAAGGTATCTACGTACTTATGCAACGAGAGTCGATGCGCTCTGGTTTAATAAACTCAGCCCTGACTTAAGATAAAAATGTTGGCAGGAGTCTGTACTCACGTGAAAAACGTTTTCAATATGAATTATATTTTCAGAAAAGCGACATAGAAGTTCAAGTAGTCTAGCTGGAGCTGCGGTCGAGAGCACACGTTCCGAACGTAAACTAGAGATCAGTGGTAGGTATTGCTTTATTTCATTTATTATCTTAATAGATATTTACTGTAATCGAATATTGTCGGTGTATCCCAGTAGTTGTAAAAGTCTTACTACATACGCTCTAAAAGGGCAGATAGGTAGGTACTTAACAATTGTTTCATTTAAAATACTGCTTTCTATCGCAGCCGAAAACATTGGATGTTAACTTATTCTTCTTATTTATTTTTGTTTAAAAATGCTTTACCTAATTAAAACCTATTATCTATTAGTGGTGTTTGATTAAGGATTCTCTGAACCACCTGTGTTACTAAATAATTTTTGGACGTATATTCAACCAACTATATTATTATTATTATATTATATTAATTAAAGGGAGGATCCTTCAACCAGGCTAGGTGTTACATTATTATCTAATAAATATTTTTTTTGTTTTCTTTTATTTTAATTATATTTTATGATTTTTCATTATGTTTGCATGCTATTTATGTATATTTATGTATGTATGCGTTGTGTTATTATTTGGTATTTTTGGATTGTTACTCCAAAGAAGTATAACTTCTTACGTGCGTACCTACATGAGTAGGTACACACACTCGTTTTTATTTATTTAAACATAATGAACTATACCTAAGTATATCTTAACAGGGTTACCACTGAATTAATAATTATAACAGTTTTATGGTTAAAACCTAACAGGTTTTTTTTGCAGATTTCATTCCCGAAGACGATCATTTTACGGTAGCAGAAGCAAGATGTAAAGATCTTGAAGAAAAATTGGATTTAATTAAAACTTTAAAAAGAAAGAAGAAAATTAAAAAGCGAAGGTGAACTACAATTTCATATTATTCTGTACTAAGTTAGTATGATATTTTTGCAATAATATGTCAATGGGCCCGCGACAAACAATTGTCTACCTACATAGATATACAACGGACATATTTTATGTTGCTCCTTTTGTGAGCTATTTATCGAATATATATTCAGTAAGTGAAAATAACAATAAACTATTACTTAACTTTGTTTGAAGCATGACGAAAATAGTGGAGCAACCCGTACCATCAGACAACGTCCCATTTATAACTGTGCGCACCCAGCCTAAGAAAAGTAAGTAAAGTTTAATTATTTAAAAAAATAAATTACATAATAGATAAATAGATGAGTATCATAGCAGGTGCGGTTTAAAACGCTTTAATAAACATCGGTCATCGTAGACGCTGCCACCGTAGCTGACGTAGCTCTCAAATTGTTATAAACCCTAGTAGAAGAATATGATAGAGGTAAATAATATGTGGGCATAAGGCCAATGCGGTACCTTTGACATATTATTATCTCATAGCGTTCGTCGTTGACGCGCTACCACCGTCTCACCGGTGTGGTGCACCGTAGCCGGCCACATCTCTTTGTATTGCCACATCTTTGTCCTTGTCTGGTTAATCATTGTTAAAAGTTTTGAGAACCCACATTCGTGTAGGTATACGAAGCGATTAGCACTAAGTATGGCATCATGATTATATTGCTGATATTATTGTTCGATCTAAGCAAAATATGCTTACGTCGAACACGTGAGCACGCCCGGCGCCGACGCAACATTATTCCTATTCATCAAAAATCAATTAATGTACAAATCGGAACCGTCGCGACCAGGTGCATTCACAACATTTTACATAATAACATTTATAATTTAGTGAACATTTAAACATTTTTATTAATTTTAAGTGAACATTTATTTAACTTTAGTATTAAAATAAACATTTTACTTCCGCAATCCTGACTTTGAACTCTTTCGACCGTACCCCAACATTTTGGTCCTTCGAGCCTATAGGACTTTTCGCGTCGCGTTGTCAGTTTGATTGCGAAACGCGGGAAGTGTGAATTAGCGTTACATTTGGTGGAAAGTTGAAAGTGCCAGCAGTATCAGGAGTTAACGGAAGCAGAAACAGCCAACAGCCGTAAGCTTACCCAACGTCATCGCAACAGGAGATTATCAAGTAAGATCTTTCCAATTTTACATATTTCACTATGTCTTTGATGGAGGAACAACGTCGTCTTATAATCGAGCTAGATAGGTGCTGGGTAAACTTTAAGAAAGATGGTAAGGAAAGGAAATCTAGGCCGGATTATTACAAAAACCAGTGGAGTAAAGTCGACGAATTATGGAAGTCGATCCAATTCAATCACGATCGTATTTCAATGGAGGTAAGTCCGGCGGATTCTTATTTCACGGAGAGATGGTATGAAGAGGCAAAGGAAACGTACCAGATCTATGTTTCTTCAATTCATAAAGGCAGTCTAGAACAGTACACTGACAAAACAAGTAGCGTTTTGGTAACAGGAGATAGCTCCACCATGGAATGAACAAGCAGCCGTTCTCCGAGTCAGAAGGAGGACAGATCACATCAACAAGAAATAAGGGAAACTGGACACCAGTCATCGTCACCACGAGTAAAACAACAAGGAAATTTGAGTAGATTGGATGAAATTCTACGCCAACAAGAAGCTAACTTTAGAGCCTTCTCTAGGACAGTATTGAACGTTGACTTAAATCGTTTGACAGTAAAATGGGAGTTCGAAGATGCACTTAAAACTCTCGAGAATAGGTGGTCTGTGATAGATAAATTGCATCTACAGATCGACAGTGAACTTGAAGGAGAAAATAGGGAGTATGAATCCAAATTTTCTAACTATGAAAAACAATTTTACACCTTAAAAAGGGAAATTAACAAGAAAATGTGCTCCGTTTCTTATAGAGAAAAATCTACCCCTAAGCTCGAAATTCCTATATTCAGCGGCAATTATAACAACTGGATGTCATTCAAGGACTTATTTATCGACGCTGTTCACAACAACACTATGATGCCCGACTCACAAAAAATGCAAATTTTAAAACCAAAAGTAAGAGGAGAAGCTGAGAAGCTTATACAGCATCTTTATATCAGCTCAGAGAACTACTCCGCTTGCTGGGAGATTTTAAACAACCGCTACAATAACATTAATCTAATTTTTACGTCCCATATGAATACATTATGTAACTTACCTAACATACAGCCTAATTCTATGACATACATAAAAAAGATGCATGATGTAACATTAGAAACTATGAACGCTATAAAAAATCTTGGAGCGGATATCAAATCATGGGATTCTATAGTAGTACATCTGCTGAGACAAAAACTGGACTCAGAGACGTATAATGAATACCTAAAATCTGTGAAACAGCAACGTGATTTGCCTATACTTAAGGAACTCACTGACTACTTAGAGGGAAAGTTTACTGCTTTAGAAACTTCTTCCCGAAGAAAACAAGAAATATCATTACCTAAACATAACAATCATAATTTGGGATCAACTAGTTCTTCATCACCACATGTCAATTGCTAAATCGTACAACGTGACCAAACCGGGATTCAAATGCCCACTCTGCAAGAATCAACATGGCATGTACAATTGTAAAACATTTCTACAATTACCGAACGACAAAAAATTAATGACTGTTAAAAAACTTGGCCTGTGTATTAATTGCTTATTTTCACATAATGGAAAGGTATGCAATTCCACTCACACATGTCGCAACTGTGCCGATCGGCATAATACGCTATTGCATGAAGCTTTAGATAAGTCAGCATCAAAACCGTCCACCTCGTGTCAAGCTGTGTCATCGCCTTCTGCTGAAAACGTGATGAGCGCTTCACACGTCGCTCAGGAAAATTATCCTGAAATTTTACTAGCAACAGCACAGTTAAAAGTAAAAGGAGCCGACGGGGAATTTTATAATATGCGAGCATTAGTTGATCAAGGTTCACAGATATCCTTGATAACAGAACTCGCTGCTCAACGTTTGGGGCTCAAAAGAGAACATTATAAAGGCACTATTTTCGGAGTAGGACAAAGGGAGAATAGCTGCAAAGGGAAGCTTAAAATTAGCTGCGCATCTTTGTACAACAATTATGATTTTAATGCCGACGTAGTGATAATGGCTAGTCTTATCAAACGTTTACCTAACAGTACATTTGAGCGGCCCAACTGGTCTAACATTAGGAACATTAATTTGGCTGACCCGGAGTTTTATATTAGTCGACCGGTTGACTTATTACTTGGTGCTGATATATACTCTAACATCATAATGAGTGGCATTATAAAGGGTGAGAATGCATCTCAACCAGTCGCTCAACAGACCCAACTAGGCTGGCTATTATGCGGGTCAACGCAAATATTTCATTGCAACGTTATTGTAAATAATATTGTTGACATACAACAGTTTTGGGAAGTAGAGGAGATCACTGAGGAGGGACAAATGTCTTCTGAAGAGATTGACTGCGTGAAATATTACGAAAAAACTACACAAAGAACCAAGGAAGGTAGATATGAAGTAAGTTTGCCAATGAAACTGGACTTCGAAACAAAACTTGGGTATTCTAAACCCATGGCTATTACCCAATTTACAAATTTAGAGAAGAAATTTGGTAAATCTGACAACTGCGTATAAAGCATTTATGTCCGAATACATTGAGCTAGATCAAATGATACAAACAACTGATACAGAGAACCTGGAGTGCTACCTGCCTCACCATGGCGTTCAACGCTCTGAGTCAACTTCCACTAAGTACAGGGTGGTGTTTAACGCCTCTGCTAAAACCTCTACCGGTGTTAGCTTGAACGATCTCATGTATAAAGGCCCTAATCTACAGCAAGATTTACAAACTTTATTAATCAAATGGCGGCAGTACAAATATGCTTTCACTGCAGATGTGGAGAAGATGTTCCGACAGATATTAGTGGCGCCTAGTGACCAACACCTACAAAAAATAGTATGGAGAGACTCGGCAGAACAACCCCTTCGTTCGTACAAACTAACTACGGTAACATATGGTACAACAGCTGCTCCATTTTTAGCAATGATGACGTTTAAGCGTCTTGCTGCAGATGAGAATGACTCGTATCCCGAAGCAGCCCAGGTCTTACGAGAAGTGTTCTTTATGGATGATTTAGTCCACGGACAACACCAAATTCAAGCTGGTCAGCGATTAATAACAGACCTCACATCTCTGCTGAGGTCGGGTGGATTTAATCTACGTAAATGGACTTCTAACAACCCACTACTACTTAAAAACACATGTGAAAACAAATAACAATGAAAACATAACCTTTAATTTCAAACTGCTGACACTTCAAAAATTCTAGGTTTAGGATGGAACCCCTTGAACGACACATTTACGTTTAAGTGTCAAATATCAAATCCGTCTAAGCTAACCAAGAGGACTTTGTTATCAGAAATATCAAAGTTATTTGACCCCCTAGGATGGTTAGCCCCTGTTGTAATAAAACTTAAACTATTATTTCAAAAAATATGGAAAAATAACATTCAATGGGATAGCGAAGTGCCCACCGACATTTACAATGAATGGTCGAAGTTACAAGCGGATTTAATAAACATTAACAACTATGAGATTCCTAGATGGATCTTAAGCGGCGAACACGACATCATACAATTACATGGATTCTGTGACGCGTCAATGGAAGCTTATGCGCTTGCGTTGTTTATGCCAGAATTAAACATAAATCAAAAACTGTGATAGTCGCTGCTAAAACAAAACTTGTACCTATGAAAAAACAGCTTACGTTACCCCGATTGGAATTAAGTGGCGCTTATTTATTATCAAAATTAATGAATAAAATTAAACAAGCATGGAATAAATATAACATAGAAACGTACGGTTGGACAGACTCTAAAATAGTTTTGGGGTGGTTAAATGGAGAACCAAATAAATGGCGACCCTTTGTAGCAAACCGGGTACTTCAAATAACAGCGATTATGCCTGCAGAACAGTGGCGACATGTAAAAACAAATGATAACCCTGCTGACGCAGCCAGTAGGAGTTTATACCCCTCTCAATTATTAAATAACAAATCGCTATGGACGGAGGGACCGTCTTGGCTATCTACTTTTGAACCAGGTACATCATGTCAGGAAACTTTTGTAACAGATCAAGAAAAAAGGACTCTGCGACATTCCAATGTTATTATTTGCAACAAAGATGAAAGTATAATTCATAAATTATTAACAAAATATAGTTCATTCGATAAAATTGTTCGCATATTAGACTATGTTCAACGAGCATTGACCCGCGCTCGGACATTGCATCGAACGACATATCTCACATTACAAGAATTGCAAAAGGCTAAATTAACAATAATCAAACACGTGCAATCGTGCGCTTATGGAACGGAAATTGCAAATTTACGTAAACACTCGATGGTTGACTCTAAAAGTAAAATATTGCAATTAAATCCTTTCATTGACAAAGAAGATATATTAAGAGTAGGAGGCATTAACATGGAGATGAAATATCCCAAAATAATACCAAACGATTCGCGACTAGCGACATTGCTCATAAATAGAGCACACAAATTAACTTTCCACGGTGGTCCTCGTATGACGCTGGCCTCTTTGAGGCAGGAATACTGGATCACAGGTGGCAACAATACCATCAAGAAGGAGCTTCGAAAGTGCATTACTTGCCGTAAACAAGAGGGAAGAAAACAACATCAAATTATGGGCGACCTACCTCCCGCCCGAACAAACCCTGCCAAGCCATTCTACCACACGGGCGTAGATTATACGGGATTTATAGACGTGAAGAGGAACAAAGGACGTGGTGGGAAAACCTTGAAAGGATACGTAGCTATTTTTGTTTGTATGGTGACCCGAGCAATACATCTGGAAATAGTGTCCGAACTCACCAGCTCAGCTTTTTTAGCTGCCCTAAGAAGAATGTCAGCGAGAAGGGGAGCCCCTCGCCATCTATATAGCGATAACGGAACAAACTTTGTTGGCGCCTACAATATTCTGTTGGAAGAAGGGAAACAATTACAAAGTCTTTTCAGAGACAGTTTCTTAGCAGAGGTTACAGAAATGAACATCGAATGGCACTTTAACGCTCCCGCGTGGCCAACTGCCGGAGGCTTATGGGAACGCGCAGTAAGGAGCCTAAAACATCACCTTAAGCGCGTAGTCGGTGCTCAAAAATTAACATTTGAAGAGTATTCAACACTATTAGCGCAACTAGAAGCTTGTCTTAACTCGCGCCCGCTGTGTGCTTTAACTGAAGATATTGATGACCTTGATTTTCTGACGCCGGCGCATTTCTTGACCGGCAGAGCAGAAGTCACTATTATGCAAACTAGCGAGGATGCGCGAACGCGTTGGCAGTTAATACAAAAATTATTTAACGATATTTGGAAGAGATGGAAAAGCGAGTATCTGAGTCAACTAACAGCAAGAGAAAAGTGGCTGACTCAGCAAAAGAACATCGTTATAGGAGATATGGTAGTGATTCATGAGGACAACCTTCCGTCAGGCAAATGGGCCTTGGGGAGAGTAACTGACGTTCACCCCGGGCAGGACGGTTACGTGAGAATTGTGAGTGTTGTTTTAGAAGAGAGCATTACTGACACAACAAACGACCAGTTGTTAACAGAAGTAGAAAGGAAAATAAATGATATGAAGAAGGAAACTGTCTTGTCTGACGACTTATCTGTTCATAACGTCCACCATTACACCCAAATCTACTTATTGTGGGGTGTAGCCATCATCGTAGTAATCGCCTGCGCGTGCCGACGTGTGCGCTGCCGCTTGGCAGTCGCAGCCGCTGCGTCAACTCTTGCTCCTCCCGTCACGGTGACCGTGGCACACGCAACTGGTGAGGCCAACGCCTCAAGCGCACCTCGTCCACCGGCAAGAGTGTCGCAAAACCTACTGACAAGTTCGCGAGTGCACATAATGAGTGTAGTGATAGTGCAAATGGTGAACCTAGTTTCAAAGATAAGGGAACATCCCCAGTGCTAAAGAAAATTGCCTTTAGTGACCCCATGTGAACAATATCGTGAACCAAATCAATATGATTTTTACAAATATATAAGTACTAACATTACTATAAGTGAACCATTGTTTATCATCTACTGTTATTATAATTGCCATTTGCCATTTAACGAAAGCACCTACTAACAACCATTGTAAATCATTTCATTTCTCATCTCTCATCTTCGCCCTGCGCAGGATGTTCGATCTAAGCAAAATATGCTTACGTCGAACACGTGAACACGCCCGGCGCCGACGCAAAATTGTTCCTATTCATCAAAAATCAATTAATGTACAAATCGGAACCGTCGCGACCGGGTGCATTCACAACATTTTACATAATAACATTTATTATTTAGTGAACATTTAAACATGTTTGATAATTTTAAGTGAACATTTATTTCGGGAACTTTAGTATTGAAATAAACATTTTACTTCCGCAATCCTGACTTTGAACTCTTTCGACCGTACCCCAACAATTATAGTACCTACTTACTTATTTAAACTACCTATTGGTGCTATTCTATTTTTTATGGTAGTAGATCCACGCTGGTTTCAGCATGAATGGGCCGGATCGTACGGGGAAGTACTACCCTCTCATAGTAGATCGACGTAAGAGTAGTAGTATCTGTACTACTGCGTTTCGTTCGGTGAGTGATAGCGCCGGAGGCCCAATTTTCTCTCGTTTCCTCTTTCACGTTCTCTTTTACTAACCCGATTCCCAGTAGCCATAGTGGAGGCCAACCTACCAGCAGTTTAAGACGATGGCTTTTGTTATAGTGGCCACCACTTCTGGATTCCACTGACTCTTACCATCAGGCGAGGTGGAGTCACTTATGTAGGCTAAAAAAAAGTATTACAGGCTTTTACTTGACGGGTACTATGGATGTATTACCGTAGTATTACTAACAAAATATTACATAAGTTTACACTTTTTGTCAACAAAATTTAATGCTACCCTAAAATTGACTTTCAAACCCCAAACTAAAACCTCGCGTTTAGTAAAAAATCAACTAGGATCTGTACACCGAGGTCAAGGGGTTAGGTTAGAAATTACTGTACCTAGGTAGTCAGCATTTTCATTCCATTAATCATCTTGTTATTCGACCGTAACGGTTCGTTGTCAAGACACAGGAATATTGTAGCAGCTCTGTTGGTTACAGAGGTGTCGCAGCAAGCTGCACGAATGCGCAGGCTTGAGGTTCCGCCGAATCCTACTCGCGGGTATTTGGACCCAGCCACTGTGGAACAACACCGTATGATTGGCCAAGTTCGTGGCTACAACAACTCATTCAAACCAGGAGATCGTGGTGCCGTCACTAAAACAGCTGTAAGTGCACTTATTGTTTAACAGCAATCAAAATGACGCGTTAAATCGTATCAAACTGTTATGAAATCGAAGTACATAATATACCAAAACACATAAAAATTTGTGAGCCTGGTTATAAGCCATTCGTCGCCAAACATTATTTTCAACAAATAGTTTGAGGTTAAGATGTCGTAAATATTTTGTTAGAAAGTAAGTACGAAAAAAATAATACACAGGTGAAATTATAGAACTTCAGACGTAGTTAGGTACTAAGAGAGAAACTTATGGGGGTATTAATAGCATTTTACAGCATTCTGCCACTCCCGGCCTGGTTAGATAAGGCATTAATCAGTCTATTATAAGTGCAAGAAGGTTTTATTAATAGTGAATATAAATTTAATAAGTTTACAAGTTATGAGGGTTTACGCGTCATGAGTGTGGCAACGCCGCAATTTAGTTTCATATTTCGTGGTTTTCAATATTTATCATCTAATGGATCTATATTTTGAAAATATGTTCTGTACAAATGCTAGAAATAGGTGAAAGCTGTATAAAGAATAAGAACTCATTGCGTTTACAGTTCTATTTATATGCAAATAATACATTTGAAACATAAGTTGCGTTATTTTCATAGTAAAATAACTGTAATCATTATGGTTACTTACTTTTTAAATTGCTTTCACATAATTCTAGCATTTGTACAGAACATATTTTAAGAATGAAGTTGCGATTAAATGATAAAAATTTAAAACTACGAAATATGACACTAAATTGCGACATTGCCACTCATGACGCGTAAACGCTCTTAACTTGTAAACTTATTAAATTTATATTCACTATTGATAAAACCTTCTTGCACTAGTATTATACTGATTAATGCCTTATCATTGTATTCATTGTCTTAACCAGGCCGGGAGTGGCAGAGTGCTGTAAAATACTATTAATATCCCAATAAAATTCTCTCTTAGTAAGTAGGTACGTCTCAGGTTCTATAATTCCATCATAATAAGCAATTATATACACGACCGAAATTAGAGTTCTGATTGATCGTAAAGTAACTGAAATAGAGAATATATAGAAATACAAGATTCTTTCATACCACAAAGTAGATACGTACAGAGACAAACCTTCATACAACCGCGTAAATCGGTGACACTACTACAAGCACGCGGGGCATGTGTGCGTGACCACTGGCCGCTTGTCACGTACGCGGCGAGACTAGAAAAAACCGGTTGACGCCGGCACAGCCAGTTGACAATCTCAGGGTCAGTGCAACGCACGTTAATGTTAATTGTTAATTATTTTATTGGTTAATTTTAATGGTTGAAACTATAATAAATATGTTAATATTTATTATAGTTTCAACCAGTTTGTACCTACTTAATTTAAAAATACACAAATGAAAATGTTTATAAAATCACATTGGCAACAAAACTTTTATAATATTATCAGCTTAAAACACTAAAATATATCGAAGTTAGCTACTTAAAAAGGCAAAACGACAGATGTTTTCCTATTCACTATGTTAATCCTATTCGTGAGATATCAAAATCAGTAGGTACATATAAAGAGTTATTCCGGTCTGATCCCCTGAATCTCATACACTGGGCTCGCTTTATTTTTTGTTATTTTCTATTCAGTCGCATAGGAGACTGATCTGTTGCTGATCGCGTAGAAGATCAGAAACAAAACTTAAATATATTTAAATATTTTATTCCGGTCGTATCCCCTAGTTATCTTTGACAGATTTTCGAGAAAATACATACAATAACTTCACGCCTGCCTTCTATTAATGGGGTAAGCAGAGACTCTACAACTGCGTTTATTATTCTTAGGTTTTTTAATTAATTGTTACATAAACTGCTATTGTCTTGAATGTACTTACCTGTCTTACCTGACTAGACTGAGAGGATCAGACCAGAATGACTAAATTTGCAGGGAATCAGAACGGAATTAAAGAATAATTATAATCCTAGGAGATCAGAACTGAAGGATCGGACCGGAATAACTCTATGTATAAACTATTTAACAAGTGTTTTGTTTGTCTTAACCTATTGTGACAACCCTACCAAAATAGGTAACAATTTTGCACTTTCTTAGGAAGCTTTGCCTCTGTACGGCTACTCTGTGTTCATACTTTAATGAAATTAAGAAAATTTGCATGTTATTATAATATTAACCAGTTATTATAATAACATGCAAATTTTCAGTTTCAGAATTTTTGCGACATTGTACTGTTCGCTGATGACACATCACTTTTATTTAAAGTGGATCGTAAGGAAACTAACATTGATAAAGTGAATAGCTCACTAGTGAAAGTTCTGGACTGGTTTAGTGCGAATAACCTACTGCTTAATTCAAAGAAAACTAAATGTGTTAAATTTACTATGCCCAATACTAAAAGCCTAGCTATTAATATAAGTTTAAATAATGAAACTTTGAGCTTTGTTGAGTCTACAGTTTTTTTGGGTTTAACTTTAGATAACAAGCTTCAATGGGGTACCCAAATATCCTGTCTTGCTGGTAAACTCAGTTCCGCAGCCTTTGCGATAAGAAAGGTAAGACAGTTTACCGACATAGAAACAGCTAGACTTGTCTATTTCAGCTATTTCCATAGCGTGATGTCTGCGGATATTGAGTCAATTTTTATAATTCAAAAACGAGCAGTGCGATCTATTTACAATTTGGGCCCTAGGGTTTCACTAAGAGAGATTTTTAAAGAAATAGGTATTCTGACGGTGGCGTCTCAGTATATCTTCGCCAATATTATGTTTATCAAGAAAAATATAGACTTGTATTCCAGAAACTGTGACATGCACTCTGTGAATACTCGAGGTAAACATAAATTAGTTGGTACATATTATCGCCTACATAAAGTAAACAACTCATTTGCGGGTCTAGGTGTACGTTTCTATAACAAATTACCCATTGACATTATGAATCTACCCCTACAAAAATTCAAGCAAACTGTTAAAAACCGCCTTATTCTAAAGGGTTATTATACTATTAATGATTATTTAAATGATAAAGCAGCATGGGTATAGTTGCTCGTTTAATGCAAGATTAATGTTATATTGATTATTATTGTTGTAGCTTTATTGACTATTATTATCATTAAGTATATTGATATTTTTATTATTGTACTTATATAGACTATTATTATCATTCAGTATATTGATTATTATTATAGTAATTATATTGACTATTATTGTAATTATGTTGACTATTGTAGTAAAAGTTTAATGTGAAGTGGATGCATATCATGATCATTACGAGTTCGTAAGGCATAATACATTTTATTAGGGTTCTTTTACCACCCATGCCCTGCATTGTCATGCTCACTAAAATGTCATTGCTTGTGGTGTCGTATTGGCCGGGTCATCACCTTCCCTCTAATATGGCGAGGGTGATGATGGCTGGCCCGTGCGTCATGCTCGTGAACGGGTGCTACTTGGGATGACTGGTCAATCTTGGCATGGCTTACATTTAATATTCAATCCAGTATTACCTTGTCGTTCAATGTGACCAGGGGGTGCATTTACCAGTTTAATTAAAATACGTAGTCAAATTACCATACTAGTTGAAACTAAATAATTGAATTCCTTGTTTTCTTTCTTTAATCTTAGTATTATATTAATTAGTTAATTTGTAATAATTACTTTGTATGGTTCTTTGGTTGCGTTGAGTGTTTAAATTGTAACTCATTCAAATAACTGTAATTATCTGGCGATTGAAAAGAGTGGCGTGAGTTTCTTGCCAGTTCTTCTCACAGCTCTACCTCGTCAGCGAACTGGCTGTAGGTCAATTGGCTGACAAAATGTAATGTTGACTTTTCATAAGCATCATACTTTATGATCTAAATGAAATAAATGCTTTGACTTTGACTTTGACTTTGACTATTTATCACATTATTACATAGACGAAATAAGAAATAAGGTTCACATAACAAACACATAAAACAAAATACTTTACAGCAAGATCTGCTTTTTCCTCGTATTTAAACATTACGTTTTAAAAGTGCATCTTGCAATTTCTGGATCCGGCAGTGAAAACAAATAATGCAAAACATTACATCCTTAGACAAAGTTTATAGATGTAATGTTAGATAGACGTACTGAAGTCATAAATTAGCGTGAAAACAGGTTTTTTGTAAACATTTCAAAACGTAACGATGGCCGCCATTAACCAGTGTAACATCGCCATCTGCAATTAGCTTTTACCGGCCAACCCCATTGAATGCACTCGTGAGACTGCCATTATCTTATTATGTTTTTGTAGAATCCGGAACAAGACAAGCTATTTATGAAATCAAGGAATATACGGCAACAAAGAACTCAAGCAGATGGAGACAGTGAGTAAATCAATCAATAATTGCATATATCTTATTGCAATTTCAAAGGATTGTAAATTATACAGGTACAAAAAAAAATTTGCGCAGGTTCAGGTGGCAACGTACAGATGATGAACGACAGGTTGAACGAGGTCGCCTGCGGAGTAGATTCCTTATGTACGGACTATTCAAATAACAGAAATTATGAAGACTACGATCGACCAATGGAAATGTACGTAACTGATGTTAAATGCTAAATTTTTGTTGAGTAACCATAACCGCATTTGCCATAAAATAGATAGATAAATACTTACCAAAGTCTATCCAAAAAAACTATTTTTGATTAAACAGGAAACATGAACAGACACATTACACAAAACCAACATCGGGACGGCGAAGGCATGTTCGCAAGGATGTATCCCGAGATATACCTGTGAAAGAGGGTAATGTTATCTACAAGTTTTGCATTTATTCCAATTTTAAATCTGGACGAGAATGGTCCTGTTCTTGGGAAATGCTTATTACGGCTCAGGCTTTATTACCCCTTAGGTATTATCATCACGATCATTACGATCATTAGGTTAAAGGCGTCGACAAAAGCACTTACGGTCTGCTTTCAACGACTAGGCACTCGGTATGCACAGACCTCAGTGGGTAAATTGCGCTTGTGTGGCAGGCATAATTAGTTTAATATAAGAAAATTTAATCAAAAAATTAGCATTATAATTTGTTGTTAATGTTGGTAAATATGCCAGCGATCAGCCTGACGGTAACTGGTAAAGTGTTCAGCTGTTGCGTATTGGTACTTTATCAGTAAAGTGTTTTTAACCCTTTTATGGACACTACTGTAGACACAATATATGTTTTATAGTCATTACGGCCATATATGTTTACTGTCCCGGAAATTGTTAATTTGTGCACGCAATCTCATAAAATACATTTCATTTTGGACTTCTTAGTGTCGCTTAATATATACTTATTTGAATATTTACTTAGAAGAATAACTATTTTTCTTTATGCAAAACTAAACGAGAAAATCCTCAGAAAACACTTTTGATAAAGTACCTATATGCTTTAGCTTAACATATACTTTTTATCTGTAGCATCTATATGACATAATAATATAGGATTGGTTAGCTCACTTCGCGTCTTATAATTTATAGGGCAATCGTTGAGTATTAGCACAGAGGCCCTAGACAAGTGGCATAGATTTCTATTCTATATAAAGAATAGTTTAAAAAATGTATGGGATTGACATAAGCTAACCACAGTGTTGGCGTAAGCTTATAACAATCCCATATATTTTTAATCTATTCTATATGAATAGAATATAAATCTATGCCACTTGTCTGGGGACTAAGATTACAGTAAACCTGTATAAGTATGAGGTTCAGACTACAATACGCTTAGCTAACGTCATAAAAAACAAACTATAGTACTCGACTCGAGACAGTTAAAATGGAGTACCTACCTACCTACTGTTCTCATTTAAATGTGTCGCACCACATAGGTAATAGTTGACCACATATTTGCTAAAGCACTAAAAATTTCTATCAAAGTTAAAATTAACGATGAGAGCTGTCAGCACTAAGGTAACTTTCAAGCAAAAATAGACATTTAATGTTTTCTGATATGCGAACGAAATTAACTCTAAGGGTGGTAAAACTATTTTATGGTCGACCCTGACTCATCAAGAACAGGATAAGTACACGCGTATCCTCATAGCATCACTACACGGAATAACAAATGAGGAGTTTGTTATTCTGTGTAGTGATGCTAAGAGAGGACAAACAACACCAGTGCCTACCATCCAAAACATTTGTTTAAAAATCTTCTACTGTGTTAAACATCTTCACATACAGAGTACGCACCTACTGCATTTCGTACCTTAAAATTGTGCTAGCTTGCAACATTTTTTAATGACAGTACAAGTTGTTGCAGGTTGGGGTGCGTTTTAATACTCAAACTGTAGCTTATGATTTTTTGTGACAGAAGAACGACCAGTGGTAGAACTATTCAACAAGAACTATGGATCGCAAGATTTTCAGCGACAGAAAAATGATACCACGCAATTCACGCAACCTTTCACCAAGTTAAAAAAAGGTTCGATATTAATAGTAATTAGAATCACTACTTAACTAGTCAGTTTTTGCAGATTCCGATATAGGTAGGTCGACAATCCTTACGTGGGAAACATACATTGATTAGCGAGCTCAATGCACAATACCGATGCTCGTCTAATAAATACTCGATGGAACTTGGAAGCTCATTAGTTAGCAGTTTCTATGTAGTTTATAGTTAGTGAACCGGTGTTTTCAAATTCTGCATTCAGTTATGCTTCTGGTTTTCAATTGTCAAGACATTAATCAAACTGTTGTCACATCTTTTTAGCTAAGAGTACTGTTATAATAATAAATTGTACTAAATCAAATCATTACAGTTCTAAATATCGGTGCAATCGACGACCTGTCTAGCAGCCGCTTACCAAAAGTTAACCCACAATCAATAAAAAAAGTAAGTTCCTTTTGTGTTACCTATGTAGTCTTACCGTTACGAATGTTTAGTGTTTTACTCGTATGCTCAAGAATATGAACGCGTTTTATAGAGGGGTCCGGCTTTAATGTTCGTTTTAGTATTGTGCGGTTTTATTTTTTTTGAATTCTAATTAATTGGTCTAGCAGTTCTAGATCCTATGACTATTTATTCGGTAAAGTGGAGTCATTTTGGCAGGGGTAGTAGAAACGGTTTTTACTCATCGATTAGTACCTAGGTATGTTAACCTTGCGCGTCGTAGTTGTGGTATTTGGTCCGTTTTCACTCACGACAGTGGCACCGACTTGTGGCGAGGGAAGTTGAGTATGCATTTTCATCCTTAGTTTTGTTTGCATGTGTTAGGAAACACAACTTCCTCGACGCAAGTATCGGAGTCGACGCTATGAGCTGCCAACGGTCGCTTCACAAATGAAGCAGGCAGGGATGCGCTACTATTACGAAACGGGCAACCGTACAAACATACCCTTCGTGGTCTCAAAAAGCACAGCGCCGTCACACAACATCGGCGTAAACATTCAACAAGTATGTATTGGTTTTGCGTTAAAAGTGATATGGAGGTGAATTACGCTTTTAATTACTGCTTCGCTTTCATGGGTCATAGATGTAAAATTGCAAATAGCCTTTAGACTTCCTCTACAATTGAACTATCAAAATAAACTACATTTTTTTAAATTAATCTCGTAGTTTTACAGATAAGCGCATTCAAATAAACAAACTATTGAGATTTATATAATATCAGTAGGTACCTACCTAATAATGAAAACGAAAGCAGGTTTGTATAAATTATTATTTTCAGGTCCTAAACGGGCTTAAAATACAACAGCCACTGTCTGGAATACCACCAACTATAGCACATCACATGGGTAATTATTTTATTCTTATTTTTATAGTTTCGAGTCATTCGACGTCACTATATAATCATTAGTGAGAATCAGGCTCACGAGTTCATCATTCATTATACCTACTTTTAAATATAAACTAGTGTAATAAGCTTTACTGCGTATTTGATTATTAAAATACTTGTCAGGCCTTTGTATCATTAAAATTGTGTCTCTTTTATATTATTAATTAATATCTAGAAAAGATTGAAGCTAAAAGTAAGCGCTAAGAATAAGAATAGTTAAATACCCCACCTCTTCCCTATTTTTTTAATAGTGCTACCGTAACGTGTTTATGGTTTGTAATTCGTTTCAGGTTTGGGTCACCTACCTGCGTATGCTGGCAAAAAAACCACGACAATAGTATGTATTACCTAGAAATTCAGCCAGTCATATCACTCATATCAGTTGTTACGCAAATATTTTTTCTGACAAAGTTTAAGCTTTTGCTGAGATTCATTTGGCTTTCTTTTAAAAGTGTAGTGATATATCTACTGAACGTTTTTTCTTCTTTTCTAGTGGGTAGTAGCCTAATATTTTTTTAACATATAATGAGTTACGGTTTATTCGTTTAGGACAGATATGCGTTATGAGTATTCGCCTTACGACAGAATCGCTCTAAAGACAGAAGTAGTCAGTACAAACATATAACTAGCTTCCTGCAACGCGGTTTCACCCACGTCTTTGCTTACTGCTCTGCTCCCGTCGGTAGTAGCGTGATGTTACATTCCTCGAGAATTGGGTTATCATACGCAAAAATAATTATGCAAATTTGACTGGTACTTTCAGAGATTAGCGCGTTCAAACAAACAAACAAACTATAGTATATAGTATATAACAAATATAAGTATAGATATACTAAATAATAATATATAATATCTCAAGAACTACACACGGCATCTAGACCCAATGTAACGTAAGCATACATTATAGCTTGTGTTATGAGTTATTTATAAATCATAAATACTTGATATACATAGAAACACCCAGACCAATGCAAATACACATTGTCATGTTCATGCACACAAATATTTGCACTGAGCGCAACCGCATAATAAAATTACATTACGTGATGATACATTGTATGAAAAATTTTTTTTAAAGTTATTGTAGTGTACATTTGCATTTGGGTACTGTACCTATGTTTTTACTACTGGATTTCTTTAGGTAAGTAAATGAAATCGGGGATTGTATGAATAGGGAAAGTACCTAGTAATAGTATTAAAAATAATAATTTTAACATTTAACGCGAAATAAACACACATAAGCAAACACTCATCATTGTTAGGTACATTTTTTATGTTTTTTGCCACCTATTATTTTAGCTGTCTCGAATAAAAAGCAAAAAATATCGATTTCAAAGAAAATACCGGGACCACAGAAACATCCAGGAATTTAAATTATAAAAAATATTAGCATCAAAAAAAAATTTTATAAATTCATTTCTTAATACGTCTAACTTTCAGCTACCCTAGTTTATAGGTACTATTTAAAAAAATAGGAAGTTATTGTTGCCAACTGTACATTTTCTGTCATAAAAGTTATGGGCGTTTTCGTTTTTTATGTCATCGATGCGCACTGTTAACGTTCAACCGACATCGACGTTTAGCACTGCCTGCACAAGTCATGCTGGTTTTGGTTGCAGTTGCGGTGTTAATTATTTATCAAATAACGAACTAAAAGCATAAACTAATTAGTTGTTTGAGTTCCTATAATAAAATTTCATTACACGGTAATACTTTAATATTTGACTGCCTCTGTGGTTCGGTGGTACTATGTATGGACTGCTACGCAGAGGTCGCGGGTTCGATTCCCGCTAAGTGCAAATATTTGTGTGCATGAACATGTCTATTTGCATTGGTCTGGGTGTTTCTATGTATAATATGTATGTATTTACAAAAAAAAGTATTTAAGTATGTATATCCGCATTCTAGAACCCATAACACAAGCATATAATATGCTTACTTTGGGTCTAGATGGCGTTTTGTGTAGTTGTTGAAATATTATTGAATATTATTATTATTATTTAGATTTAAGCTCTTATACTTAAATTAAAATAATCAATTTTTGTAAACTTTAAAGAAATAAATAATTTCATATAATATAGCAGTGTGATTCTTTTTTCATTCTGCGAAGTACCTATTTATAATGATCATGATGTATTTAAGTATCTAAAGTATCTAGTCTCATAAGTATCTAAGGAGATTCTATCGTAAAGTGAATCTTTCATACATAACGCGAAACTGCCATAAAGCAGTAATCAGCCCTAATAGTGACACTAGAAAATTATAACTATAGTTACCAAAGTGGCGTTACTGGTTCGATTAAACCACTGAACAAGTGCCATTGGCAATGCTGCGTAAAGAGCCTATAGTCCAATTAATTAGCTATTTATTATTTATATTTGGTAAGAACAGTTGTCATTGGTTTTGGAAGAGTATTTTAAACTTTTACCGTGTTTTCACAGCCAGCGCTCGACCATCGCGTAATCAACGCAATCAGGGTGGGCCATCGTCTATTGCGACTGCCGTCGTATAAGTACGTGTCGTACAACCGGCTGTTGACTCTGTACCGTGAAGGAGACGGCATGGTGCCGCGGTTCCTCAGAGCCATCAGTCGACCGCACTATTTCTACACTTCAATGTATAAGTGAGTAACAACGGCATTTCATTTAGGCAACATTTAAATCATCCCTGTCATGGTAACGGTAGTAGATCCACGATTTCAGCACGAATAGGCCAGATCAACCGGGGCAGTACTACCTTCTCATAGAACATCGACTTAAGAGTAGTAGTATCCGTACTACTGCGTTTCGTTCGGTGAATGAGAGCGCTGGAGGCCCAATTTCCCTCCTTTCCTCCTTCCTTACTTCCCTCATTCCCTTCACCCTCACCTCATTCCCAGCCGCCATAGTGGAGGCCACCATACCAGCAGTTTAACAAGATGGCTTTTGGTATGGTGGCAACCACTTCTGGATTCTACTGACTGCTTACCATCAGGTGGGGTGAAGTCACTTTGGTAGCTAATATAAAAAAAAATGGTTAACCTACGCAACATTTATAATTAAAGTTTAGGTTATATTTAAGACTTAAAATAGGTAGGTAGTATCAAGACAGCTGTAGCAGCTTTTAAATCCTTAAGATACTGGTTTTGGAGTTACAATAAACCAATGAACTGTACCTAATTGTACAGAAAAATGAAAGGTGCAGTTTTATTTATTGACCAGCTACCGAATTCCCTATAATTATAACTTTCTTCTATGGATTTGTTACCTTCGCGTGTTCAGATAAGGTGGAATCAATGATGTACTCATAATTTTTTATTTTAATTGGTTATTGACACAACGGCAAATTTTTGATGGGCGTCGCGCGAGCCCTGCCATTCGCCTCGTTTTAATATTCTTGTTTTATTTTCAGCTGATATCTATCTATAGGGAGTTCAACAAAAATTCTGTAGTAACCTTCGGTGTTTTAATAGAATCAACATTGAAACCACAATAAACGAACTTATTTTGAAAAATAAAAATAAAATGTTTGGTGAGATGAGTTGAGTAGTTAGAGGATTTATCTTAATATCTTCTTACTTTTTCTTAATGATTCATTTATTACGGTCACGATATCTATTGAACCTTCCCAACAGGTTTCTTGCTACTATTGTAGAGACATTGGCCTGTTTTTAAGATCAACGCAAACGCCTCAGTGAATGTCGAAACTCGCATTTACTTCAGTTTTCATTGTGATTTTATTTTCAAGCAGCCTCGCAACAAATCAAGAAGACTTTGATGGCGCGACGTCAAAAGGGCGTGCATCTAACCAGATGGCGAAACAGAACCTTACCGAGTTTGCAAACTTGTATCGTGAATATAAAAAAATTAATAAATGCATAAAGGATGGGAAATGCGACCCCGCTCTACAACAACGCAAAGAAGAGCTGTCAAGAGAACTAGTCGCGCGGGAACAACATATATGCAGAGTGAGTACACTTATCCTTGCAGTCAGAGTTAAATTAGAAACACAGTAACGAGAGGTGAAAGTGTGCATCTGGATTGAACCCCCAATTTTTAAATCATTGCAAAACGAATCTCTTTACGTCATGCAGTTTATTTGCTGTATTGTTAATCAGGTTAATCTGAACAGTGTAATAAATAGTAATTTTCAACAAACCGTGTACTCAGCTGCTGCTAAGATTAACAATATAACACTGAAATGCTTTAACGGAAGTCAAGTGTCAATTTTTCAATGAGGGTGTTTAGGAAGCTACCAGTTGGCGCCACTTTGGTAAAAGGTATTCCATTTTGACAGCGCTATCAAAACAAATATTTTTCAGTGTTAATTTTTTTAATGTTTAATTTTCAAAATGGATAAATTCACGGGCATAAGGACAAAATAAAATCGTTGAAAAGGTTTTCTAAAATGGCGCCTACGAGGAAGCAGCACCGATGCGTCAGGTCTAGCTTTCAAGCGCTTTTTGTTCGCTAACCCCTGATTGGCCCAATGTGACAGTTGAAGTGGGGCCAACTGGTGGCGAAAATTTTCCTAAATACCCTCATTTAGTCTTACCTATCCAAATGCCTACGCCTTTAACTTGTACAATGCACCTCAATATTTTTAAAATATAATCTTATAAATTTTAATACTGTTCTACTTTAGCTTTAATGACTACTAGCTATTCCCTACCACTTGGATTGCTTGAAAATTCAGATGTATGCCTGTATGAGAATATTGCCTGCCTGACCTTACGGTAATCGTAAATTGTCATAATCAGTATAATCCGTCTCTATGGCGAATACCATTTAAATCTAGTAACACTCTACCACTAAAACTGACGAAATTTTATTCACACATATTTGCGATTCCTATTTTCCGACTTTTTAAGTCCTCCAGGACACAATGATCACTTCTCAAAATGTCCACATCCCATTATAACTATATCCCAGAAAAACTAACTTTTAGTCGCGTGGTGTCCAACACGCAAATTGTCTATCAAAAAATAACGTATTCCGTCCAACACACATACCGTTCAACACGCATACCGTCCAATACGCATTCCGTCCAACACGCATACCGTCCAACACGCATTCCGACCAACACGTATTCCGTCCGATTTCAAATAGTTCCACCAGTCGGAGGAAAATTAAAACCTAAAAGACTAGCAATTTAATTATATTTATTTTAAAAAACAAAAATATGAGTTATTAAATAAAAGTTACTTTTAGTCATTTTTAAAGCAATATTTATTATAATTTTCATACATAAATGTTAAATTATTGAAGAAAAAGCCGTAGCTCTTTTGCTTTCGCTTACAATTTTCGCTATTTGTTCATAAAACAAAAAAGAAGTTTTGGACTAATTGGGTTTTTGACGGATTGCGTTTTGGACGGTCTGCTTTTAGCTAATCCTATACACATCAAATTTGTCTCCCGCTTTGCAATAGAGGGAAGTGGACATTTTATTTCCAACTCCTCCTTTTACTTCTGATTAAATTCGTTGCGGGGTCCAAGACAGTAGGTTTAGCAGTCCCCGGGACTCCCGAGTGTCAAACCTCGGTGATTCTTCTTGGATATCACTGTTAATCCTGGCTTACAAGAGTCACAGTGATGGGCATGTGGGTGGATTGTCTCGGTCTGCTTTTAGAACGTTCTGCCTTTTGGACGGTCTGTTTTTTGGACGCATTGCGTATTGGACGCATTGCGACCGTTAAACAATTTGCGTGTTGGACACCACGCGACTAAAGAAAAACTAATGGTAGGTATAAATAAACAAAATGGGCCTAAATAATTTTAGTAGAGAGTATAATTATGTAAGTTTGGGGTTGATAGCTTTAAAAATAAAAGATATTCCATACAAACTTACACCCCCTATCTCACCCCTTTGTAAGGGTTGTTTAAAAAATAATTTTTAACAAAAAGAAAACCGACTTCAGCAGCAAGGTAACTAAAAAGTAAAACATAAATTTACATAGCAAAAAGTAATTCGTAGGTATTTTGATTTAGTTAATCAGAAATAATTAAATAAGTATTTTATAATCAAGTATTATCAATCTTAATTTGCTATTGTAGTAAGGTTCTTAAAGTATGTAATCCGATAAATAGGTACCTATAGATATTATCAATCTTAATTTGCTATTGTAGTAAGGTTCATATAGTATTTAAAACGATAAATAGGTACCTATAGATATTATCAATCTTAATTTGCTATTGTAGTAAGGTTCATATAGTATTTAAAACGATAAATAGGTACCTATAGATATTATCAATCTTAATTTGCTATTGTAGTACCTAAGGTTCTAGTATATTCACTTGGCACCAAAAAATTAAAATTTATAATTCAAAATTATAAAATACTTATTTAATTATTTCTGATTACCTAAATCAAAATACGAATAACTTTGTGCTATGTAAATTTATTTTTTACTTTTTATTTTCCTTCCTGTTTGAAGTCGATTTTCTTTTCGTTGAAAATTATTTTATTTCACAATTTTTAGTGATAGGTTATTTTTGTACACACTAAACATTTTGGCACATTAAACCGTATGAAGTAAGCCCGACATGACTGCTGTTGAGGTATTCCCTCGACTGTCTATGGTCACCTGTATAGTACTTATAACCCAAAGGTGCAAAGATCTCATCATTAGAAATGAATTAAGTCCAAACACCAAGTAATTGCTGTAAATCGTTAAGGAGTTCCCTTGACTGTCTTTGTGCTTCATCATCAGATCGACTCCAAACCTTTACTAAGTAGTAGTGCCTTAAAATACTTAATGAAAAAAATAACAAATGAACTTGTCGCCAGTACGATTTTTGAAAGTTCCTCTCGATTTCTTTGGGATGCCATCATCAGATCCTGGTTTCCTTATCATGGTACCATTCTCGGGATACTTACTTTCCAATAAAAAAATAATCATCAAAATTGGTTCATAAACCACGAAATTATCTGAGAACGCACATAAAAAAATAATTATATATATATACGGTCGAATTGAGAAACTTCCTCCTTTTTTTGAAGTTGGTTAAAAATAAATAATTACTAAATATTAATTTCTTAAAATAATGAGCAATTTGAAAATCCTACTATCAAAACTATAGAAGTTTTATATAAACTTTGCCACCCCTTTTTACCGCCTTAGGGTATGAAAATTGTGCATGGGACCTTTTCGTAAAAGGTCCCATGCACAATTTGAGACTTGAGATTGGCACTTGTAGTTTCTGAGATTTCGTGATGAGTGAATGAGTGAGTGGAGTGATCTTTCACTTTTATATTATATAGATTATCTTTCATAACAGGTAGTGCAAGATTATCGGACAACTATGGATCCCAATCAGACATTGCGAGCGTCCGCATCGGCAGCGGAGGACTATCGACACTCTTCCTTCAAACTAGACCAATAGAAATAATTATCAGTGTGTTCCACATTTAATGTTTCATTTTTTATATTATTACAATGAATAGGTACCTACGTTTGCATTCGCAATTCAAACATTCTCAGGCTTTAAATTATCGTTGTAAAAAGTTATCAATACTATGTAACGATTTGATGCAAAACTTGAGATTAGTTAAAATTATATTATTATATGAATTTGTAATTAATCTAGAAATGTTGTAAAATACCCAGTGATATTAGTGATGTGGTTAGACTACAAGTTATTAGTTTATTGCGAGACATCACAATTATTGTAATCACGTTTGTATACTTACCAGAACGTGCGTTGTTGTACGTCAATAGTTGCTGATAATCTGTTATGTATGATATACCTAACATATTAACGCGTCTTTAACATAAGTGCACGCCATGGTTTTATCAAGTGTATATTCCTAAGTAAACCTAGAAGTATTAGGCTGCGATGTACCAGTGGTTGTAATGTTGAGATTATACAATAATTTCGACAGGCTTGGACGATATTATCATTATCAAATGAGTAGCTGAGATACTATTTTAATTAACGTTTATAATGCTTAGATATGTAGAATGTAGGTATCTACCACATAACTATGTACCTACATATTTAACTAAGTAGTATCTGATTAGCACTCTGTGTTTATGTTATCGCTGTGCTGATATATAAAATATATTCTAATAAAGATTATCAGAAACTATCTCTTTTTTTAAAGTTCTCGGCACTTGATCAACACCTTGTATTCGCTTTGGCAAACGAAAACATTTTGGGATATAAACGAAGGTTTCCATCTTAGTCTTATGAACAGTATTTTCATAGGTAAATTGCTTTTTATCAATATTTGTGTATCTATTCTATTATATAAAAAGCGAAAGAGTTTGTTTGTTTCTTTGAACGCGCTAATCTCTGGAACTACTAGTCGGATTTGAAAAAGTGTTTTTGCGTATGGTAGGCCAATTCTCGAGGAAGTTTATATAACGCTACTGGCGACGGGAGCAGAGCAGTAAGCAAAGACGCCCTAGACGCGGATGAAACTGCGCCGTGGACAGCTAGTTGCGAATATTGAAAACACTTAAAATATATGTGATAAACATGAAATGAAGTTAGGGACTACGAAACGTAGATCAAAAACATCTTTTGCCACATCGTAAAAACGAAAAAGTTACCTACACAAAAATTTATACTAGAATTTTGTTTTTCTATACCCATGCACAAGTGACTTTAATAAGAAGTCATTCAAATGAGGCTATGGACTTTGAAATGGCAATGGGTTTCTCAAATCAATAAGCAAACGAGGCGTCGCGTCCGGCTGTGCTTTACTAACTTAGGTTTTCTCTCCACCTGGCTAAAGCATGAAGACTCACGCCTTTATCTCTATTGGTGTTGACAATAAATTCAATGAAATGGATTAGATACACGTAGTCTTCGGTGACCGAATGTTTTTCGGTCGAAGTTTATTGTTCACCTTTCTAAAAAAACAAACGTAAACTTCGAATAACCCTTTCTTCAGTCTCATATTATTATATTGAGTCTAAAGCTGAACTAGTACTTAGGTACCAATGTTTGTTTAATGTAGGTAGTCTTTATTTTTAGGGTTGATTTGCGCCTTTTGGTAGGTAGTAATTTGAATTTTATTAGCAGTTTGTGCAAAATTTTGTTTGACAAATTATAAATTCCTATAAAATGTGATGCTGTTTCTTTTTATAGCAATTTCGGTCAATTTCGCGATGTACACACAATGTAAAATTCGTACAATCTATCTATAGTAATGTAGGTAGAAATAAAGACGAATCCTGTACGTGCTCTACCAGATTTAGTTATATTACGTACGCTGCTTTGGTTAAATGTAGAATAAGCGGACATTCATGGTAAACACCTGAATATTTTTTTATATTCACAAACCTTTTAAATATATTATTTATAATATATATTATTACAATATATTATTAAGTTTAAGGTATAAGTATAGTGATAGTTTTGTCATCCCATATTTTGAAACAAAAAAAATTAAATGTAATAAGTATCCCTAACATTTATAAATTATTTCTTACAGAATTGTACCAATCGCTCATCGTACGAACTGCTATTTTGCGTAAACAGAGAAACTGTACGAAGTGCTAAATTGTATCGATTACAGTGTACCAATCGCTCATTGTAGGTACGAACTGATAATTTCTGTAAATAGAGAATTGTATGAATATTGAAATGACTTGTGTTGGTATGTTTTGGTATTGGTATGTTGGTAAGCGTAGGTTTTTATGTGAAGGGGGTATACCACGTTTGTTTCCAATAGTCCTTGGAACTATTGTCCCGAGAATAAAAAGAATCTTTTTCCAGCTGATTTATCAGACTGTATAGATCTCGTAGCCTTCAAAGGTCTAAAGTATTAAAATGTCTATAGTTCATAAGGTCTAAAGTATTAAAATGTCTATAATTAGACATCGATAGTACTCGTAAAAAGTTTTAGCTGTTGTGAGCTTATAAGTAAAAATAAATAATGTAGTCTGAAAACTGTCAATAAAGTCTAAAATCGCTTGCACCTTTTTCTTACAAGCACTCGATATTTGATTCATTTCTCTCTATTCTTTTGTTTTGGCGATGTTCATTTGTTTTGTTGATGTCACTAACCACCGAGGTAGTAGTACCTATTTGTTCGTAGATTCTAATTTAATAAACATTGTTGGTCGGAGTGGATTATGGGTGGAATCAACCTAATTTATAATATAAGTACGTGTTCGTTAAGTACCTCTCATTACAATACATATCTAATAATTATATTTAAAATATTATTATATTATAGTCATTTTAATACTTTAGACCTAATGAATAATAGACATTTTGATACTGTAAACATTTTAATACTTTAGACTTAAAGAATAAATGGACATTTTGATACTATTGACACTTTAATACTTTAGACCTTATGAACCTGAAGGTCTCGTAGTTATATGGTTGTTGTTACTTTTTTTAATACCGGAAGGACCAATTGAAAAATAATCCCGGTCCTATGACCGAAGTACGCAGTTGGACCACATACAATAAATGATAATAATGATGAACAATTATTGTGATTTCATTATCGGTCTTGTAATCCTTTGTAAACGAGAACTACGAAATTATTGTTTGTTACACGTATGTCAAAAATGATTTTTGATAAAATATGATATACCAGAGGTCTTTGCTTAGGTATCAAGTTTTATTTGATCTCACAACAAATTCCTGCGGAAAATACCATAGCAATAGTGTCGTATTGTATCATTTAGATTTACGCAGGCGCTTCAAATATTTTGAAAATGACTGAAAATAATATGTTAAACATAATAAAATATACAGTCGTGGTCAACTAATTAGGGACAATCTCTAGTTAAGCCAAATTGATAATTAATTAATTTTTTATTTTCCAAACAAGTCTTACCTAACAATATTCCATATCTTTTACATGTATAGTCCATTCGTACAATGTAAACAATCCGCCATATTGCCATTGTCTATGGTTTCATGAATTTTCTAGTGATGGGGACAAAGATAATAAAAATAAAATTAAAGACATCAATAGGTACATTGTTAAATAGTAATTTTTCGTCCTTTTTCTTACATTTTTAAATAATATTACGTTTACGAATACTCTATTTGCGTAATAGATTAATTCTATTTAATTTATTACTCCAAATATTTGTATTTATGTAAAATATGGTATTATATTTTATTGTAACCGTTGATTTATAAACATTAAGATAATAAGACAAACAATGTACCTAATCAAATAAATAAATGTAATTTAAATTAAGCGTTGACCTCTATATATGCAACGATTTTACCACGGACTGAAATGGAATACTGAGATACTTTTGAATATTTTCCCGCCTGATGAAAATTTGTGAAATATGGACTAAATGGAATTTGTATGTATGTTACGATTTTATTACAGGCACTATATTACAATAAAACGAATGAACAGACCTGCGAGGGCAAACCCAAAATATATGATGAATTACAAAATATTATGTACCTATGATATGTAGATAATCGTTAAACTTATATCTGCTAATAAATTACAACATTGGTTTTCAAAGAGAATAGAGAGTACAGAAAAAATAAAACTGTTAATCAATTTGAAGTCTTTATTCGACCGCAAAATGTAATTCGTAATTTTATTAAAATAATCTAGATTTGATTATTAATCATTAGTAAAAATAGTTGCAAAACGAATTATATAGTGAACAGAATGTGTATAAATTCATGTGTCATCTGTTATGGAATTTTTGATAGAAAAATATTGAAAAGACTGTTTGTTTACATTGTCCGAAAATGGATTTGGTCGTTATTGTAAGTATAATAAGATTAGTCATTGATGTATCCGATTATACAAACAATAACAACTTCTTAAACTTTGAACCTCTTTACAGTATAGCAGATAGATTATTCTATCAGCTACACTATTCTGATAGAATAATCTATCAGCTATACAACAAATAGCACTATAATAATATAATATAATATTTGTTTAAAGAATGCTGCCTGGCCATTTAATTAGGGACACTGAGATATTGCGTTCTATTTTGAAAATTTAATCTCAATACTTTTTTTTTCTTCTCTTATTGTTTCGTGGTAGTTTTGGCAGCAATTCACATATTTAATTTTAAGTTTTCACATTTTTTAGTTAATTTTGAAGAAAAATGGGCAAAGCTAAAAGTTGGGATCCAACACTACGAAAAATTATCATGAAGTTTGTCGAGCGGGGTTGGTCATACCGAAGGATAGCAGAAAATTTAAATTGTTCAAAAACTATGGTATGTAATGCAGTGCAACATTTCAGGCGCAATAACACAGCTTTAAATGTGCCCAAAACAAAAAGATCAAGAAAAACAACTCCGCAAGACGATAGAATGATAACCAGGTTAACTAAGAAAGATCAGTTTCTAGGCTCTATTTTAATTAAACACGAGGTATTTGGGGCAGACGAAAGAGCTGGTGTATCAGCAACGACGTCTGGTAGAAGCAGGGTTGTTCGGCAGAGTGGCTCGCAAAGTACCATTGTTGAAGAAAGAATATAGAAATGCTCGGTTGGCGTTTGCACGTAAATATGGACATTGGACCTAGGCCCAATGGCAACATGTATTATTCTCTGATGAGACCAAGGTTAATTTGATTTCTTCATATGGAAGGCAATACGTACGGCGTCCTGTAAAAGCGGAAATGAATCCTAGATTTACAAAAAAGCAGGTGAAACATGGCGGTGGAAACATTAAAATGTGGGCTCCATTTTCTGGACGTAGAGTGGGACCTGTGGAGAGAGTTCAGGGTAACTTAGACCAACATCAATACAAGGCAATATTGGAGGAAACTATGCTTGCCTATGCTAAGGAGCATCTCCCTATTATATGGACGTTTCAGCATGATAACGACCCGAAACATACCGCCCGTTCAGTCTAGTCGTTTCTTACCAGTCAGTCAGTATCGGTACTAGACTGGCCAGAAAATAGCCCGGACCTCAGCCCAATCGAGCACCTTTGGTACGAAATCAAGAAAAAGTTGTCACTTATCGTACCACAACTTTAGATGAACTTAATAAACCTTTTTGTGAGGCATGGGCAAACATTCCTGTCGAAACATGTCAGAAACTGATAATGTCTATGCCACATCGGGTGTCTAGCGGTAATTACTAACTAAGGTTTTGCTACTGGGTATTGATTTTACACGTAATAAAATTGAGCTGTTAAAGATATACACGTAGCTGTTAAAGATAACACTGCAGATTATTAGTTTTGTTTAACTCTATTTTTCATTACACTTTACTGTCCTTAATTAAATGTCCAGCTACAGAATTATACCTTAAAATTGAATGCATGTTTAACCTTTGATATTAAATATATGTTTCTATTTATTTAATATTTTATTTACAACCATTTATAGCATAATAATCGGACCAAATTAAGCAATTAATAGGTGCTGAGAAATCAATAGGGTTTTATATTAATATGTACATAACCGGTTATTGCTCTTCACTATCTTGACTGTCCCTAATTAGTTGACCACGACTGTATAATAATATGTTACCCGCTAGATTTATCTAAAGGTTTTTTTAAAGGGTTAGATTTCTAAAGGTGAAAGTATTTTTCAAATCGTTGCAAACAAGAAAACATACAAAAGTTCAATTGTCAAAATGTCTAGGTGACAAAATGCCTGCGTTATAATGGCAAAAGGGTCTAAAAGTCCAAGAGTCATAAAGTCCAACTGTTAAAGTGAAGTACGAGTATGAACACTTAGGTAAATAAATTATCAACAACACTGTAGTTTAAAAAATGTATTTTATCATAACCACCTGTTCCACATATCCCGACAGGTATATCCCTACTGGTAGAGAAGAAAGCAATTTTTGTTTTACATTTAGCTACAAAGGAGGGAGGGAGAGATATATTGATATTTTACTTCCACATATTTCTACTAAGATAAAGTACAAGTAAGTACTTAGTTAGAGAAATGATTTATTGTAGATACCTTAAAATACCATCTTCGGCTCTCTACCAAAGTAAAATATTTTTCTCTCCGATCATTCGTTTAGAATTTTCCTGCTGGAACAACGTTACCCTAGCAGGAGGCGTTTTTTTACGTATTATATCAAAACAACAACATACACATTTTTTTGTGTGCGTTACGATTGCTCCGCCAAGTTATCCAACCAGAAAAAAACTTTGACCATAATTTTGTCGGAATTTGTCGAAATCGAAGTGCACAAACAAAAAATTTGTCGAAATAGAAATAAAGAAGTTATAAGGGTTTTAAGTTGGCCGCGCCAACGTAACATGTACGATTGCGCGGCCATGGAGATCTCAGCAACTGTTTGGGTTAGAGATCTAATTCTTTTTGCCAATTGAAGACTGAATTTGTCGAAAATTGTCGAAAAAAGAATTAGAAGTCCTTGGTTAATATATTACGAAATATTTACGACTGAATGTTATGGCCGCGCAATCGTAACGTTGTTGATTCTTTATTGTTGATTATTTCTGTAAAACTTAAGATTTAAAACTATTACAAAAAGAAAGGTCTTAATTTGTTGAAACTAATAAAAGCAATAAATACTATGTCAGTTTAGTGAAACTGACAAAATCAGCCTAAAACAGAAAGTACGTGGCCGCGCAGTCGAAACGCTACTTTGCACGCTGATATCTCATTATCTGTAATTGCTAGAATTTCGGCGTGAACATCAAATTGTTCGGCATGTTAACCTCAGGAGAATGATATATCACTTTATCCTCAGAATAGTTTACATTGCGTGTTATCTCAAAAATTATATTATCTCATGCAATGTTCGAGTAGGGTAACCATACTTTCGATTTGATTTGGCAATACCTGTAACTGGAGATTAAACAACATTTAGCTTAATCTGTAGAAATGATATTGACTATTGCAGTAAACAAAAAAAAGTATAGCATGATCATTATGAACTCGTAAGACATAACATTTTATTATAGTTCTTTTTACCACCCATGCCTTGCATTGTCATGTTCACTAAAATGTCATGACTTGTGGTGTCGTATTAGCCGGGGCATCACCTTCCCTCTAATATGGCGAAGGTGATGATGGCTAGTCTGTGCGCGCGTCTACCTGGGATGACTGGTCAATCTTGGCATGGCATACATTTAATACTTAATTCAGTATTACCTTGTAGTTCAATATGACTGGGAAATGCATTTACTTTTTTTAATTTTAATTAAAATACGTAGTCAAATTACCATACTAGATGAAACTAAATAATTGAAATCCTCTATTTTCGTTTCTTTTTTTTTAATGTTATTAAATTAATTGGTTGTTTTTTTTAATATTTACTTTGTATGGTTCTTTGGTTGCGTTGATGTGTTAAAATTGTTAACTCATACAAAAAAATTTAATTATCTGGCGATTGAAAAGAGTGGCGTGAGTTTCTTGCCAATTCTTCTCACAGCTCTACCTCGTCAGCGAACTGGCTGTAGGTTAATTAGCTGACTTCATGTAATTTTCACTTTTCATAAGCATCATACTTAATGATCAAAATGAAATAAATACTTTGACTTTGATTAATCTATACTATTATTAGGGAAAGAGTTTGTTTTTTTTATTTTTTAGTATAGGACCAAGGACTTCTAATTCTTTTTTCGACAATTTTCGACAAATTCAGTCTTCTATTGGCAAAAAGAATTAGATCTATAACAAACAGTTGCTGAGATCTCCATGGCCGCGCAATCGTACATGTTACGTTGGCGCGGCCAACTTAAAACCCTTATAACTTCTTTATTTCTACTTCGACAAATTTTTTGTTTGTGCACTTCGATTTCGACAAATTCCGACATAATTATGGTAAAATACCTAAATTTATTTATAATTTTTTTACATTTTTTGATATATTGAAATAAAAGCAATGGATCGCTTTTGATATTGTTTTCTTTTCCTACCAGTAGGGATATACACCAGTAGGGATAAGTGCAACAGGAGATCATAACGTTCTTACCTTTTTCTCGAAGCGCTGGCGAGTGGTGTTTTAATAATAGGTAGGTACTCGTAAAGACAATAATGACAACATAATATAAAAGTACAATGTTATCGAGAATAAAAGAAAATGAAACTACCACACAGTTATACGTTAA
Organism: Parascotia fuliginaria; assembly: GCA_963082885.1. Lineage (NCBI taxonomy): Eukaryota > Metazoa > Arthropoda > Insecta > Lepidoptera > Erebidae > Parascotia > Parascotia fuliginaria. The sequence continues at coordinate 18,582,585 of OY720170.1, read as the reverse complement.
AATTAAAATAAATGCACCATTTATGGCAATGACAACATAAAACTGAAATCTATATTTAATTGTAATTTAAAACTTGCATTTTTTTTATTTCTAGTATAATGGGGTTACACGGATAATGACTGATTTCTTCTACGCATAATGACATATACGCGTATTGACCTAATCGCATAATGACATAAACTCGGATCTTTTGTTTTCACGGAAGATGGTTGTCATTTAATTTCATCCACATTTTTTCTATTTTATCGTTGTAATATACCATTAATATCATTAACAAGAATATTATTCTACACTTCTTCTTCTTCTTCTCCTTTTTTTTTGGCAACAGAGCCGACGATTGTGTCAGCTATTTCTGCCAGCGTCAAGTTTAGAATAATATTCTTGTTGATGATAATAATGGTATATTACAATGATAAAAAATAGAAAAAATGTGGATGAAACTAAATGACAACCATCTTTCGTGAAAACAAAAGATCTATTCTACACTTGACGCTGGCAGAAATAGCTGACACAATTGTCAGCTCTGTTGCCAAAAAAAAGGAGAAGAAGAAGAACGCCCCACAACGATTTAGAACACATACGTAATTTGTCAACCATAAAATTGCTTTAGAGTAAAATTTTATGTCGTTTGCAAATGTCGTTTACAAAACAATAATGTCTATTATTGCTTGCAGGTTACCTCAGTACCTATAGTATTTAGTAGTTTTAATTTTGATGGAAATTTTTAAAAGTTGTAAAGCAAAAATATGTGGTAGACTATATTTTGATCACAATACTCAATCTAGGTAAGTACCTGCTTCATAAAGTTCTAGTTCAAAATACATGCATAACTTTCGTAAAAGAGTAAAGTTAGTTAAAATTATTTTAAACTTTAAGAACTCGAAGCTTATGAATGTTAGTCCTGTGTATTTTAAAATATTATATTCGTTACTAATGGTAGATACATAGTTTACCGAATCTGTGTAAATACCTACTAAAATATTAGTTTACCTCCTAATTTATTCGCCACCATTTCCACTGCCTCTTATTTTATTATTTCTATATAATATTATTAAATATAGGTTAATGTATTATTGGAAGATTATATATGCACGTTTCAACCTAACTATTGAACTTATGTACCTGTTTTATATATGTCTAATTTACCTATGTAATGATCTGTACTGAATAATGTATAACAAAATATTTACTTAATTATGTTGGCCGGCTAATTTAATCTGGTTTAATAAATAAGAAAAGCCATGACCAAAATAATTTAAGTGTTTTGACTGCGACTAGTCGAATAGTAAACGTTTATAATGTCATAATATAAAGAGATTGAATACATTGATTGACTGTCTATTTTATTGACACTTTATAAAGAGAAAAAGTATAGTGATTAAATATTAGATATGGTAGCATTATATCTAGGCATGCAAATGCATATCGTGATTACAAATTTGTTGATTATCTGGCAAATATACACAGTGTAGGTACTTAACTATAAATACAGTAACTCTTTTATCATTTTACTAGCTTCCCGCAGCGCGGTTTCACCCGCGTCTTTGGTTACTGCTCTGCTTCCGTTGCCAGTAGCGCGATGTTAAATAGCCTATAGCCTTTCTCAAGAACTGATGAGCTATCATACGCAAAAATAATTATTCAAATCCGACTGGTAGTTCCAGAGATTAGCGCGTTCAAACAAACAAACGAACTTCTGGTTAATATAATAGTATAGATTATATATTATGTATAACATTGAGACACATTATGTACAACAGTTACTCAACAATTAATGTCTGTTAACATTCTACAGATATGTCAACTAAGAAGACTATATTTGGCTTATAGAAATAGTTTCTAAATAACTAGATACCTACTTAAGGCTCACGCACATTTAAGTGACCTGGAGTAAGTGCATTCGGTTTGTAACACTCAAATTAACAGAGCAAAAATATTTACTCCAGTTCCATCTCTATTACCATTTTTGTCACATATCTAATGTAGTAGGCGCAGCAGTAGGTAGGTATACATTTTACATTAAACGAAAGCTGCTCGCTAAGAAAGAACTTTTGGAAATTCATCATTTAAAGAAGTTATATAGGTCTAAAATTCGCTTCTGTACCAGTATGACAACTGGTACATAGTGGTTTAACGTAATCCCACCAGTAGGACACATCGGTAGCAACACGGGCCCTTATTTTTGCGTGGATTTTCAAGTGCTAGGCATTATTTTATTTTGTTTAACAACTGCCTTTCTATTCGTCACTATTGTATACTCGTAGTTCTACAAATATTTTCTATGAAACGTAACAACACTTATTTCACCTCTTTGAAAAAAAATTTTTGTTAAATGCTGCATCACTTATTTTTGACTAATTATTTTAAAGAACTTTAAAGCGAAGAGTCAAGAACATTTGACCGTTAACGTTTATTCCATCCAGTCCTACTACTATTGAACTATTGAACTACGGGTTCAATAGTCGAACTGTTTGGAATTATATTTTCTAAATTGTCAGACTGGCGGATCGAACATTTTGGAAACGCGATTTATGGTTTATTCCATCCAGTCTTATCAGTAGTTCTATAACTGAGTGGAATTATTTTTTCAAATTGTTAGACTGGTAGTCATTTTTTTTTATTGTACCTACCCATTCGATTGTAACAAACCCATTAGAAACTAATCTAATCTAATTTCACCCCTTCAGAGGTTGATTTCTAAAATGATGAATTAGCAATAGTTTTTATTTTAAAGAACATTTTTTCGCTTAGATGTGCGACAGCCTTTTAGATAGGGTTTTGAACATAAGTAACAAACTTGCTCGTAAACATATAAAATTTAATCTATTTACACGTTATTAAATAACAATAATTATCATAGTAAATATTAATCTAATTTTGAAATGCAGTCATAATCGACATTATGATTTAATCTAACAGACATTTTGATAAATTAACAATTCTTTATTATACATGACAATTGGTGGGTTAAAAACAATATGCTTATAATTTAATAAACAACAATTTTGCAATGTAACACTTTCTTTTATTATGTTAAAAATAATTATATATTCTTATATTAATATTAATTCAGATGTCGCTGTGCTTAAGTAGTATACAAAACAATTTGTTTCACCTTTTCCACATGGCATGCATAAATATATTTCAATCTAATATTATCTGTAGTCCAAAACCAATATTTTTACTATATTAATAACCGGCAAACCGTGCTTTGCCTACTAGGACCACAGGTTAACAGTGTTGCCACGGGTCACACTTTTACGACTAATCGGATTACGTGGTAAATATTAAAGTGTAAAAGGGAGATAAGTTGCTGTACGAATATTACAATAAAACCTGTTTCGTAAGCGTCGTATTTATACAAATAAGTCAGATACAAAGTACTTAATTAACCTACTATTTATGCGTTAGAAAAAGACGTCGCACATTTTATTATGGAGGCTTAAGAAAATACAGACTCGTTTTTTATTTTGGAATTAACTTTAATTTGTCCGTGCTTAATTAGTGGTGCGGGCCTTACCAAAGACTTCGTTATTGCAGAGCTATGACTTAACGTAGTCCAATATAACAAAATGCAATTACAAGTTGTCTCAAAGGAATTCTATGAGTTAATGTAATGCTAGATTCTTTAGCAATATCAAAATAATGGTACAGACAAACATGCAGCAGACATGGAAGCAACACGGCATTGTACCTAAGTAAATTAAGTCTACCCTTTCGACCCATGCTCATTATCCCATTTTTCGTTTCGTGCTAAAACTGGGATGATATGGCTCTATTATTTTTTTTTTATAAATACTGGCGACCTAGAGAGCTAACCTTTTCCACAAATTATATTACACATTATTTCACATGACAGGTGCGGTATAAAAGTAAAACACAGTGGGTAAGAATAAGGTTTGTACCTATCTTATTTGACGAGAACAGTACAATATAATATGCAAATTCCTTTCAAATCTCCTGCTAATTTGGGATTATGGTATGCCGATTTTGCTTATCTGTCCTTCTGCTGCAGAGGCAGATAAGTGTATTTAGCTATGATAAAGCGTTGTATGCATGTGTACTTATTCGAAAGTAAAATTCAGTTGCGTGAATCTGTGGAGGATGGCAGATTTTCGCCGTCCATTTTATGTCGAGCAGCCTGCATGTAGGCCTCTGCAGCGAGCGCCGGCCATGCGTCGGGAACTGAACCCCACTCCGTCGTCGACACCTCGGCTGGACGCTCCGCATTCTCGGCCTTCGCAGGACACTCCACTGATACGGACTTTGGCGTTTCAATCCTGAGGAAAACAGTTTACCAGTTTTTTTCTTTAGACTACTATTTTTTTATCGCAAAAATGTTAAGCCCTTGTATGTTCACACAGTTCAAATGCCAGGATCTGCATAAGTCACGGGTTCTCAAATGAACAAAAGCGATATTACGTATATGATTGATGAATATACTGACAAGTTACTATAATATATATAATCAGACATGGACTTATTTACAATAGATAATTAAGTTAATATATATCTGTAATTTCATTGTGATGTATATAATATATATTTCATTGCTAAACAATTTAAGTGTACATGTATCTGTTACTATAAAATTAGCACATAAACTGCCTGTGATACAGGAATACTTCTAGTACAGGCACCTAACATTATTATACCTGTTTTGTATTAATATAAGGCCACTAAAAATTGTACTTTTATTTAAACTGATTAAATGATTTGATTTGATTTGATTTTGATTTGATATGCTTGATGAGTAAACTGACGAGTTAAACGAAACAGAAGAATTAGAATGACGACTTCAAGAATTTCATGAATTTACTGAATCACATAATCGATATCTATAGATATGTTAACAATAATGAAATGTTAAAAAGGAAAGGTGTGGTTGGGAATCCTAGAGAAAAAATACCTCACGCGTTCAGGTGACTGCATCGCGTCGTTAGTGCTCGAGATCTCGAGATCCTCTGCGTAGTTGAGATGCATCTTTTCACCTTCGCTGCGGGGTTCTTTTTCTGAAATAAAAGTCAAACATATACCATTACTATTTGTTATCAATTGAAAACACATCTAATAAAATAAAATACAAACCAGTGCGGGGTGACGTCATAATCTACAGCAACCCCATTATCGATTTTGCCGTTTTAAATACATACAACAATTGCACACAATATGTATCCAATTTTTACATACTTCAAAAAAATTGTACCCTAAAAGCTTAACAGGTGCACCTAAATGAATTAGGACTTGCTGGAGAGCACCACCCCAGCAATAATAAGTAAAAGTGGACTCCAAATCGTTCAAATAAAACTATTTTTTGACAACTATTTATTAGCTATTTATTCAAAATTAGATGTACCTACATATAATTTTCTTAAAAAAATATCTTCCAAATAAAATGCTCAAAGGTATGGTTGAAAAATTCCATTATAATAATAATATGGAACGAACTGCTTCCGTGGCCTGGTTACGCTTCAGTTATGTTTCGGAGAAACGGGTTTGTTTGTGCAATTGCTGATGAAGTTATCAAGACGAACAACTACCGAACGACGAACAGCTTGATCCCTGCACCCGATACCTACTGATTTCTCTCCATATTTTATATTATAAATGTATTTTTTTATACTTTCTTAGGTACTTAGAAATCTTAAAAACGTAATATATTTGTGAAATGTTTAAATAAAGGGAATAATATCACAACAACTACACACACACAATCAAATATTTTTAGTAGTTAAATATCACTCTCAAGTACACTAGCTTAATACGAAGGATAGTGGTTGCTTTGTTACTGATACAATGCAAAGTTTCGTGAGTTCGATCCCCTTCTGCATACGAGAAAAATAAACTCTGAAATCCACAATTAGTAGTTTTAAAACGGAGACGAGAGAGAGTTTTAAACGCCTTTGCCTCCGTTGTTTCAATATTTGTAAATTACCACAAGAAACGGAGATACTCTTTAGTGGTTCTTGAATTGAAAAACAAAATAATGGCAGGAAATCAAACTTTACTATGATTATTCTGCAGTACCTAATAATCATCGTAGCAAAACAACATGTCGTGCAAAACGGCGCCGGCGCCGCGGCGGTCTGCGACTACGTGAGCTATCACTTCTTTCACATGTAGCGTGGAGCGCGGGGGAATACAAACAAAGCTCCGCCCATTTGCTTGAGGCATTGGCGATATCAGCCGCTTTAAACACAATGACCCTGTATTGCAAGCGCTATACGCAGTTATTGTGTTTAAAGCGGCAAGTAATCATTCCTATAATAACGTGTGTTAGAAGAAATTTAAGACACTTTTTCTTTGTAACGTGCTATGCTCAACAAAACACCACACTAAATTTTAGATGAGAAAAGGGGTCGTGATGTGTATTTCAACAACGTCCAACGACATGATTCTTTTTTTTTTCCGTTGAGTCACACCAGTTACTAATGAGAAGTCTATGTAGTACAATGGCTTAACCCACTTTTCTCACCATCAACATTAATGGCAGCTTCAGGCCACCCGAGCGAATCGCCCTCCACATCCACGGGTTCATCCTCAGCGTCGTACTGTCTCGGCTCCCGTGGCCTCTCCTCCCGTCTCTCCTCATCAAGGTCGTAACCCAACATGCTTTCCACCGTGTGGTGGCGCTTGCGAGTACGCAGCTTCAATCGGCGCTGACGGTTTGCACGGATACGTTGATATGTCTGTCAAAAAAATAACAATATAACTAAGAATTTCCGAAATAATTATATTTAACAAATACTAAATGTAACTTTGTTAGAAGGGTTTCAAGTATTTAGTTCTTGAAATTATTTGTACTAATAAAATCGAATTGTCTACATACTTCCCAACGAGCATCCTCATCTTGGTGATGTAGGGAGTGTGTGGGTGGAGCGGTGGCATCCCTCGGCAATGCGCTGAGGCTGTATAAATGCTGTAGTTCTTGTAGAAAATGCGCTTGAGCCACGCCCGGCCCCAGTCGCGCGCCACAAACACCACATGACGACTTACGCTCACCATCCGCTGCACAAATACAACCGCCTGATTAAAAAGATAATAGTGTAATTTTAGTTGTGTAAGAATATAGGTAAGTACGCTCTTTAATAGGTTAGATCCTTGAGAACACATTATTGCATAGAGATTTTTAGAAATGTGAACAGATTATTATTCTGCACAAAGCACGATGAATTGAAGAAGTTGTTTGTATAAAGCTAATTCAAAAGATCTTCCTCACTGGCAAGCAGTGGCTGTCAGATAGCTGAGATCTTTAGATTATGTATTTATTTCGTATAGAAGAACGTATTATATTGTGATGCTTACGTGAGAAGAAGTCGTGCGAGTCGGTGCAAGGTGTTGGCGGAGGTGCGTCGTCATCTTTGCAAGGTCTCGGCGAAGCAGAGGCAGCTGAGCCCGGCGAGCTTGTGTCATCTCTCGCCGCGTAGCTGTGCCGATATAAAGGAGGAGTGCTGCTCTCGTCACGTACGCTCTATATATAACATATCAAAGAAACACTTAAAGATTGTATAATTTTTTCCTTGTTGTTATGTAGAAAAACACCTCAAAATGAGGCAATTAATATTAACCGGAAGAGTAATTCGACACAATTCTATGGTGTCGTTCTGGCACTGTTTCATCTTGTACTCGTCTTGTATTTATTAGATGTGCTAATAGAGACCTTTCAAAGTCAAGTTAGATAAATCGATACATTAATATATAAATAACTACCAATCACTTTTCAATTTATGAAATTCTTAAAAACAACAAGACTCACTCTCAAAGCTTGTCCAACGCTCTGTCCAAGCGCGTATTGTTCTCCTAGATGTCTTGCGAAAGCTTTTCCCGGGTATAATGGATGGAAAGCGCCTCCTATGGGGCGAAAAGCTCCGCAGCCAAAGCTCTGCAGCGCCGGATGCAAGAACTGAGGCGCCATGTGGTGCAGAAACCCCTCCATGACAGATGTGAGTGCAACGCTCTACACAGAGACCTTTATTAATCATTTGTTTAACTGTATTTAAACGCTAGCACGTTACATCCAAAACAATAAAACACAATAAAAATATTCTACTTTTCGTACATTTTAATGAATCAGTTATCATCAATCATACAGAAACGCATAGGAACATATCTCAAATATTTTGTTCATACACATACACACATATAACGGCTGTGATGATGTGTAAAGTTTAGGGCGGCTAAACATTGACTAAGTGTATTAAATTGTTTCTAAAGCAATTAGCTACACCGCTCGTAGTCCATAACTAGCGGTTGCACCTAACTAGTAGCCAGTATTGCATTCTAACTGTTGGCGGCTGGCTCACTGTTTGCTAACACATGTGCGGTAAATTTTATAGTTTTAGTACAAATTATAAAGTTTATATCGTCGATGAGATTGCCAATTCCGTTATGTGCATTTTTTCGATTATTTTTTTTTTGCAGATTTCGCTTTGAAATTGAATTTCGCGTCTAATGCAAAAACCCGTATACACAAATTTAGCTTGGTTCCGATGTACACAATACACTTTTATACATAATATGTATTATGTTCATACATAATACATATTATGTATTATGTATGAACATAAGTATTATGATCAAGATATACCTACAGTCCATTCCAAATCTAATTTCGGACAATGTAAACAATCCTCCATATTGCCATTGTCTATGGTTTCATGAATTTACTAGTGATGGGGAAAAGGATGATAAAAATAAAATTAATGTCCATCATACATAATTAAATAATAATTTCTCATTCTTTTTTTCTAACATTTTTAAATAATATTACGTTTACTAATACTCTATTTGCGTAATCGATTAATTCTATTTGATTTGTTATTTTTATTACTCCAAATACTTGTATTTATGTTAAATATGGTATTTTATTTTATTGTAACCGTTGACTTATAAACTATAAGATAATAAGACAAACAATTTACCTAATGTATAAATAAATGTAATTTAAATTAAGCATTGACCTCTAATTACAACTATTTGACCACGGACTGAAATGGAATACTGGGATACTTTTGAATATTTTCCCGCCTGATAAAAAATTGTGTAATATTGATTATATGGAATTTGTATGTATGTTACGATTTTATTATACTATATTACAATAAAACAAATAAACTCAGACTTGCGAGGGCAAATGACAAAATATTATGTACTTATGATATGTATTGGTTAAACTTATTTCTTCTGATAAATTACAACATTGGTTTTCAAAGATATTATAGAGTACAGAAAAAATAAAACTGTCAATTATTTTGACGTCTTAATTCGACCGCAAAAAGTAATTCGTAATTTTAATAAATAAACTAGATTTGATTATTAATCATTAGTAGAAATAGTTGCAAAATTAAGTATATAGTGAACAGAATGTGTATAAACCCATGTGTCATCGTTTATGGAGTTTTTGATAGAAAAATATTGAAAAAACTGTTTGTTTACATTGTCCGAAAATGGATTTGGTCGATACTGTAGTTAATAATGTAGGTACCTAAAGCCACCTTAACACGCTCAGCAGTGTAGGAATAAGATCTGAGTTATTATTTTGCCATCGTCGTGTCGTTTTTGTAGCACGGGGGACATTACTGCTTGCCAAAATTGCGAGGCTTCGCTCGGCGCTCGCTGGCAAGCTTTACATCCTATACTGGTCTTTTGATCGTGTACATGAAGTTTAAAATTATTTCTTGTCAGCGGTACTACCCGCAGCTCTGCTTGTCGCGTCACTGCCAGCCGCTACTGGCTTCTATCATTTTGGTGTGAAACGGCCCATAGGTATCGTGCCACAAAACCGTCCACGATTTGCGGTAGCGAAGTACTGCACTGGGTCGCCACCTTGTTTTCTGACAACCTCCTGGTGTGTATTAATGATATCAATATTGTACTCATCTATGTGCATTTATCTGTTGCATAACACTTCCAGTACGGAGCACCAGATTTACCAAACTTGCTCAGGCTAGTCATACGTTATTACGCAAACTAAAATGTACGTGACTTGAAAAGTATTTGCTGCAGCCGGTGCACTTTTTATTCGAATGCTCGTAAATATATAACAGCCTGAGGACGTCTTGTTATACTTATAATAAAGTTAGAGATATAATTAGACAAATTATAGCTTTTTATATTTCTACAAATAAACTATTCTTGAGAGTTATAACAAACCGTACGTATGACAGGTTTGAAGAAAACACAGGCTAAATTATCGGTCTTTAGTAGCACTTACAAGTATCACTCAGATTTTTATAGAATCCCAAGTGAAAAGTTCTATTTACAATGTCATATAAAGTGTAACAACACATATAACACATACATATCACAAACATTTCCACAGAAAATAGCTATCATATGGTTCGGGGAAACAAACAAAAAATCAGAATTACAGCCACTTAAACCTAACACGAATAGAAGATGTGTTTATTTTTTTAACGTTCTTAATGCTTCGTCCGGGCGCTTAGCTCGCAATATAGATTGTACTGAATGTGATTGGACAACCACGGGAACAAATAAACTATACCTACCGCATACCACAGACCGAGCTATACATATATACCAACTCATTATATTAGTTGCACGGGATTGATAAGTTGATAACCGTATATTTATTTAAAATTATTATGAAAGTTGGACATAAGAAGATTTCCTGACAAGCACTTGGTCAGCGAATTCGATAGCTCAGCCTGAGACGGTTGCATTCAAATATTATGGCAACGTTTTGTAATATTCAAAAGACAATATTTATTTAATTATTGTTTTTGTTGACCCAATAAAATTATTTTTAATTCTTTTGAACGGTTGGTCCACTAGGAAAAAGATCTCTGTGGTTCAGTTTTTATCCACTTAAATCTTTTGAATGCTAGTTGTAGCAAGAGGAATAATTTTTATTGTACTACCGAACGGTAGGTCAACAATCTCCATCTTACAACCAGTTGAACCAAGTGGTTGTTCCACGGGGCAGCGATTGTAAGTATTTGACAACAAACTATACCTATATATAAATCATCATACAATAAACGTTTTCTTGCATTAGGTAAATACATAGTAATAAATTAGCGACAAAATAGCCGAATAGCTCCCTGACCACTATCGGAAGGAGAGCTTAATTTCTTCCTCCGCTTACACAGCTTTATAACTGTAGGTACTATGGTGTTATCTGCATTCTACGTCATCAGGCAGACAATGCCGCCTCCTTCTGAGAATGTCTCTGTATAAGTGTATAACTTTACGTATTTTTAAATAATACATATACTTTACATATTGTTATCATCAGATTTTTAATTGAATTTGATAGTGTTATTCATAAAGTCGAAATGGCCAAGATAGTGGGTTCGAATCCGGGCAAGTAACAATGTGATTTTTCAAATCTTTAGTTTCTAAGTTTATCTTAGACATTTCTCACTGACGGTGAAAGAAAACATTGTGAGGAAGTCTGGACTTAAAGTCTGAAATTGCAAATCCGCCTTGAGAAGCGTAGTGACTAATACTAATACCTTCTCTTGAGAAGAGGCCTTTGCCCTGCAGTGGGACAGTAAACAGACTGGTATTATTATTATATATTCATATTAACATCTATAAAAATATCAACTTATTGTATCACATTTGCTTACGTATAATGTAAAATTTAGAATTGTGTCAGAGTTCCTCTCCGAATTAGTACAACAGTATTAGATAGAGTTACAGTGATACAGTAATTGCATCTGAATCTTTAGTATCGACGGTCACAAGTATACCTACGTTGTTTGTGTGACGTCAAAACGGCAGCTACAAAGCAGCCTAGTGTTTACCCCGAATTGATTACACGGCAACACTTAGCCTATTATACCTACCATTGGACTAATTGGAGCTTCAAACGATCAGATATCGAAGTCTTGTCACACACACACACATATATATATATATATATATATATAAATATATACGTGTGTATTCGGCCTCTGTATTACGCCATCCCTTGATTGGAGTGTGAGATTCAAACGTATTATTATACATTTAATACAGTAGTATTTATACATTTATGCATTTTTAGCCTTTCCACGGAAAGTAAACTTTAAAGCACGGATACACAACCGTGAGTGTGAGTGAGTCTAGCTAGACGATTGACCCCACTTGGATTAATTTAATAAATGTAACGGATATGTAGAGAAGACGCAATAAATATATGAATTTTCATTTTCAACTATACAGTCTTGTACAATACAACCGCTATTTTTGTTCTAATTCTATAATAATATGCTACTACCACGTTCAATCATTGCCTTAGTATTGTGCATTTCAATTTTATACTATTATAAGAGATAAGAAATATAACAACTGCAGCTCTATCATTGCTCTACCCTGATTTTTTATTTCTCACCCTTAAACCTTAAAATATATTTCATATTCGGTAAATACCAGAGTTAAATATTGGTAAGTATGATAAATCGTGGAGTAAAGGTACCCTCACGATTACGTTTAAGAAATATAAATTAAGTTAGTGTAGTTCTTAGAGTAAATACCGATGATATCTCATAGATCTTTTCTAGGCGTATTAAGACGTCTTCAGCCACACCTGATGACCTATATTTGTCGTTTGTATAAGACCCACGTTACACGGCTTGAAAAAGTATTAATGTCTATTAACGACGACCGTGGTTTACATTTTTATTTAGTGTTTCGCGGAATAAGCGCCGTGTGGTCGAGCCCTTACGACCGCCTACTTAGTTGCGAAGCAGTTGGGCCGCGTTACTTGCGCTATCTATAATTCTATTGCTACAAAGTGTAAACAATGAGAAAAGAATAGTATAGCCGGAACAGTAGGCGATAAACACACTAATGTAAACGTTATGAAATGATACATACGGTGCATTCGAGTGCCCGCCAGTCCAAATTTAATTGTACGTACGTATGTTTATACAACTCACTTCTCTGTAGCCTAAAATATTGGTTTGAAACAATAAGTAAGACGCAGCTTGTTGTCTTATTATTTTTCCTTGTATCTATTTAGCTACATTTACTTATTAGATCAGTACAAGTACTTTAGTTTTCTCATATTATTCTCATAGAAATTAGCTGTATTTTTTATTTAACAATAAATAAATAAATAAAAAAAATATAAAAAATAAGCTAACTACTCTGCTTTACATCTCGATTGTGAGGTAAGTAGAAAAAAACCGGCATTACAAGAATAAAACATTTTATTAGTTAAAATTTATAGTGAAATGAGAACAATGAAATTGAGCTTCCCCGTTCGATATTTAAAATTGATGACTATTTTACTCATACGAAGACAAGGCTGAATAGCGAAGCGACCTCTTTTGTCATTGGGCTGAATGCATGATGTCTATTGCCAGTATGATGGTTAGATGTACGCGAACTTTTTGAAAGAGTGAAGTGTTTTTTTTAAATTACTTACCGCTCTAGGGCTTTTCTAGCTACATTATTACCCTAGAGCGCTAATTGGTCACCTACAAGGCCCATTTGGGGGTAATAAGGACCTATTTACCGAATATGAGAGATGTAAAAATATTTTTCATTTCTCATACTCGGAAAGTAGTGTTGTTTTGATTTGATTATTAGGTGGAAAATGCTGCTTTCCTTTCATAGGAAGGGAAAAACTCATACAAATTCATCTCGACCCTCGGGCCGGAATGAACTTTAAAAATAGAACTGCTGTCAGCTGTGAAGAGTTTTATGTCAAAAAAACTAATTTAAAAAATGACATGCATGACTTTCTAAACAGCCAGTGTGAATTTAGCGCAAACTTCTTTGAGCGGAATAAGCCGCGAGTGCCGCGACAATTACGCGGCGAGCGGCGAGTTCCATATTTTAAATTTAAAAAGTCAACACAAATTGGCGGGATACTAAAATCTGTTAAATATGTATCTGTGATGTACTTTTGTGCTAAGATTTTAATGGAATATTAAAAATGAGTTTAAGCGAAATATTGACACCAGATTCCACTACAGACAGAGGCAAATTGTGTCATAGAAAATCTTTTTAATTTCACGAATTGTCCTAAATTGACTATTAATTTTAAATAGGTACTACTAATATATTATTATCAATAAATAGTTTAGATAAACAACTAGTTTTATTTGCCTCATATTCTAAATGAAAAGTAGAGTGTTTGCCACGGGTAAAAGAATCAATTCCTACTCGGACTATAGCCTACCTAACTACCTCGAGAATTGATTCTTTTCAACCCTAGGGTAACAATCTACTATTTAATTTTCCTTCCAATAATAACCTAATGTCATGTCATCGCTACAACTATTGAAATAAACTAAAACCTAATTGTTAATAATTTAAATAATATTCAGAACTGGATAGTTAATAAAAAATCAGTATATCATTACATTTTTATCTATAGAGAGGCGGGCTTGTAAAAAAGCGATTTAATTGCATACCTCGGCGTCCGTCACGCGGCGATATGCAATGATTCTTATCAGAGCCCTTATTGAAAAAGGGGCGGCCGCGTTCCGATTACGCATAAATCAGGAAAAGCGTATTTCTTTCAGCCAAAGTTCGATCGTTTTATTGCTCGCTTATTGGTAACTACCATCCGATATATTACATTTATAGAGTTAATGGTGTAACAATACTAATATATTGAATGCAGCTTATCGCGAAGATGCCGTTGTAATTGCGATATTCTTCTAAGTTGCCGTCGGCTCTTTATTTTATTAACCTACTCCAAGAAGTCTAACGAAAACTATTTGACGTTTTTGAAACAATATAATATCTACAGCGGGTCTCTTATTTTCTGGTTTATCATGCTTATTGTCTCGTACGATGCCATGAAAGGCCCGACAACAACCGGCGAGGAAAAGTTTAGGCTGCAAATGGGGCGGGGGACCGAGACCGTCACCTGGCTTTAGAGCTTCTAAGAGTTAGGGCGGCCGTAAATTAAGTGTAACGATTAAACGACGTGAGTACGACATAATAAAAGGATAATATTTGGAAAGGTATTGTTTAAAGGTTGATATATATTAAAATTACTAAAATATAAATACCTACTATATTTATATTTCAGTAATTTTTATAGTTTAAAAATATCTAAAGCTATTCTGCAATGTAAAAACTCTACGAACCCTAAAATTACAAACTCTACACCTTAGCAAAAATATATGTCTTGGCCGTTTTGATACCGTATGTAGGACATCGATTTTACTACCCTTGGGTTACCTAGTACATCTGACTGATAGCCAGCTTAGACCAGCTTGACTGGAACTGGCTTCTCACGAGGCGACTGATCCCTAGGTTTCGCTACCGTACATGGGCTGGGAATGGAGTTAGGGGAAGGAAATGAGGAAGGTGAAGAAAGAGGAAAGGGAGGAAATTGGGCCTCCGGCACTCTCACTCACCGAACGAATCGCAGTAGTAAGGATACTACTACTCTT
The DNA here is from genome assembly GCA_963082885.1 of Parascotia fuliginaria. Taxonomy (NCBI): domain Eukaryota; kingdom Metazoa; phylum Arthropoda; class Insecta; order Lepidoptera; family Erebidae; genus Parascotia; species Parascotia fuliginaria. Next base: position 18,567,220 of record OY720170.1, on the reverse strand, counting down.
AAGTCGATCTTCTATGAGAGGGTAGTACTTCCCCGGACGATCCGACCCATTCATGCTGAAACCAGAGTATTTCTTTTTTTTTCTTTTTGTGGGAAATGCATTACGCATACGCACCCGCCTGGGCAAGGTGGGGGGTTATGTCGGACTCTCCGACCGCACTCAAAGCGCGGCCGGCATACCGACTAAAACCAACGGTGTTCCTCCAGACGGCCAGAGGGTCGGGGTCACGGGACACGCTCGCGCATTCATCCGCGACCCCGACGGGCCACGGCCCGGTCACCATACGCGAGCGAGCCCCGTCCGATTTGGGAGACCTAGCCTTCCCTCTCTTGAGAAGCGCGTGCGGAACACGCGCACTGCCGTCTCGGGCCCGTGCTGTTCGGGCGGCGACTGCCCGATCGCCGCCCGCGGGCCACCTCCCAACTCGGCCGCAGAGGATAGGGAGAACGGCGCATCGCAATACCGACACTCCTCTTCCTCTGCGGCCCCACCGCGTCCGCAATCTGGCGGTTGCTGCCCCGCCGAGGCCGCGGAAGGTAGAGAGAGCGGCGCACCGTTATAGCGACACTCCTCCCCCGCCGCGGCCCCGCCGCGGCCCCGCCGCTCCTCAGCTGCAGTGTCGCCGAAGCAACACCGCAGCCCGACCCAGTTGCGGTGCCGCCCATACAGCACCGCAAGCCACCTGAGCCGCTCTATCGTGGGCTTACCACCAAAGCCAAGAGGAGCGGCTCCTCCTTGGGGTTCCTCTTGGTTCACCGTGGTTCCGGGCAACCATGGCTACTAAGCCCCCCCGCCGCGACAAGACAAGAACTCCGTTTGGGAGGGATGCTGAAACCAGCGTGGATCTACTACCGTCAACCGTACCGTAGCGTGTGCTAGTTTTCATACATTGTTGTTACTCCTTGTTTTATTTATGTCAATGTTTTCCTGCTCCGTAAACACTTTATTAATATATTTGGAATTTTAAAAATCCTGTATAAGATTTTTCAAACTCAGCATGTTCAGTTGTGCACATTTTAGTAAGCACACTTTGGTATAGATATTGCAGAAATCATAACTGCCTGAAGTATACTTTACTCATCCTATTAAGGACGTTTACAACTAATGTCAATAGTTCGGTTCTAAATAATTAACAAGATATGCCCGTTACAATTAATTATTTTCAATGAAAAAAATTCGCATTGCAATATTTAGTTAGGTACTATTAATAATTACCATTTATTGCTAACATACAGAACAGTAATTCTCCATCATTTAAAAGAGAGTCGTCCAGCGAAGTCAAGGCTGCAAAATAATGTTATTTTTAAATTACGAGTATATTATGAACACATTAAAGCTTCACTTACATTATTTTGTTTTACACTTTCAACAAAGTGTTGGAATAAAATTGGTATTACATAACATATAAACTTAATAACAGAAAAACCTAATACCTAACAAAAGTCGAGGATACAGGCCACCGCAGGCGTAGTTACTATGTCACCGGAGGCACTATCAGTAGGTTAGAAACTCTGGCTATCTCCTGAAAGCATTCCGAACGATATTATATTTTATTTCTCAAGAAAACTATGATTTTGCTAAGCAAATTTTATAGTGTAACACTATATATATAGTTAAGACTTCTTAAACTCATTTGTTGTAAGAGAAGTGAGACGCGACGGCCAGATTCTAAAATCACGAAGTTGCGTGTCAGTTAACGCAATTTTGTGTAAAGTTGGGTGTTATGCTTAGCTTTTCTTGCCAACGTAATTTTGCCGTTTAAAATACTTCGAATATTCACCAGGTATTCTTATATTATTATATAAAATTTAAATGGCAATAGAATCAACAAATCCGTAATCCAATTTCTGAGCTGATTTTATACCTAGTAGCTGAAACATGGCTCCATCTAGACTAGAATGTTAGTTTAATATCCTGCAAACTGCACAATGAAATTGGAAATGTAACCATAGAACTACATAAACAAAGCAAATGCTTTTGTACTTTAGTAGCATTGTCCGTAATTATTATTAATAAATATGAAAGCGATTTTTATTTTATTTAATGTGCATATCAGTACGATAGCCAGTCCACATTTGATCGGATAGGCCATAACCACCGCAGAAAGTAAAAAACTTGTAGTTACTTAATTCACATAGGTAAGTAAATAGTGACCAAACAATTCGGAAAGAGAAACTGTGGGTTGGTACAAGGCAATAACAAAAAAATATTCATTACAATTTATTATATTATAATAATAACAGTTAACTATATTTAAACTATTTGAGAGTTCGGCGGTAAAGGTATTCAGGCTGACCTACCTGTATCTGAGTCGTATTGCCATCTCTCGTAATAGCATTACTTATTAGCAAAATTAATTTTAAATAATAATTATTATATAAATTTTAAATGAAAATTAAATGGATTCACAATTTTTGGCACTCTCTGGAAATAAAATTTAAAAAGATCCAGTTCTTAGTTTTTAGGGCTTTTTGTCATTGTAGTTTTATTTGTTTCTTTTTTATTATATTTAATCTGATTTAATCGCAGTTTTTACTGTCACGCAATAAAATATGTAAAAAATATAATATTATATTATGTAATAAACTAAAAGACTTTATTTAACTCAAACTTATTTTATTGGTTTTAAATTGGAAATATTTTTAACTGCTTAATAAATTACTAGCAAAAAAGTTTTAGAAATATTACCTAAAACTTTTTGATAGAGCCCAAAAGATTTACCAGAAGAAAGAAAGCTTAACAAAGGCAATAAATATTACCTATCGCAAAATATCAGAAACAGACAACGTAGGTTTTAAATAATTTTACAAAAATTTTACGCATCTATTAGTAGTACCTAATATAATATTATTCGTCTATCTACTTTTAAAGTTTTTCAACAAATTTTAAAAATCCAACAATAATCATTTTGTTTAACTATTTTTAAATGCAGTGTGAAAATATTGTACTTACCAGTGTGTGACGGAAAACTAACACGAAATAAGATACCGACGCAACGGGATTAGTACCGTATCCGCGGTATGATACGAAACGTACTGAAGGCGCGGCGGCGACGCTGCGACTGCGGAGCGGCGCAGACCGCGCTGGGCGGACGGAAAATACGACACGCCCCACAGACAGAACTCTCGTGAAATTTTCCAACGTTTCTTCTAATCGATGTACATTTTTTATTCCTTTGAATTAATTTTAATCACAGCTTAAGCAACAACTTTTCGTCTAATTTTAAACAAAATTCTAAGTTACCGTCAATAAGTAAGGACTAATTATATAGCACTAGACAAAAATATTACTAATATATATAAGAAGTTAGAACCTAACTATCAATTTACCTTCAAGTCCTAATTCATAAATTTTTAAATATTAGATATGGCTGCCAGACACTACATAATAATAACACCATTTGTGGTAGGTAGTATATAGTAATACATAATAATATACTTATAGCTAAATTTAAAATAACAAATATGAGTGTGACGAAAGTTGTTTGCAAAGTATAAGGGAGGCGGAGCGTCAGTATCAGGATCACACTTCGATCTCATGTGGATTTGTTCTTTTTGAAGCATTTATTATCTCCTCAAACTACCTCATACCAAAGCGGAGCCAAATTAATGACATTATATCCACAAAAGAGCTCTTAAACTTTTATTATACACTAGCTTTCTGCGGCGCGGTTTCACCCGCGCGTAATATGGTTTGTTGTACTTCTCAGGAACCAAATCGATTTTTGGGATAAAAATCGAATATATCTACATACCAATTTGCATCGAAATCGGTTCAGCCGTTTAGGCGCTGAGTGGTAACACACACACACACACACACACACACACACACACACACACACACACACACACACACACACACACACGCACGCACGCACGCACGCACGCACGCACGCACGCACGCATACACACACGCACGCATACACACACATACACACATACAAACTTTCGCATTTATAATATTAGTAGGATTAGTAAGATTTCTATGCTGTAATCTTATTGAGCTCATCAAAAGTTACATTATAGTATAGGTCTGTACACGAGGTAAAGAGCATCAATTTGATGGTTAATTTTTTAATTTGAGCACTAATATCACTTCAAAAAATGAGATAGATTTAAGGATTTTTAGCTGAACTTTATAAAATCATTTTATTTTTTCACAGCGACATATAGTTACATCATATTTTAAGTAGCATGGAAAGTGATGCAACTAAAACAAGGGAATGCAGGGTATGAATAAGTTTGATACTTAGTTGCAAGATTTTTTGTTCATGTATACGTTTACTATTTACAATGCAAAGTCCACTTTAGAGATATAAACATATATAGATATTATAGATATAAACATGTCGTAGTTGAGCGTGTCTAGTAGATCATACCAAAATACCAAATTGTATTACTTTAAAAAGCAGAATGAGTATTTCCTGCTTTTTTATCGATACATAAAACACCCGATACTTTTGATTAGGGAGATGATTTACACTGAGCTTGCTACGATAAGTGCTACGCAAATGCTACGATGTTTTCTGCCGAGAGTTTAAACGAGTAGTGACTATTTTTTTATCAGTTTGTACTACTGGTACTTAATTATGCTACATATTTTTGAAACATTAGATTTTCAAGGTTTTGTAGAAGGTAAGAGCTGACACAGAAGCAGTAGTAACTGCTTCAGCGTGTGGATTTATTTATCTGATAATAAACTAATAATAATATAATACATATTTTAAAGAAATTCTTACCCCAAAGTGATCAAGATAGCGGGCTACACACTTTACTGAGTAATATCTAGTTAGAGCTACTTGCACTGACATAATAATAGCTTTAATTTTAAAAACTTTTTAATTACCACAGTAAATAAAACTGCTTTTAAAAATAGCAGAAGTTAAGTGAAAGTATAGCTTTGGCATTGGCGGTCTTTTATGTTACGAGTACTTACCTTATCTTTCCGTAATACTCATTTTGAAAACTGACGGACTTAGCACCACACTTATATGCCAGTGTATTAAAGCAGGTGTGACTAAACTCTTTTGCTGAGAGTTAATTTTGATTCTCGAGAAAGCCCTCTAATAATATATTCTCGATCACAAGATATTCTCGAACGGTACCTACTGCTGAACTCGTCTGCTGTGTCAAATAACACTGTAGTAGAAGAGTGACGGTAACACCATCTACTTAATGTTACAGAGCACTCATTATGGGTCGATACCAATAGTAGAGTCAAAATTTTACTAACTTGAATATTCAGTGTTTAGAGACTTTTATTTTCTTTATCTATTTAAAACACAGGGTTCAAGCATCACGAACAACTTGAACAATCCATCACCTTAAGTCCACATGTAGTAAAACATTATCTGAGTATCATTACTGCTTAAAAACAAATGCAATTGCAATTTCTGTAACACCAATACGTAATAAGTAATACTATTGCTACAACCAAATTCTCACCACCTTAAACAACAATGAGTGTGATAAAATTGTAGTCATTTATTATACTAGTGCTTAAGAAGGAGCAATAAAAATGAGAAATTATTTTTAATAATATTGCCCGTGAGCGGGGTGGGGTGACTAGGCACAATATTTTGGCGTGGCTAATACCGACCCCTTAAACCCTTATTACCCGACCTCTTTGCTCGCTTCTACTGCGTAATAATAGTGCGGAAAGTTACTTTACGACCTTCCTGATGTTTATGTCAAAATAAACGAGCCATCACTGACGGTTCTTTATAATGGTAGGTACACCTACTTTACTACATTCAATACCCACTTACGTATATAATTAGTCTGATAAAAAAGAGGCAATAGCGTATTAAGACTTATATACACTTGTTCATTGTTTTAATCTAGTCAGATATACGATTTAAGAAAGCGAAATACTTAGATCATATTTATTTATTTAATAATGGCACACCAACAGCTATAAATATTAAGAACATCATATTATTATCCCACTGCAGGGAAAGGCCTCTTCTCATACTGAAAAAGTATGGGCATTTATTGCCAAGCTTGCTCAAGGCGGATTGGTGATTTCAGACTTCCTCAGAAGTTCAGGATTCCTCACGATTTAATCAATACTTAAAAATATTACTATATTTTTACTATATCTTATACTCTACTAAATACAACCCAAGAAACTCTACTTAGGTTTTGCGCTCTTTCTGTCGATGGAACATCGCTTTCCATACCCCTATAAGAAGCGCTGCATAGGCAGAGGATATTGGTCAAATTAAGAGGGCAAGTAGAAGCGTACACAGCCATCAGTGTATATTCTGTGTACCTGGCGTTATTTCAACCACCTAATAATCACTCACATCACTGCAGTCAATTGAGTTGTTAAATAGAAATAAAAATATCAATTCAAAACAGTAACAGTTTTAGCCAGGCGCGACAAAAAATCACACGACCTTGGCGACTATGATGCGGCAGGGGCAGAAAAGTTAACATTGAAACCGATAATTCACGGGAATACATTCAGATACGTACTGCGTTACACATATAACAATATTGTCGTAATATCTCAAAATATCAATTTATATTAGCTAAAAGATATGTCTCAGATACTGGAATGGCATCCAGTCAGAAGTAATATGGTAACATTAATCGGCGGTAGTGCCACCACACACGGTAATCTCACAACAACAGACATATTTTCTGGAGGGAGGACAATCCGGGATAACAGTGACGAGGCTTGGAATGCAACACGATTATGAAGCGCCATTTGTCAAGTTTTTATTGGGCACCCTAGAACAGCGTCTATTGTGGTGAACCCTCTGCTGTCTCCGCGCCTCGCCTGACCCTCGTCTCACTGACGTTAATTCATAATTTTTATAACTTGTTAACATTTTGCGGGTTACAAGCGGGCCCACAGCGTTACCGCGCGACGGTAATCGCGGATTCCCGAGCTACTCCCTCTACAATCCAGCACTTGATTTTTAATTAAATTTTATCCATATTTTATTACACCTACAGTAGTGTTTATTCAAAAAATTATAAACTTTTTATTAAAGATACAGTTGGAGTGTTTGATGTGAATCTTAATTATGTTTTCGTCCTACTAATATTATAAATGCGAAAGTTTGTTTGTGTGTTGCCTGAAGTTTATACATATATTGCCAACAAAGAAGTCGATGACGGCTGGCTTGGTTAAAAGAAAAGTGCTCCCTTCTGTATAACAATAATGAAAACAATATTATTTGTACAATTCAAAGTTAAGCTTGTTTATATCACATATATCGTAGACGGCTTTGATTGGCGTCAATATTAAAGTTCGGTGGGTGGTTTGAGTTCCGCCGGTGCATCCATATTTCGCAGTTGGACGATCAAAGCATCGTGTGCCGCAATAAACAGTTCTCTTCAATAAAGGATTTTAACGTTCAACTACTCGTTACGTTATTATGAAATTTAATAAGAAAATTATTTTTAGGTATTTAGTTATTAACAACAATAATATTCAAAAACTTATTAAAGGTTACCATAGTATGACTACGTGCGTAGATTTTTTAGTAACAATATCTTATAAAAGCAATTAAAAATCTTCGATACCGACTCAATCGTCTACAGTTCTTTCTTAAGAGCTATTTCACATTTTTATGCGAAATTTCAAGTTTTTCCTTCTGGCCATTTAGGACGGATTCCATGTTGAACGGATTCCATATAGGACGGATTCCATTTTGGACGGGTTCCATATTGGGCGGAAACGGTACAGTCTAATTAAAATACTATAGCTACAATACTACGACATAAGGTACCCTACTTAGTATTGGATTTCCTTGGATAATGGATACGGAATGCTGGCATATTATAAATAGGTACTTATTTATTTTACTTTATTTTATTAAACTTTTAAGAGATGAAGCTAAATATCAAGATGTGAGAATATAAGTCGTAGGTCAAGAGACATTGATGTGTTTATGCAGCAGAGAGAAATTGTAAACGATCTCTTAAATGAGAAATGTTCTATTATGCAATGTCTCAACCGGTTATGTGAAGTGTAAATTTTATTTTTTTTGTCAGTTTTTCCTTTTATTATAAGAAGTGTTATGTTATGTTATTTTTGTTATGTTAGAAATACACTACAGAATTTAAGTTAAATCGAATGGTATTTTATTGTTAAGTATACTGCCGCCCAATATAGAACCCGTCCAAAATGGAATCCGTCCTATATGGAATCCGTCCTAAATGGCCAGAAGGTAGTTTTTGAGCCTCTAATTTACCATATTAGATAATGCTTTGTAACTGTTAAATACATGGAAAAGAGTCCTATTGTTCGTATTGTTCTTTAATAGAACACAACAAAATCTCCTTTACTTGCTTTGTGGTGATCGATTATTAATAATTTTAATTGATGATAAAGAAGAGACCAATTTTGACGTTTTATGTTGCAACTTTATTGCATGTTCCGGTTTAAAGAAAGTGTAATTACTATAAAAAATGTATATCACTATACTCTTTGTTTTATAAAGAACCTTATTCTATAATTTCATTGAAATTCACTTCATTTAGTTAGATAGATGAGGTTAGGTAGCAATCATTTTATGATTGATAACCTCACTCTAAATGACTTAAAGTGACTATAAATTTATTGCGATGCAGAAACCGACGGCCATTAGCACGGCGACAAGCTGCTTCGAAGCAGGATCTATGCCATTTCTTTCGCATTCTAATTACGAAAATATACGAAATAAAGCAATAATATACTGCGACCAAAACTTCTTGAGATATCCCTCAAAGGCACTAATTTTGAAACGCACTAAATAATGTAACTTACATGTACTGTTACTAACATAGATAATAAGAACATTGTTACATACACATGTCATGGTTAAGGATGCTTTTCCGACATTAACGTTATTTTATTTATTTATTTACTAATTATTATTTTATCGGTGACCTTCAAAATATAGTCTTATAGGTTTAAGATAAAACTTTTACTTATTTACTTTTACATTTTACTTTTTTTAAGTCGGTTTAACGCGTTTGTCACTATGTCTGTGAAACCGTGTGATTTGAAAAGATCGAATAACTTTTTTACCCGTCATAAACCCGCGGTGTGATTTTGAGAAGCTGCCTCATTGCACGTAGCCCACCGTTAATTACAGCCAGTGACAGCATCACAAGAGTAAATCCCAGCAACTTAGCACTAACCCGATCTATAAAACCAGCGCCACCGAACGGCATCAGAGAATATAAAATAATGTCCCTGTTTAACAATGAAAATTTTACTTGGTATTATAATTTGCTAATTTTACTGTAAGGGTTATTTAACTTATTTATTAGGTATATTAATTTTAGCTAATGAGTTCGTTGAAATTGATTAGAATTAGTAAAAAAACTACACATGGACAACGGCATCTAGAAGCTCTTCTAGAAAATAGGAACTGCTGGTTTTATATAACGGTCGATGCTATGTATGAGTGTGGGTGGTGAAAAACAGGAAAACTAAATATTCTTGTTACAAATATAATAAATATTGAGAGCCTTGTGTGCATTGTTGCAGGAGCTGTTCGACCGCTCAAGAATAATAAATTTTGGGGAGCAAGTCTTCTTGCATTTTATAAGAAGGATATATATATATATACATTTTGATAATTTTACGAGAGTTCCTAATGTCAAGTTAGATAAAGACTAATTTGAGTCATAAAAGTATGATATTTGTTTTTTTTAAAGTCTATGATAAATCTTAAAAATAATGTTTACTTTGAGTGTTCTAAATGTGATTAAACAATGTCTTTCAAACGGTTTGTGGTTTATTATTAAACCCTTCTGTTTTATTGTTATTAAATATATATATACTTAAAAACTATCCGTTTAAGTACAAGTAGCACTAATAGTTAATTACTTTCACATACAAATTCTTAGGATGGAAATCCTGGTCCGTGAAAACGGCATCATCAACGATGTAAGTCAAATTGACGTCACCGATGGCGGGTTAATTGTAATTTTTTACTAGTTTAGAATAAACTGTTCTTATTCACTAAGATAAATAAATTTTCATAAACTGCCTTATCAAGGTAGCCACATTATACGGTTCAAGGTTGTTTCATCCATCTAAACACTGCTTGCATTGTTTATTTACGCACATTTGCACGATGCTGCCATCTGTTACCTAAATTTAAAAAATAATAATTGTGAACTAATCTAACAAGATTTTTTTATGAAATGGCTCAAATGATTACACTTTTTCAAATGGATACGGTAGTACATACCTACATCTATCTACGCCAGTTTTAGCATGAATGGGCTGGATCGACTGGGAAAGTAGTACCCTGTCACTACTTCGTTTCGTTTAGTGAGTGAAAGCGCCGACGGCCCAATTTCCTTTCTTTCCTCTTTCCTCACCTCCCCAATTCCCTTCCCCTATCACATTCAACCGCCATAGTAGAGGCCATCATATTATCAGTTTAAGACAATGGCTTTTGGTATGGAGGCCACCAGTTCTTGATTTCACTGACTGCTTACCATTAGGCGGTGTGAAGTCACTTTGGTAGGTTAAAACAAAAAAACAACAATCGATTTTAAATAGAAGTTTTAAGCAAGTTTCAAGCATACAGCTACTTGTATACAGGCTCTTACACAGTACTTACACATAAAATGCTATGTTACTTAATAAATATAATCTTTTAGCAACATGAAATTAGAGGCAAATAAAAACAGTAACGTATGAAGAATTTTGTGTTTAAGTTTAACATTTATCTTATTATTTTACAGATATAACTCAACAATATAGGGATACTTAAACCAAGTAGCTTTCTAATATTTAACATGACTACTGAGCTTAAAGATAAATCAACTTTCTTCTTTGGCTAGTGCTATTTCACATCTCCACTCAAAAACCTTAAAGATATGTACACTTCTTTAGGATTCACCAAGTTGGCTTGTCTATTACATGCATGGGCAGTTAAGCTTAAGCTAACTATTTTGTTACATTCTAACATGTTCAAATGAACGTATCTAATAAAATTGAGAAACCTTGTAAGTGGCGTCCCATCATTAATGACAAATAGGTACATGTTTCATATTTACCAAGTATAAATGTGGACACTACAAGCACATAATCGCCTTCTATTTTGATATCTAGTTTTTAAGCTGCGTCTTATAATCATCATACACGTGCATTTCCCATGATAGCCATTAGCATAGTGTCCACCGCCACAACTTTCAAAATGTTGAAGACCAAAATTAATGTATGTGCAGTGTTAAACGAATTAGGTAGGCAGGTCGCCATATTGCCACGCTCACCATTTCACATTAAATACCTCTAGTGTTTTCGTAGTTCAACATCCATGTCTGATAAACTTAGTTGTGTAATATCAAGTTAAAATGAGGCCTTTAATAGTATACCGGTGCTTTATTTATATCGCAAACATAGTGGCCTGCCAACCTAACTCCTTTGCTGTGTGTACACAAAGAACGATTTATTACAAAACAATAGACTTATTGTTTACGGAAAACATAATAATACCAAATGTGAAGAAAACCTATAGAGAAGACCAAATGTAGCATAGAAGACTTATGACGAAAGTAAAATGACCTATACCAATAAAAATGTTTAGGAAAGGAGAAAAATACTCAGACGTATTGAAGAAGAGAGCGGAAGCATGATTGATCACTTAATTAATCACGAGACCACAATTATAAAACCAAAAATAGAGGCTATAGATAATAAAAATATGAAAACCAAGAAGGAATTACATGCATCAGCTAAAAGAAAGTAGAAATTGAAACATGTAGGTACTTAGGAAGTAAGCCAATTATACAAACTAGGTTCACAATGAAAAGAATGAATAAATGTCTAGTTTTTCCATAGTAAATTAACCTAACATAACACCAAAAATTTATGAGAAACTTATCTACTATTATACTCTTGAAAAAATGTACAATGAATGTATTCTTGAATTCATTTTCGTTTTATGTGAAAACCTGTTGTGCCTCTTGAAGTATGTAAATAGGTGCATATTCAGTTTCAAACTTCTACGACCTCATTAATTTTAGTGGAAGGTTAAACTTCATGAGGCTTATATTGTGTAGCATTACTAAAAAAATATTCAATTGAATTTCTAGGTATTATCGAACTAACTGAATGATGACCTACCGTATGCTCATTTTGCTTAAGACAAGTAGGTCGAAATTCGCCTGTAGATTTTCTTGTCAACGAGCTTGTTATCATTATATTAGACACTGATATTATAACTGAGTACATTGTTATGTTAGTATTAAAAAGATCATAAGTGCATTATAGGTGCATGATAGATCTTACAAGTTTGACAGTTTTAAGCGAACTATCAACGGAATAGGTCATGATTCTGTTGGTTCGATTGTACAAAATCTGTTTAGGGTGCTACTGCTTCATTTATAAATTTAAAAAATTATTGAGTTATTCAAACACCTATAAGTAAGTATTAGTAGTAATAATCTACCTAAACGAAAACATTGGCTTTATTATTACATACATAGTTACGTTAAAGGTGTCTCTTAAATATAATCTGTACCTAATAATAGGCATAACTCTTTTATGTTAGCTTCAAAACGTACGATATAAGCTAAAAGGACGAGTTTGCCATAGTCAATAATCACTTATCTTCAGGCCCACCTGATTAATTCGATGGGTATCAATATCATAACCATAATTTTAGCCAAAAGAGACGCCCACTGCTTGACATAGGCCGCTCTAGAGTTTCGCCATTTTGATCGGTCGGGAGTCGCTATCATCTATCAGTTGATGGATGTAATATACTATCAAGCATGTTGCCTCGAAGAGATAGACAGAGGTTTGGTTAATTTACGTTTCACTAGCTGATCCCATGTAACAATGGACGGGCTTAAACCTATCTTGTTATTATCCGACCCGGGAAATGAATCTGATATCTTAGAGTGCCAGTCCACACTGTCAATCATACAAATTATAAAAGAAAAAAATTTACTACTTATAATGAAATATTTAACCTGCTTACCTCAAGCAAGAAGTTTATTACAGACCTAAAGGAATTAGGGGTGACTTTTTATCAGGCAGAATATGATTCATTATAACGTCCGAAATTGCCCTGATGCAGGCAGTGGTGGTGCGGGTGAGATTAGCCAGAGCATGCGAAGGGTCAATCGGTGCGCGTAGGTATCGCGCTGCTGCGCAGACGCAACCCGCGGCCATGTGCAAAGTCCCGAATGTACACCGACTATCTACAACACAAAGCATAGGCCATTATTCTATCCGTAAAGTTTCAATTAAGTATCTTTAAACTGAAATACATACCTTAGTATCTCATTAATAGAAAAAAAGGAAAAAAAGTAAAAGTTTGTATGTGTATTATGTGTGTGTGTTTCCGTTTGTTACCACTCAGCACCTAAACGGCTGAATCAATTTCGATGAAAAGAAGAAGCGGTGCTGGAGACGGACATAGGCTACTTTTATCTTGAAATTCGTTTCCCGAGGGATACAACAAAACATATTTAAGCGCGGGCGTAACCGTGGGGCGCAGCTCGTAGTTGTATAAAATGTAGACAGTGAATATTCTTACTTATATTCCTCAGACTTTTATATGCTCAAATAAACAAGCCTGCAACATCATATCGTTACTACATTAACGTTACTGTTTAACGAACGCGCCTAGAATTTAGAGAGGAAACTCACCGGCAGGCACCAGCACTATAACATATCAGTAGCTTATTTGGTGCTTAGTTTCACCTTGTTAAATGGTACTGTCTTTTAGAGGTTCATTTTCAGGCTAATGGTGGTAAATGTCAAACAACTCACTATACGACGAGGACCCTGGCGTGTCAAAAACTTCACTCCAGCATCGCATGTGAGGCTTAAGCAAGTCTCTATGGTACTCGGTGAGGTTGATAACGAGCCCTACTGCTTTTATCATCAGTGGGCTTTCAAAGCCTACGTGAGTCGCCAGGAACTCAGCCGCTTCTAATGAAGTCCATAGCGGGATACGGAAATCTAAAAGTATAAAAAAATAAAAAAAATTAAATTCACTAGGCCATCTATCTATCATCACGTTTACACGAAATTAATCTTCAAAAATACAAACCTAAAGTTTGATACACATGGAATTCCATATCGACGATCTCTTCCTTAGAGTGTATCACGCCCTCCTTAAGAAGGGTTGCTCGCACCAAAGTGGCCGACAATGGCACGGTATGATCGGTCATCTTAGCCGCCAATTGAATGCTTGATACCGCAACCAAGTAATATCGAGACGCTAACGAAGCTCTATACCGATTCCATTCATCATTAGCTAAAAAATTCACACGTGATGTAAAATTATCTGAATGGTGACAAACTACTTTATGAGTATTCTGCATATAAAATTACTTGATCTAATAGTATTTCAATACTTCAAGGAATTTCTAAGTTTAGCAATGAGTTAGTAACTAGTTAATAAAGTCTTATGATTATATAACAGTTTTTGCTATAGTTAGGCTATAGTTACAAAGCGATAGACAAAAGTAAAAAATGCAATAATTTACTTCTCTATGATTTTAAGATTTTCAACAAAATTTTGAAATTGGGGTTGTTTGGTAGTAGATATTAAAAAATATATGATCTACAATTTACTTAACTCCAAAAGAGGCTTTTACGTAACTGCACTTATTAGTGCAGTTATCCAACAGATTTCTACCGTAACTAATTTTCAAGATTAGAACAAAAATTAATTAGTAGGTACATTCATCATGTGGATGATTAACAACCATGGAACTATTGGGAAATAAGGTCATAAGTAGCTGGTATGTTTACTGGAAAGTGAATTTAGTTACACTTTACAATAGCGTATCGTCTACCCCATTTTCTAAAATAAATGCTTTAAGTACTTTGAAACTTAATTCAAACAGTCGAATTGAATTGAACTTAAATATCTACTTATATTGTACGCGCAACTTACTGCGATATTCTTGGAAATAAGTCTGTATATGTCGCGAGAGATATCGTTCCATAAGTCGACAGGCATTTCCTGGTATGCCCTGGTTGCTTACTCTCAATAAGGTGCATAGGTGCCATATTAGTTTTCGCCCCGCAGTCTGAAGTAACAATAATGGCCATCGTGCTTCTTCCTTGGCTACAATAATATACTTACTTAATTATATTTTTTTGATATTATTGAACACGAACTGGTACCTATACCAGCTGCCATTTGTTGGCGTGGGTGGTCGTCAAATCAAATCACAACATCCCGCCATCGTCACTGCATTGGCCTACCTAGTAGTAGGTATACTAGGTAGGTACTTACTTTAATTAAAAGTATGTTGCGTATGTAATAATATTTTAAATTAAATTACCAAATATACGAAAATCTATACTATTATATAAAGCGGAAGAGTGTTTTGTTTGAACGCACTAATCTCTGGAATAGCAAGACGGATTTAAAAAAAAAAATGAAAATTATTTTTGCCTATGATAGGCCAGTTCTCGAGTCTAGGGTATGTAACATCACGCTAGTGGCGATGGGAGCAGGGCATTAAGGGCGTTCCGTCACATATGACCTTGAGCGTTTCGCTTCCTCACCACCCCGCGCCTCACCCGAAAAAAACATTGCGTGCGAGTCCGCCCTCTAGCGTCAAGTAGCAGTAGCACAACTATAAGACAATGACCTTACTTGTCCGAAACCGCAGAGCTAAAATCTGATAGACGCGAAAATAATGAATTATTTTTTTAGTATCTTTTATTATTTCGTTTAGTAAGTATGTATATTTTTTAGTATATATTATTTATATATTTATTATTTATATAGTAGCGAAAGCAAAGATGAGTGTTTAGAATCATGACGTTTGTTAAATATGTAGTAGAAATAAAAATAACTACTGTGGGTTAAACCAATAAACTCAAAATCCAGCTCTACCGTGGTATAACTAAAATGCCGTTAACTGCCAAAGTCGAGTTTTGAGTAAACACTCAAAAAACGCGGCAAAAATTGAAACCGTTGTCACTTACAAATGACAACAATTATTTGAGATTTAAAGGTACCAAGATATAGATCAAATGAAATACTTTCAATTTATTCTCCTGTCAGTTTGTAAATATAATTAAATTTTATAATAAAACGTTTTTTTGCGTTTTAGTATACCATTGGTGTTACAAAAATCTAATAGATCAGCGGCTAAAATGCCACTACGCTTAGCGTAACGGCATTTTAGTGTCTCTATTTCATAAAAAATATTGTTTGTTAAAAACCTAAAAAACAAAAGAACTTAATTGTAACTAAAATGTCGGTATAGCACATAATGTCAATTTAGCTTATCATTAATACTTGTGGAACTACCTCATGTTAAACGTGGTTAACGTCCGTTCACTGCTTTTAAGTCTGGTAGTCTATAAATGTGTTTAAATAAGAGTACAAAACTTGATTCATTGTTACGCTTAAACGCGGTTAAACTTAAAACCTTATAGTTTAACGGCATTTTAACGCAACAGAATTATAAAGTATTAGATCATTATCGATCAAACTGAAGTTAAAAGTTATTAAAATACACTCATTTTTTAAACTTACAACTAACACAAAACTTCCCTTAAAACAAGATTATAGGTATCGCATCAATTATTATAAATTTAAAACATGGTTTTTATATAATTTAAATTGACTTACAAACCACTTTATAATAAAAACAAATGTAGATACTAATAATAAAAATCACAAGTAAGTTTAACTTACACTTTAAACTAATAAGCATAAAAAAACAATTGGACCTACTTATGCAAAAAGGAACCAATCCACACATATGCCAAAATTGAGATAATTAAACAAAAAGCATAAAATGCACCTTATAACTATAATATAATAATAATATTCTACCACATTCACACAGAGCCATCTTAGCCCCAAATTAAGCAATTATATTTGCTTGTGTTATGGGTACTAAACAACTGATATACTACTTATATACTTTTTTTTTTTTGTAAATACATACATATTATAGACTAGCTGTTGCCCGCGACTTCGTTCGCGTGAAAATTCAGATGGGTGCCAGATTTTACGGCAACCGTACATTGTATCAGTAATAAATATCAGTATTATCCATCTCTATGGCGAATCTCATTTAAACCCGCTACCGCTAAAACTGATGAACCACTTTCACACAAACTTCGACTCTTATTTGCTCACTTAATAAGGGTAGTTTCTGAATATTAAAAAAAGAGTATTTTCTAGTAATTTGGTAATCCTACTATAAAAACTATAGAAGTTTCATACAAACTTTGTCACCCCTTTATACACCCATAGAGGATGGATTTTGCAAAATCCCGTCTAAGTGAGCACCTATATCCTAATAGGAACGATCATGCAAAGTCTGAGATTCCTAGCACTTGTTGTTTCTGAGATTTCGTGATGAGTGAGTGAGTGACCTTTTGCTTTTATGTATATAGATAGCTTTTGCCCGCGGCTTCGCTCGCGTGAATATTGATTTTTCCAATAGACATTTTTATATTGTTTAAATACTGTTTTCCATAGTATTTTTAATCTCCCATTCATACAAACCCTCTTTCACCTACCTAAAGATATCCCTCGTAAAAAAAAAATACAATACACAAAGGCAAATATTCACTACAATAACTTTTCCCTTCCCCTCATTCCCTATCGCCCTTTTTCTCCACTCTCCACAGTTTCCGCTTCTCTCCTCACCTCCCTCTTCTCCTCTTCACCTCCTTCAGCATCCCTTGCCTCTCCTCGAGCATCTCTTGCCCTTTCCTCCACTTCTCTCTACCTTGCCTCCTCGCTTTCTCCTCTCTTCTCTAGCACTTCCCCATTTCTTCTCCTTCGTTCCCCTCATTTTCTTCTCCCTTCTTATCACTTCTTATCCCTTTCCCTGCATTCGAGAGCTCCTGCCTTGTCCCTTACCCCTCCCTTCCTCTCCCATCTCCCTTACTTCCCCTTCACTTTCCTCTCACTTCCTCCTCATTTACTCCTCACTTTTCCCTCACTCCTCACTTCCTCCTCACTTCCCCCTCACTTTCCCCTCACTTCCACTCACTTCCCCTCACTTCCACTCACTTCCCCTCACTTCTAACTTCCCCTAACTTCCCCCTCACTTCTCCCGCACTTCCACCTCACTTCTCCCTCACTTCCCCTAACTTCCCCTAACTTCCCCGTCACTTTCCTCACTTTCCTCTCACTTTCCTCTCACTTTCCTCTCACATTCCCCTCACTTTCTCTTCACTTCTCCCTTGCTTCTCCCTGGCTTTCCCTTGACTCCTCTTGACTTCTCCCTGACTTTTCGTACTTTTGTAGCAATATGCAAATTGAGGCAGCCTGTAAAGCACGCATTTTACTTTTTATTTTTTCTTTGCAACATAGAAAGCTGTAAGTATTTAATTACCTATAGAGTTAAGTGTATTGCCTGTGTCACTTTGCATGCTACTTGAAACTGTAACTTACAAAAATTGTAATAACCTGGCGATTAAAATGAGTGGCTTGAGTTTCTTGCCAGTTCTTCTCATGGCTCTACTTTGTCAGCGAACTGGTTGTAGGTTAATTTGCTGACATTTTGTAAACTTTGACGTTCATAAGTGTTAATTTAATTAACCTATATAAATTAACATATTTTCATTTTCCTTATTTATTTTCGGTTCAACTGGATATCACAAATATAACTTCAGTAAATCGTTCTGTATATTGCATAGCTAGCAAAAATTTTACGGAAGTAGATCTTTTAGAATAAGCGGGACGGTTTGGCTGGAGATGTACATAACGACGTAAAGTGTAAGTTTTGTCTGAAAGTCAGTGGTCCGAAGGCATAGTTACCTCCTCGGTCCTCTTTATTTCCTTTTTCTCCCACAGTATCTTTACTCTGTATGGCCACCACTGCACTGAATTTGAAACAGCACCATTCACCAGCAAAACTGAATTCAAATGACGGAGCTGATAAGGATTTTCAGTTACACATGCTTTAAACAAAGCGTCATCATTCCTATGTGTATATCATTATTTCTATAGAAATTTATATTTTTCAATGTACCCTATCAAAATTCAAGGATGTTGCACAAAAATGTATAGTATTGGATAACTAGATATATTTATTTAGTAATTAGTGTTTTTAATTTTAGGTTTTTTATGATATCGTATTGGGTTTTTATCTGTAATGATATTGTAAATACTTTTTCAATAAATAAATAAATGTTGATTATCTTCTAGTAAGTGCCCGTACGTAAGGTACACAATATCATGTACCCTTAGCAAAATAAGTAACACGAACAATTGCCAAAGTAGACGCATTGTACCCACTGTTTGAGTGATTTGGATGTACCGTGAAAATTACCTCGCTAGAGATTCATTATAAGTATAGATTACTTCAATATGTACATACAAATATATGTGTACATACATATATTTGTATGTACGTACATATTGTAGTATTGTAAATGTATAATATAATGCAAAATCGGTAAAGTAGAACTAATGTAATATTATCGCTAAGTAACGGATCCATGCGGACGACGTCACGGGGTAGTTTTACAGTACATACACTTATAATATAATATAATAAAGATACATACATACATACATACATACATACATAGAGTGCTAAACCATAATTCTTTTGCCTTTACCTAGTTAGGTAAAGACTGTACAAAAAAGAGTAGAATTCTTAATACTGTGCCACCGTGCCGGGTCTATTACTTTCTACATACACCTATTACTCGAAAAATACGGTATTAGTTTTGTTATGTCCAGTAGGCACTCAATAATATATTATTTAATTTTAGGATTAAAAATTCATATAGTACGATAATAAAGGAACAGAGAGTAGGATTTTTAATTTACCTAATTGTTATAATTTCACAGTCTTCAAATATTTTAGTTTGGTTAGAGACTAAGACGTTTTGTAAAGCCTTTTTTCTTCCTTTCTTGCAATCAAATAAATAAATCAAAATAAGATGCATTGAAAGTAGAAGGGTAGGTATTTACTTTAGCCTAGTATCTTATCAGCTTATCACTGATTTTATCAGCTCATGAAAAAAAATCTAACGAGGTAAATACTTGAATATTTTATCGGTATTACTTACCGATAGAATATTCAAGTACACACCGTATGTATATATAGAATGTATAGGTATTTATGCTCGTGCAAGATAACGTAGATAGTTAGGTAGCTAACAGCAGCGTGTATGGTTGTTTTGTGTAGGTACCTAACTAGGTCGCAAACCGACGCATGTCACGTATAATCATTGTAATTTGAGTTCTATGCTAGTTGTACGACCGACGCCGACGTTCGTGTTCCGACCGAAGCACCTCGTACCTACGCCGGCGTCGCCGTCGTCGCGTCGCGTCGGTCGGAATCGGAAAGCGCCCTTGCCACATGAGTAAATATCCAAGTTAGATATTTTACTCATGTGCCCACCTACCACACACCTAGTTCGAAATGATAGTAGACATAGACAATATTGTAGCAAGCTCATATTCATACCCCTAGGGTATATAACAGCAGGAATTTACTGATTCTTGAGGCCTGGTGTTGCCTTGATCTTATCACGAGCGACAATAGGCTCACCACCTGCTACCTAGTTTACGTGGAACTAAACATAATTAAAGGATATCCTAGGTAAGTATCTCAAAGAAGGTATTTTACTAAAAATATGAAGGTAGGTATATACCTACTTACAGGATATTCTATTATTGAATCCTTTGCATTTGTATTTGTTTCAGTCGTGAAATTTTAGTCATTTTGATGAAAAATAATAATAAATGTAGGTAAATACCTACGTATTTAATACACTAAAAAAATCTAAATAACTAATCTAATTTATTTGCAACACTAAATCTATCCACACAATATTTTTTTTGATATTATTTATTTGCAATTATTGAATTACGTAAATAATTTTTAAAAAAACCGCATACGTCCGTCCGTCAGAAGG
The DNA here is from genome assembly GCA_963082885.1 of Parascotia fuliginaria. NCBI lineage: Eukaryota > Metazoa > Arthropoda > Insecta > Lepidoptera > Erebidae > Parascotia > Parascotia fuliginaria. The sequence goes on along the minus strand of OY720170.1, from coordinate 18,546,379 downwards.
GCTTGCGCCGCTCTGCCGTTCTGCCTCCCGTCGCCCGCGCAGAGCCCCTGCGACGCTGATTCAGCCAAATTATCAATAACTATTGAAACATTATCCTAATAAATGAAATAAACCTACAGAGTTGACATTTGGTTTATTCCGGTTGATTCAATATAACTTTTATATTTATAACTATAGTAATTACAAAGTAATATTTCGAAATAAGTGAAATCACGTTCTTTTAATATCGTTGGTATAAGTTATATAATCAATTATTGTAAATAATTCTTCTACTATTCTAAAGTTCATGAATCAAAGTATATTGTTGGCAAAAAAAAAAAGAATAAATAGCATTAGAATCTACTCAATTATCGAGATGAAAGTAGCGGATTTCGTCGAAATTTCGTCGGAACCACCTTAAGCAAAGACGCGTGTGTAATAAATATATGTAGGTATTTTAAATTTAGATAATTATATAATATTAATTTATTGTGCAATCGCAAAGCGCATCCGTTTCACAAACTAACATTTACTAAGGGTGCCTTTCTATTGACGCGGAGTGAGCTCGAAATCTCCATTCCGCGTCAGTGAAAACAGTGTAAGTGGAGCCGAGCGAAGCTGAACAGACTTTTCTTATAAAAAGTGTAAATACGCGGCCTTGAGCTGGACAGAACGGAGTCGAGCGGACTGTGGTGACCTGCTTGGGACCGTAGTTTGCTCGACTCCGTTCTATACGAAGCGGAGGGTAGCGTGGCGGTGCAATCGATTATTTCTATTAAAATTTTTATTACTTCAAATATTTATGTTAAATATCGTATTGTATCTATTGTGATTTTTTTTTAACTAAGGTAGTAATTAATAAGACAAACAATGTAACAAGTGTAATTCAAGTTAAGCGTTGATCTATAAACGCCATGATTTGACTGCGCCGACAAAAATGGAATACCTATGTACTAAAAGACTTTTGAATATTTTCCCGTCAGATGACAAATTTGTAGAACATTTAATAAAAGGAATGTAATGTACGGTTTATATTATTCGTGTTTCTTTCATTGAATGGATGATTTAATTTTACTCTTTTTAAGGGTTACCTCAAGAGGCAAAACGGAACCCTTATAGGTTCACTTTGATGTCCTTCAGTCTGTCTGTCTGACTTTTTTCTAAAATCTTTAATCTAAAATTCCTAATTTATTATATCCACAGCTAGGAATTCATCAACAGCCTGACGATTACTACGTGATCCATGACTACATTTGTCCATCATTATTGGGTGTCCATTAATGGGCGTCCATGACTGGCGTTGATCTTGTCCATCACTGGTACAAAAACTTTTATTTATTTGATATTAATATATAATACTATTATTATTATTATAATTTCGTTTCATTGTATTATTCATAACAACTTTAATTTTGTGTTTTTACTTTTACTCATTATTGTGATAAGTTTAGCAGTTTGAATATTTTACGTTAGATGTGGTTGCCTATAATTGAGAGAGCAGCAGGCATGCATTACCTATGTTTTTGTTACTTTTTTATGTAAGTACGTGTTTCTCTTGTTGGTAATACTTAATCCTAATACTTAAATAAATAAAATCAATTGCAGTGTCCTATTTAAATAAAGCAGAAATGTAGAAAAACACAGCACCTTTAATTTTCAATTTGTATTTGAAACAATCACTATTCTTAATGAAATTGTAAAAATACTACAACTTTGCCCATAAAGGTGCCTTTCTTCTAAGACACGATAGAAGTTACAAGTTTGACAGTTATAAGCAAAATTCAGCAAAATGGGTTATGATTTAGCTGGTTCGATAGTACCTACCTTCATCCTCATGTTCTTTTAACAAAGCATCAAGCCATTCAGGTGCCGCAAAATACGGCGGCAGCAGGTTGGAGGACATTTTAGAACACATGTTTAATATCTCGATGCTGACATCTAATACTCTATTTAAGTAATAAATCATAACATTATAAACTTTTCTTAAAACAATTTCTCTTAGTGTTGATTTCATCAGCTCAATGTTACATTGTGGTAAAGGAATGAAAACATTTATTACTTTATTTACTTTGTTTACTTATTTTACTGTACGTTTAATTTGGTAACAGAGGTGTTTTTACAATAATCAAATTATATTCAAGTAATTGCAGCATTTCTCTGAACAACAATCAACAATCATTATTTAATTAATATTGATTTCAGTGACATTTTCTAGTAAGTTCATAGATTATACTTTGTGTACAAGATACCTACATCTTCAATAAATAATTACTATACTCTTTGCCTTTAATTTGATGAAATAGAAAAACCTCTTTGGTTGCACCAAAGAGGTTTTGCTATTTCATCAAATCATCGTCAAGTTTCAATAAAAAACACACTAAAAATTGCCAACTGAATTTACTCACTTATTTTAAGTGTAAGTACATTGTTGAAACATGGATTAAAGCAATTAAATTTTATTAACGATTAATTTAATTTCACATTAACAAATTTTGACCTCTATCCACTAGAACGTCAACGCCGCGAACCGTCAATGCACAGAAACGTCACGATGCAAGTGTTTAATTTCGCGATAGAAGTCGCTCAGTATGTCTACCGACAAAAACGTTTGTCAAAAGGAAGTTATACGACCTATATTAAATTAAAAATACCGTAGTATAGCTTAATGTATAGACAATATGATTATTTAAAAGGTCTGGTTGTCGTGATTTTCGATTCAATCGCGAGATGTCTGAATGTGCAAAATGGCCGCCCGTGGCTGTGCAGACGAGATACTTTCTTTGATTTTCTAATGTTACATAAATTATTTTGCAGTTCTACTTTACTACTTTAGTGAATTAAATTATTACCCTATAGGTAAAAAAGTTGTTACATTGTTGTGCATTAATATAAACAGACATGTAAAAAAGGAAAACAAAATAATATTTAGAACACAAAAATCCGACACCAATATCTCGTCTGCACAGACCTTTTACACGTAAACGTCCAAGGACACTCCAGTGTCCATTGCGTGAGCGCATTCTAACGATTTATTTATTTACTTTGAATCTGTATATAACACTGTTGATTGTATTGAAAACATTTATTATGCTTAATTTACATAAAATAATTAAAGTAATGACATTAATTTAATCACAAAATATGTAGCAATTATGTAGTTGTATGTTAGTATGCAGCCATTTGACATACGATGAACCATCTCTAAAGTAATCAAATAATTTTTCAACCATAATGCAAATAAAACTATGATTTATTTACATCATTGGAAGCAGCAAAGTTTTGATATAATACACTATACGATTTAAGTAATAAGAAAAAGAAATTACCACATTATTGCGGACAATCCTCAGCGTAACGCACACACAAAACATAAAATCAGAACAAAAAGAAATGTAGTGTTTGTACATTTAGGCGCCATCTACGTTTAGTTCCGCGTCTTAAATACCAGACTTTAAGTAAAAAAGATCTTTATTATAACCGTATAAAACTGATTTGTATAACTGCCTATAGGTGACACTCTAGTGTCCCCGGGCGTAAGATGACAAAAACTTTTTGGTCACTTATGTGTCTCCTGACGTTTGAGTGGTATACCTACTATGTGTCAATCACCCACAGAACAAGTACATACATAGAAGGAGTGTTAATCGCCCTCATATACTTGTCCTATTTTTCCAAATAAGCCGGATACATTGAAAAGAAAGAGACAAATAATTTTGCTAAGGACGCCCGGTGTACACTGTAGAAACGTCAATTTGGTTACCTTTGGTTACCTTTGGATGCCGAATTAAAAAGTGAACTAATGTCAAATGTTCCAACTTGTCAAGGCCTCTAGACAATTTAGTCGGATTAAACCGCCGCTCGTAATTTTCATTGTTGTTTATCTGTTTTGTGAAATAATCTAAGTTATTTAATAATTACATAATGCTATTGTGAAGTAAAATTCAGCCCATTGGATAAGCAAAGTCCTGCGTTATTGTAGGTTGTAAATTACATTCTTTTCGCAAAGAAAATCAAGTTTAAATCGTCAACTTCCATCGGTGAGTAGATAACAAACCAATAATATATACTAAAAACCTATATATACGTGCAAAATACCTAAGTGATTTATACTTTACTATACTGCAATCATATTATAATCGTCTGTTTGCCATTCGATTCAGTAATTTTTAAGTATTTTACATTTTTACCAATTTGTGTAGTCATGTTCAATAGTGTTGTGACTTGTGCTGCATATTTTATCGATGACAAAAATATTACTATATTTTGTAGTTAACGATTTTGTGGTAACTATCTTTGTACCTTTCATAGTATTTCATACATTGTGTTCTTTTGCAGGTTTCCGAAAGATCAGACCGGAAGATCCATGAAGCAAATTAAGAGAGAATTATGTTATATATTATATTGTTACACGTTTAACGTTCCAGCGGTGAGGACGAATCTACTCAAATTTGCTCCATTGTCACGCGCCATACGACTTATTAATATTATTTCTATAGAAATTAATATTTTCAATGTACCCTGTCAAAATTCAAAGATGTTGCACAAAAATGTATAGTATTGGATAAATAGGTATATTTATTTAGTAATTTTTTTAGGTTTTTTTATGATATCGTATTGGATTTTTTATCTGTAATGATATTGTAAATACTTTTTCAATAAATAAATAAATAAATGTTCTAGATGACTACAGAAATTTATTGATAAAATTGATCGGGAAAAATTTCTAATAGTACCAATTCATAACATAACAAAAAATATTTTAGCTTATGCACAAATAATCAGGACATTCCTAAACAAAACTGTAATTTTAAGGGGCAGTAATAATGTGTTTCAATATTATTGGAAATATAATCATACATTTGTGACATGAATCTTACAGCTGTGTTTTATTTTTACCTTGGGGTATCTGCTATACTAAGAAAGTCAGAAAAGAACAGAGGGCCGATACCGGTATTTTGGCGATCCACACACTGCCCCGCACTACGCTGCGGGAGCGTGGCGACGCGGTGACGGTGCCACGCGTGCAGATGCGAGAGTGCTGGTCTGCATCATCAATCACGCACATTACTGCAGAACACGGTGTCCATACCGTCTGGCCCCGAACCCACGCGCGTGAGTACGTGTTTCTCTGCATGTAAGCGTGTGATCAGTAACACAGCGCTTAAATGCGTTTTCAGTGTGTTGCACCACGCGTGATTTCTATACAAAGAGAGATACTTACAAACAATACAAGAACACGCACGCTCGCACTACGCTCCGTGATGCGAGGTAGTGTGTGGATCGATCATGTATATTTCAATTTTCAATTTATTTAATTTATTCATATACAATTTACATTGTGTTTGAACTTACAGCATGAAACATGAATATAAACTTCAAATTATTTCACATTGAAAATAATAATAATAATAATAATAATATTCTACCACATTCACACAGCGCCATCTAGCCCCAAATTAAGCAATTATATTTGCTTGTGTTATGGGTACTAAACAACTGATATACTACTTATATACATTTTTTTTTTTGTAAATACATACATATTATAGATAAATTACACCCAGACACAGAACAAACAATAATGCTCATCACACAAAGGTTTGTCCTGGGTGGGAATCGAACCCACGACCTCTGGCTTAGCAGTCAGGGTCACTAACCACTAGACCAACAGGCCAGTCGAGTCAAAATGCTCCTGGCGCCGCTGCCGGCCTATGCCACTCCGGTGAGGTGTAAAACGGCCGTTTGTTTCTTGTAGTTCGTTTACGAGAGCTTTTATGGAACCACACCTCATTTTATTAGCATGTCTGTTAATTTACCATAGCCCATAGACAAATTTCATCTATCGATATCGATAAACTGTCAGAAGGTATCGTAGCACTATTAAACTTCTATTTGTCTCTGAGTGTGTACGCTTTATTCTCCTAATAGTCCTTCTATGCTTTAGTACTTGTTCTGTGCAATCACCTAATAAAATCTAGATGGTCGACGTAATGAACCTCTTTGGTAGACTTGTTCGCCGACTTGTCGGAGAAGTCGCGTTCGTTGATCACAGTTTAATCAAAGATTTAAATAATGAACATTATTATAAACCTTTAAAATAAAAGATATATCACTTATCTGGTACATTATTACCTGCACGTGAAGTTCACAGCGGTTGTTATCTTAGACAAAGAATTACTATAATAAGGTTGTCTTATTTATTCACTAGCGACCCGCCCCGGCTTCGCACGGGTGCAATGCTGATACTATATTTAGTAACAGCATAGCCCGTGCGAAGAAAAACAAATGCTGTAAACGTTGTATTCATACATTCTGTAGTATATTTAGTTTTACTACAGAATTCCGGCCCCCTGCCACTATATCCCTCCCTGCATTTTTAATCTGTAATATCTTTGAAAATATTTATTTAAAATACATGCTCAAAGGGGCATTATTGATTTATATTAAATGCACAATGTATTTAAGCTACTTAATTTGATAAGGATAAATGTTGTCTTGCTTAAAATCGCTTCGAAAATAAACCATTATTTCTTATAAAATGTAAAGGATAAAAATGATTATTGTGGGTTATCCCTTAGAGATACACATTTATTATCGAGGACTCTTTTGTAGACCTTTTTAAGGTGTACAATTCTGTAGTACATTATTTTGATCTATCTTATAGGGTTTAGCCAGCGTTGCAATGTGAGCGCAAAAAATTTGTTTATTTACGACATCACATTAAAAACATCTAAATTTATCAATGTTTCTCTACTATATTATGAATGTTAATATACATATAAACCTTCCTCTTGAATCACCTTATCTATTAAAAAAACCCGCATCAAAATCCGTTGCGTAGTATTAAAGATCTAAGCATACATAGGGACAGACAGCGGGAACCGACTTTGTTTTATACTATGTAGGTAGTGATGATATGGTGGTTAAGTATCTTAAACTTTCTAAATCAACGCGCAATTTTCTTAGTTTTCTTGCATAAGAACCTTCTCCTAACAATAACAAACACAACAAAAAAAGAATTAACGAAATTGGTCGAGCCGTTCACGCCTGATGCCATGACCAAGGGAAATAGGGATTCATTTTTATATATATAGATTACACATTGGGTGATAACTTGTCTAGCCAACAGGCCCAACAGCCCACCTGATGGTAATACCAGAGGCTCTGCAAAGCTCTGCTGAACACTGAAAACGAAAGTTACTAAAATATCACAAGCAATAGACCTACAACGATGTAAGTGTAAGCCAATAGAAGTTTTTTTAATATTATTTGTTTTACCTTACAGCAATAGGAAGTCTTGTGTACCTCCTTGTGTTAATTTATTTTATATTTATGGGCTTCGAGACTAAGCATGCTATCTGAAGGTAAATGGTAACCACCGAGAAGCACAATATTGTCTGTAGCCCCGTCTACACTCTAACTATGAGAAAATAACATTTATTAGGAAATCACTTTGCATAATACAATAATCAAACTTTTCTTTTCTTAAATTATGAATCACAGCAACATTACGTCGTAAATGATAAGAGAAAAATCAAAATAAAAAAATCTTTTTGACGTTGACAATACGGAGATACGGGGACAATATGGTGATACTTTATGGCAATATGGTGACAAGTCTATTCCGGTGTCCAATCACTGCCGTCAGAGCCTGAAAAGGCAATTCTTTCACAATTATCACACAGGAACAGTAACTGTAGTGACTCAGTACCAGTACATTCTTGGTGGTAACTCTTCCTACAGTTCATGCACTCCACCCGGATGGGTACACTAATGGGTAAACGAAACTGTATAGCTTCGTTTATTGCTTTGAAGTGCCTCTTCAAAGTAGACCATGGTTTGGCATACTCCTTGGATAACTTTGACTACCTTCAAGTAAGCATCTTATAAGCATGAAGTGCCATAATTCCTTCGTACATCGCCCTTCATTATGCGCTTTTGTTTGCCGGACAACTCGTTTCTGTAAGAAAAATCATCAAATTCGTAAGGTCGATAGTTGACCAAATTAAATTCAAACCGCAATTTTCAAAAACAGTAAGACGCAAAATTTATTGAAAATATAACAAATGTAATGTGTTTAATAATACGGTGATATTTACGTAGGTACTGATTTTCCTCCATTTTTCACTTATTTGCTCGCGAATCGAGCGAACGGCGACCAGCAGCGACAACAGCTCACGACTTGAATAGGCAGGGCACGTTTCTAACGTCAGTTCATTAGAAAACCGTAACTAACAATCGCGCTGGGCAATATTAGCAAAGGTAAAACCAAAATTGTCACCATATTGCCAAAAATCACCAAATAGCCAACCTTTACTATACTTCTATTAGCTGCGCACTGCGGCTTTGCCCGCGTCAGCCGTTTCGGCGGTGAGAGGTAACAAACACACACAAACACACATACATACATACATACATACATACATACATACATACATTCACACATACAGACAAACTTTTGCATTTTTAATATTAATAATAAATAATAATAAAGTTTTAATCAAAGGAGAATAATAATATAATAAATAAATAAATGGTAACTTACAAAAATTTTAATAATCTGGCGATTAAAAAGAGTGTCTTGAGTTTCTCGCCAGTTCTTCTCATGGCTCTATCCTAATGCCAGCGAACTGGATGTAGGTTAATTTGTTGACATTTTGTAATTTTTAACGTTAATAAGTTCAATTAACCTATATGAATAAATATCTTCTGATTTGATTTGATTTAAGCAATGGGATTTGGCAGCATGAAACAAATATACTTCTAATTGGCAGTGTAAAACACACTTGACAAAAGTATTAATAAATAAAAATTTAAGACGTATCGCCTTAAGCCTTTTCACACAAACGTTACTTGTGGTGATTACCTACCTTCTATAAAAGTTATTCGCACTGACATTTGTCTTATCCTAATCCTAAACAGGTCTAGAAATCAACGTGTGTAAGTATGAGTACAATGCTGCATTCTTCTATAGTGGATCGAGTTCCTAAGTAAGAGCGAGAAGCATGTACCACCATGTATGTGTGTGTGTGAGTCCAGACAGCTACTCATACGAAAGGCAATACAAAAGGAAAATAAGTAAAATGGTCGTGTGGAAAAGCGAGACGAGATGGGCGTGGCGACAGAAAGGCGGTACATTTTTCTGGTAAACTCCGCCCAACGGAAAATGTTCGGGGCCCGCCTTCACGCCATTACAGCACAAACCACATTTAAAACAGGCTATCTACATTCAAATACATGTTATCCTGTTCACTCATTCATGTCACAGTTTAATTGAATTTATTTTCTACAGTTTTTTGTTTAACATCTGTACGTATAACTACGAGTATTATGTACCTACTCGTATTTATGCGTTTAATAAATTACGTCACATATATTTTATATCAACAAATTTGTCAAATAGTCGGTAACCAAATTGCACAGTCCGCAGGTACGGTAAGTACCTACGATATGTAAGCCAGGCTTGAAAAAAATATAGTAAAAGTTAGTAAAGTTTTAGTTATAATCTTCTATATTTATTAATATATATATAAGCGAAAGGCCACTTACTCGCTCACACACTTTGTGACATGAACATGATTATTTGCATTGTTCTGGGCGTTTCTATGTATATACAACCTATAACAGGTTTACTTTGGGATTAGATGACGTTGTGTAGTTGTTGTGATATTATTATATGATATTATTATTTTCTATCTGAAATAATTACGTAACTACTATATTTGTTTTATTTTTATTTGTTTTTCTATGGCTGCTCAACATCGTGCTAATATAGTAAGCCACGTGACTAACGATTGGTGAAGATTTAGAAACCAACTAAATCCCTCACCTCATATGGTAGGAAAAGCCTTTATCTAGCCGTCAGGGGTAGGTTGAATATACTTGTTAATTCATACTGTTTCTAGGTGGCAGACTTGTAGCAAAATTTGGGGAGTCAGACTGGTTTCATTTCAAACTAGAAGTTTCACATACAGGCGAAAGTTTAGAAGTATGCATTTTTGTTACTTAATCATGTCTAAAAACCGGATTTAAATGTGATTCGCGAAAGAGACAGATTATTCTTGCCGTAAGATCAGGCAGGCAATATTCTCATACAGGCACACATCTGAATTTTAACGCGAACAAAGTCGCGGGCATCAACTAGTCTATCTATACATAAAAAATTGCTTGTCCTGACTGATCTATCAGCGCACAGCCAAAACCGTATACTCTATAAAACTGAAATTGGGACATACCTACTTCTATTTTATAATGTAAGCGCGTTCTAAGAAAAACTTTTTAAAAATCATCCTTTATGCGGATAAAAAGGATTAAAACGATTGTATGGATTTTTTTTGGTAGCTGCATGGTCAGATTAACTTGAAACGTAGTCTCAATGTTCCCTATAATTAAATTAATTTTTATGTCAACATTTTTTAAAAATCAACACATAGAGCAGGGTTCCCAAACCGTGCGCCGCGGCGCGGCGCCCTGGTGCGCAGTTGAAAGTAAAGAGGAGCGCCGGCGCCGCTAGTCGATCCTCTATCATTATCTGATATCTTAAAACAAAACAAGTATTCGCGAATTCCATTAAGTCAACAATAATTTGAGCGCTCGCATCGTATAGGTACCTACTCACGTCGCTGTCGCGTCATCGTAGCTCACTCGCTGATAAGTACCTCTATGCACTTGAAAACCTATTAATATTTTCTTTCTACTGTATTTATTTCAAATCAATAGCTAAGGCACCGTGACAAAACTTTAAACTTGTAGGTAAGTATGCCGTGGCGGCCTAAAAAAGAATGGGTACCCCTGCTATAGAGTATTGATTCGCATTGCGCATTCTTTATTTATCAAACAAAATAATTCAAGTCGCAATTTTCAGCTCTGCAAATTCGCATTACGACGATTTGCAGTGTGTGAGTCATATAAGTAACACATCCATAAAATTTTGAGAACTGTAAATTTCTAAGTACCTACTTCATTTGTATGATTTAGATTTACTAGATACTATTAGAGATTAAGTAGTACGATGAGCAACTTAAAATTGTAATCTTTAACCCATATTATATGCCCTTACAGTTGTTAACGACCCAAAAGTAAGTCTTCACTTCTAATACGTACTGAAGAGAATCTATTTTATAATATTGATTTAATTTAATTTATTAAAGAACGTATTTAATGCACGTATAAGCTACTGTGCTAATTTGCAATTATTTCAAATGATATTTATTTGTATACGTTAATTATTCGAAAAAGTTTGTGCCCGAGCGGAGAGAAATGTGAGTAAGTATTTTGTGTGTATTATGTTAGGTCTATATTATTAAAAAAACAGTTTTCATAGTAAATTAAATTATTTATTTCATAGATTTAGATATTTGTTTCTTTTTGTTTTAGTAATCAATAATTGTTAACTATTTTTGGGTTGGTAACGACCCCGTGTGGGCACATATTAACATGTATAAAACATGACATGTGCCCACGGGGTCCTTACCAACATTGTGTTATCATTTGCTTTGAGGTCTCTCTCTGCACGTGCGCTCTGTGAACGAAATAGCTGGTGTTTGATGACGATGAAGACACCCAGGGCATCAATGTTTACATAGATACGCCTTGTGATAGAAATATTTCGAAAGTCGACTTAGGGGAAAAGTCAGGAGCGCAGTTCTTCATGATGCAGAACCAAGGCAACGGTAAGCTTCACTAATTGATTATACAAGTTCTTTGTACCTTACCTATCAAAATAAGTGTGCTCCTCCACCGCTACGATCTTTACTAACACTTACCAAAGAGGAAAATACTACAAAAATATGGCAATTTGAAATTTCAGCCAGGGCCAGGTCAACAAGAGGACCAATTTGTCATGTTTCTGTTAGAAAACATTTAGCTTAACATAGCTACAATTCTTACCGATCAGGTCAGAAACATGTCAATGTTTTGCAGCAGTTCATGCGTATTGCACTATTATTATGGCATAGTGTTATTATGTTCTTATCCTACCTATTTTGATTACTTGAAGTTTCCTAATAAAGACTGATGATTAGCATTATAGTTACTGTTTTAATTTTACTTGTTCTTATTCCATATTGATGGGCGATTATATATCATCCCGACGGGATAAGTTGATGATAAGTTTTTATTATTTTTGCTTTGCCAACCGATCCCACTTTAAAAATATATATGCAATATAAATATGTACACACGTGAACAAAAGTGTTTGGGGAAAGAATTGACACACCATCACTTGGTTATACTGATATATTAAAAATCACAGTCGTTTGATTAAGTAACAGAAATCTAAATGTAAATAAGTAGTTTACGAATTTAAAGCAACAGTACTTACTGGAATACCGAATAGATAGTGATAGATATCTAATGACGACGCATTTCATGACTTCTTATTGGTTGATTTATAGATTTAGTATCACCCTATTAAATTAAATAAGCATTTATGAATGACATTTTTAAGAGTTTCCATAAACAATATAATTTATAATTTGTATTCACGTAAAAAAATAGCTAGTCGCTATTATTGTTTTTGTTTTGTTTTGCTTGAGCACCGGCAAATAGATCAATACTAGTAGTACTATTGATGAAAATATGCAATGTTTCTTGTGTGATGTAATTGTAATATTGTGATTGATGTGATTAAGTGGTTAATTTATTCTTGTTAAAACAAAGATGCGATGCATTTTCAAAACGTTCACCAATTCAAGTAGAAAGTAATTTATTTGGTTATAAAAGACAAACTATAGGTAGAAGAAATTAGGTATGTACGTAAAATGTAATAATAAATAAGTATTTATAGCAATTAATCATTTATTTACATAAGCGGTTTCACTTATATTTACACAGTAGGGAATCGGTACGTAGTCTCTTGTGTTTTTCGTGTTAATATTCTCTAAGTTACAAAACGTTAGTAATACCTACCTATTTACTTACCAAGAATAAATTTTAAATCCGCAAAGAAGTAAGTATTTTCAGTTATTTTGAGGTGACCACTCAAAATTATCATAATCGTTAATCAACACATTTCGGCAAATTACATTGGTTCATTCCCGTTGTCCTCTTATATGCATTCTGATGTAAGCTTAGTTTTTAGCATGAAAAAAAGAAAAAGGGAATAAAATAATGTTATCTGCGCTTTTGTTCCGCAGCTGCAAGGACGCGCGCGAAGCCGGCGCATTATTTTTAAGATTGCTCCGTTTATCATAGTTACTATTGACTGCACCTACTATTTGACTGCACCGTTGGTCTAGTGGTTAGTGTAACTGACTGCGACGCCGGGTGTCGTGGGTTCAATTTCCGCGGAAGGCAAATATTTGTGTGATGAACACTTGTATTTGTCTTTAGTTTGGGTGTTTTCTATGTATTCTATGTATGTATTAAAAAAAAAAGTACGTACCTATATGTATTATATTTCAATTATCTAGTACCCATAACACAAGCTCTGCTTAGCTTGGGGCTAGATGACGATGTGTGATAGTGTCCACATATTATATTATATTATATTACTATATAGGAAACTTAACTTGGAATGATTACGATACATTTAAAACAATAAACAAATAATTAAATTAGTTTAAGATTGTGTACTTACCTATTTTTTTTAGGCAAATTGAGAGCATTATAATTCACAATAATCTACTATTTCTATAAAATTCGTTATATAAAAAATCCTACTTGAAAACAAGGTCTAAATACCAATATTCCATACACTTTGTTTCGAATACTGGTATTCAGCCTACTCACACATAATAGTAAAGAAAAATAAATACGGGGACTGTGGGCAAACGGGAAGTATTTTTAAATATTTAATTGAAGTACCGCTGTCTAATGTCAATGTGAAAATATCTAAATTCGAAACATATTAAGAGATCCTCTCAATATCTCCTATTTTGATAACATTCTTGACTGTGATGGGCTGAATGCAGCTAGTCATATTCGCACAGTGCGACGAGTTGACCTTCTACTGCACATAACTCAAGCGAGTACATTTGTGCGTTTGTGGTTGCGTTGTTGTTTTCATAAAACTATGTCTAACACTTTTTTTCGTGTCTGTACAAATCATCTAATATATCAATAGGATCAGTTGCCCGGTTAAAAACATTCGTTAGGTCAACTAGTTACGTGGGATAAGTTCGAGCGGCCTCTGTTGACTAAAAAGTCTATTACAACCCCTATTAACGGTGTTAAAAAAGTTCTGGGCATATATGGGATCTTAGTACTTACCTTATATTTATTGTGTCTAGAAATAGTACATTATATTGTTTTATTGGAATTTAATCTCTTACTAACTAATTAGCTTACCGCCAGCAACTTCGCTTGCGTGGACCACAAAAATTGTCTCATATAAACTTAGCAATCCCATTTCACGCCTATGAATTTTTTTTTAAATACTGAAATACGTATTCGCTAAATTATTTTAAAGAACATTAATGTCAAGTTTCAAGTTCATCTAACCGTAAATAAAATATTTCTCATACAGACTTTGTAATCCTTCTATCTTTGTAATTAAGCATTTTTTTTAAATAAACATACGAAGGAGTGACATGGGATTACTAATTTTGTATGGAAAATAATTAAGCCAATAGGTGTTACAGCATTTTCTAAATAAACACTCCTTCAACTTAGCCTTTGATCTACCTAAAATAAATTAAGCTTAACCTAGCATTTTGTAGTACATAAAACATGGCACAAAAATAAAAGTAATTAATACATTTGTGACACTTTAAAGCTGTCTAATGGCATGAAAAATTTCATCCAATACAGTGTGATGGTTTCTGTCGGCAAAATAAGAATGAAGCCAGACTGTTTGCCACGATTACATGCAAAAAATAATGCTACTATAAATGAGTCAAATTTGGGCAGATTTGCACTACTCAGCATTTATATAGCTTGGCTCCGTTTCGTCAAATTTCTATATGCACAAATTAAAATATTTTATAGTAGCTAGCCTACCTACTTAAATCTTCTCAGCAAACTGCTAACTACCAAGTGTATAATCTATGCTGCTAACGTTAAAACACTAATTGCGAGTAATGTGACGTCACACAATGCTCAAACATGGCCGGCCGCGTTTGAGTTCTTGTAATCCCACATAAAAAAACTCTAATTTATTATAGAATACATTCATATTATAACCAGTCAAATAGTCCAAATATTAGACAAAATGAATTAGAATCTCAAATTCAAACATGCGTAGTCCAAAATAAACGTGTTAAATTTTTGTATACGGCAGTAATCCACAGTTACCCTCGGTTTCTGAAAATCTGATCAACGAAAAATTAACTAATCACCTGTTAAATCTCATGTGAAGTGCCAGTTGGGTTGCTAAAAGCATGAATAATTAGTTTAATTTGATCTAGTTAGTAACTAATTAGATCAAATAAAACTAATTATCCACGCTTTTTGCATGCTTTCAGGTACTTTACATGAGATTTAACAGCTGATTAGTTAATTTTTCGTTGATCAGCCTTTCAGAAACTGGGGGTTAGTCGTCTTTTGTTTAAAACAGTGTTTACGTTTACACAATTCGAAACATAAAATAGCGTAAATGGGTCTTTTATTTCAACTCATTTCTACTGTATTAAGTAAGTATTTTATTTTGTTTTATTTTTTTTATTATACTTACTATTATATTTATGTCAAATAAAAATTATTATTATGCAAACAAACTAATTAATCAGATATTTAGATGCTGGTCAATAAGTCAGATGTGGTATCTACTCATTAAAATTAGGTTTATCCAGTACCATATTAAAGTGGTTCAAGTTGTACAACAGTCATTGTCGCAATACCTCCCCTCCTAAGTGTTGTGAAATTAAAATGACGCTAACCGCATGTATGCGGTCAGCGTCATTTTAATTCCACAACACTTATTATTTTTAACAGAGTGTTAAAAAGTAGCCCGATATACGTTTTAAAATATCACATGAAAATTGCTTTGTTTTATTCTACTTTTGTAACAAGAATACAAAATTGTGTCTCACACCGAAGACGTTGATTGATAGCTGGGCGGCAATTACTTAAAAAAAGACGCTATCACATATTTTCGCCATATATTACACAACGTGGCAAGGTCACGTTTTATTTAATATACGTTGGTGGTTCATTTAGTACACGTGGTTCAAAGTTGACCTACACACCCTACGTACGTACTTGCCTACATTACGCAGTACACTTTCTGGCCGTGATATCAATCTAAGTAAGTACCTAGATATTTGTCAATTAACATCAGTGTTCGAAAAGTACTGTTCATGAATCTCTGTTGTTTTTTTATAACAGTAGGAAGCTTGGTCCAGAAATCTTTCCATTTCTGACAGAATACAGTGTAAAATCTTCTTCTTGGCAATGATTTACGATAACAATATTTATACGTATAATTATAGGTTTACTGTCCCGGAAAGTGTTATTATAAATTAAATAACAAACGTATGCATGCGTTTATTTCAACAGACAGTAAGTAGCTGCAGTGATGTGACTGCACCCGATCTACGTTGACACGTATCAACCCCTTCACCGCAGGATCGGTGCAAATTACCCCCGACATCCATCACATGGACCGAACGGTCGGTCGGCCACTGACGACTCCCGACTGGTATAACCGGCAGCATTGTGGCCAGACTACTATTCCTCATTTAGCGCCAATTTAATTTCAAATTTAAACGTAATGACTGCATTAAGATATTAATTATTATTTAATACAGATTGTATTTCAAATCGCATTACAAAGGCTCTATAATCCTGTAACTAAAAATTGTACCTATTCGTAACCACAACAGTAAGTTCACCTTAAATTAACTACCTATAGATAATGAACATTTTTAAATAAAGGTACTCAATTGTATGCAAACATCTTTTCATCATTTTTCATCTAAGTTAAAAACCTTTTTGCGTCATAGATAGCAAGCAAAGCGAATATACGCTGGTACATTTTAAGAATACCGAACAATCAACGTATATATATTCGTTTTATATTTAAAAATTGATAAAAACTATATTTCTCCCCTTATCTACTATTTGAGAAATATCCATCGGCAACTGATATGTAAATACCCTCTGACTTAAAGGTTCGGGAAATTCTCATATTTATATTATAGTTGTTATTTATTTTCTCTGGTGAGCCGTAAAATATCGTTGTATGGAAATGTGAGGATTTACACCGTGTTATAGTTTGACAAGATGACAGTTATACGAAAAGACCAGTTAGGTGCGGGGAGCGATGGAGGGTTATGAAAGTACACCCGCGTTTGAGTTGTCCTGTTAACTCGTTTATTGCCATCTTCCATTCTTTATGTTGCCCCATTCTCCCTTTCTGATGTCATCGCATTTTATTGAATTATATGAAACATCTAAACAAAGTACGTAAAACAACATCTTACATGTCTATACAAAATTATATAATGTTTGACTGTGTCTAATATCGAAGAAGTCAAGTGAAATGTTTAGGTGCGGCACATAGTTTTCTTTGTTCGTCGAACCGTGTAATCAAATGCAATACAATACAAGGAGCTTTGCTCCGCTTTAGATGAAGCTACGCCTACTACGAGAACTTCTAACGTTAAAAAAATAAGTTTAAAAACTAAAACCCAACTCCGGCCATGAATGTGTTCTTAAAAGTACAAAACAAGGTCCTTCCGTCTCGCAAGTATATCATTGAGTGCTATGTGTAGAGGTAAGATAACCATACTATATATTATTATATTATATTCTTGTTTCGTACTTCTAAGACCACATTCATAGCCGGAGTTGGGTTATAGTTTTTAAACTTATTTTTTATTTGTATTACTTTGGAGTGCTAATTTTGCGAGAAAATAAGAAATTAATTAATATAATTTAATATAATTTTTTTTAAATATTTGCATCCTAGAAACAAAATTAATGTGTAATAGAACGACACAGTCTACTATTTGTAATTGTTGTGTAGATACTCTTAAGGCTGAACACTGTCTGTCAAGATACAGGTTACCCTAGTTTGAGAGGCAGGGTTACTTTTACTGTACACATTTAAATCATACAACAATGTTACACTGTAATAAAACCTTTGTTTTTTACACTCATCTGTACCTTTTTTTTGAACAATAAATTATTATTATTATTATTATATTATAATATGCAAACAAGGTAGTGAATGAAAGCTAATAATGTACTTAAACTCAAAATCAGTGAATTTAAACAACCTGTCATTTGATACCCATACCCATCACGATATATTTGAAAATTAGTTTTTTAATCAAGTACTGTCCTCCAAAGTGCGTCATATTGAATTTAGTGAGACGGAACCTAGCCTACCAGCGGACGGTCAAGACGTTCGTTGGTTCCTTTTTAATGATACCTCATGTGTCATATTATGATGGCTAGCTTAGAAGAGACGAGGGAACAGATGAACATACATACGTAGTATAGTAGTATAGTACACACACACATAGCTTGAAAAATCCGTTTGGCTTTTCGCAGTCGGGTAATTATTTTTAGTATAAATCTATACTATTATAATTATATTAGCGGAAGAGTTTGTTTGTTTTTTTGAACGCGCTAATCTCTGGAACTACCAGTCGGATATTAAAAATTATTTCGCGTATGATAGGCCATTCTCGAGGAAGGTTCTAAGCTATGTAACATCACGCTACTAGCGACGGGAGCAGAGCAGTAAGCAAAGACGCGGGTGATCCCGCGCCGCGGAAAGCTAGTATAAAATATTGGGTATTTGTAGCTTGATTACCTATATGAAAATGTATTATCTAACACACTAGAAAATTTCACTAACGATAAAGAATTGATGCTCACCGCACGTTGTCCAACAGTATCTGATAAGACTACCTAAGCATCCACAGTGACATATGCTTTATCCTGTTTCAATCACACTATTCTGAATCTTGTTGCTATAGGATAAGGTGCAGTCTCGCTTACGTACATATAAATTTACACACGTATGAATTGCACATTTAGTCGCGAGGGTGCGAAAACTTGTTGTTATCTTCAACGAGGCCAATTTCAGCAAATGGATACTAAGTCCTAACTCTCGTATCTTTTTTATGTCGTACGGTGTTCGCGTTCTTTTAAAATATCGACATATCTCGTACAAACAACCGCGTGTGTGCGCCGAATGCGCCGACACGCAATTTAGAAAGGATTTGCTTTACTGCCTCCAGCTCTACCGTGGCTTGGTGGACTTTAAACATTATTGATGATCACTTACGTACGTCGCACGATCAATTTTTATTGGTATTTAATATGATTTTTTATTTGTATGAAATTGTTGAAATATATAGTTTAAATAACATTGTTCTTAATATTTGCTTTACGTTACTTAAACAGAGTGTTTTTAATATTTGATTACTAGGTTTCATTTGACAGCTCGGCACATACTTACTTACTATCAGATTATAATAATAATAATATCAGCCGGTTTACTGTCCCACTGCAGGGCAAAGGCCTCTTCTCATATACAGAAGGTATAAGCATTAATCACTACGCTTGGTCAAGGTGGATTGGCAATTTCAGACTTTTGAGTCCAGGTTGTTTTCCTTCACCGTCAGTCAGAAATGTCCAAGATAAACTTAGAAAGTACATATGTGACTAATCACATTGGTACTTGCCCAGATTCGAACCCACTCTCCGTGTTAACGAAGCAGGTGTCTTATCCACTGGGCCATTTCGACTTTTTAAATTATATTAAGTACATTACATCTTTATCAGATTATACTAAAACAAAATTGTTGACGGGATTAAAAGATTTTGTTTACAACACCCGAGCGTTAATGTGATGTCGTAGCTTTTAGCCCGCACTTAGCACTGTCCCGATAATGTTTAGTGGGTGCGTGTCAGTGGCCGTCGGCCGCGCCGCTACTTCGCGCCTCGCTGCCCGCCCTTTGACAGCAAACCATGCGAGAAGTCATTCACTTATCAACGCGATCTAATGCCGACATTTTTCCCGTTTTTTCCCCATCTTTTCGCGTGAACGACTGTGTTCCAAACGTGATATAATTGAATCAGCGGCCCCATTCCACGTTAAACGAAGATTGTTGCAAATTAATTCGGACAGACGTAAAATAAACAAATTTAGTTGTTACAGGACATATTATATTAAGTTGTCAAATCTTATTAATGTGTCTTATCCATAAAATCGTGTTTAACCAACATTTATAATAATAATAATAATTTCACAACAACTACACGTAACGCCATCTAGACCCAATATAAGCATATTTATATAGCTTGTGTTATGGGTTCTAGAATGCGGATATACATACATAAGTTTTTTTTTTTTGTAAATACATACAAATTATACATAGAAACACCCAAAACAATGCAAATAGACATATTCAAGCACACAAATATTTGCACTGAGTGGGCATCGAACCCGCGACCTCTGCGTGGCAGTCCATACACAGTACCACCGAACCACAAAGCTTTAATTTTAAGTGATTATTCTCATTTAAGACTTGTTATCATCTTATTTTGTTCTTCTGTTGTCGGTGAGGACTTGTTTTCTGTCTTTTTTTTTTTGGCCTATTCTGGCCTCTTTAACTTGTTTTTTGAAACTTTGTCATGGACTTTTCTTTCTATTTTCATTCAATTTTTCATCTAATTTGGTCTTGAAAAAGTTATCATTTAGTTTTTAACGTAATTTTTATCAAGAAGTCACTAAATAGGTTTAGATATTATATTTGATTGGTAATATAGGAAAGACACCAATAATGGACACTCTAATTTGTAGTATTTTGAAATATCATTCTTCTTCTTCGTCATTACGCTCTTGGCAAAGCGATCGTGGTCGTCATATCGTACTATTGGAGGGGGCAGATTTCATTCGCCTCACGACGTCTCGCCAGCTCTCCCTGTTGGAGGTCATCTGCTGCATTAGTTGAAGGAGCCGGCCACACGCACGAATGAGTGACCTCCCGCGCGGTCTAGTGCCTTTTACTTTTCCCTGGAAAACGAGACGTTCTATGCAACAGTTGTCGCGTCTGGAAACGTTTTCGAAGAAGAAGAATATCATTATTATTTGTGATTGTTTCAAAACAATACAGATGGAAAATCTAAGATCCTGTGTTTATTCTACCTTTCTGCTGTATTTTATGTGAAACTGCAAAGATTTTAATGTAATTAACAAATAAAAGCCTCATTTTTTTGCACTAGTGATGGACTGTTACACTAGTTATGATGAAAACACATTGTGTCGTTAAGACGGTGTTGTTTTCATCTTAATTGCATGCTTAACCCAAGCACAAAAAAAGCTTTTTATTTGAATAAAGCCATTAAATTGAAAAGCAAACTTTTACATACCTTACTAATAATTCTCATAACAACAGCCGCGAATATAATATTTTCACCTTGAGCACCTTGTGCCTTCCGCCAAATTAAATTCAAATACTGAATTTAAAAAAGCCGTAAAGCATTGATAGCTTGATGTTTTTTGTTTACAGTCAACTAACATGAAAAATTAATTCCTAGTTCTACAAATTACTGGTGCAATTACCTTATTTTGATATCACTACAACTTCATATAAAAAAAGAGTACACCATTCTAGCAAGTCTCTTAATAATTTCTGTTTTCTCGATTAGGCAAAACCGTATTACATTTCATCATAATAATAATAATAAATAATAATAATTTCATTTCATTATACAAGACAAAATAAATGGATAACCTTTTCATAGTAAGATCATGTTATAATCCTACTAATATTATAAAAGCGAAAGTTTGTGTGTGTATGTGTGTGTGAGTTTGTTACCACTCAGCGCCTAAACGGCTGAATCGATTCCAATCAAAATTGGTATGTAGACAGATTCGGTGCCGGAGACGGCCATGGGTTAAAATCTGGAAAATCGGTCTGGTTCCTGAGGGATACAAAACATATTATATGCGCGGGCAAAGCCGTGGTGCGCAGCTAGTATTATTTAGTTTTGTACATATTCATTTTATTAAATAACAAAAGAAAATATTTCCGCAAGAATCTTTTTAAATTTTCATCTCTCAAAACATCTCTACATCGTCGCATTAAATAGATTTTACAGTAGGGCGCAAAACACGATAAGAGGATAAAATAGAAATATTTAAAAGCGAGCTACACCGGTAATTACCTACGTACGAGTGCAATCGAAATAAAAAGGTAGTTCCGGCGAGTAAAGGAAAGGCTTTGGCGGCTCGTTTTACGGCAAGTGTAATACAATTTGAAAGGAGTATCAAAGCGACGCTCAAAGCCCTGTCTCCCGCTGTTGCAGCTATACACACTATACTATTTTATCTTTTCATTTCCCCGTAGATTGCATCCGACAATTTTTTTCTTTTATTATAACAATTTAATCATGACATTTTCCTATATAGGACGGAATACGATTTGATGGAATTGGCTTATTACTTGAAGTAAAAGTAAGCTACAGCAAATATTAATTTATGATTACTGTATGGTGAGAGTCTATGACCTTTGAACATTACACTATAACGGTGTAGATGGACAATTGAGAACTAAATTCAGGATTCATCATTATATATTATATCCATCAAACATCATTATGTTTTTATTCGTCCAAGGTAAAAAAAAACATGTATAAACTTATGACTAGGTATATACGTTTTTATAAAGTACTTATCTAATGCGTGTATTCTTCATAATCTACCAAATCTTCTACTAGGTATCTTAATTTTCGAACGATTGACTTCAGTGCTCAGAACCCAAGTTTACTCGTACTTTAATTTTCAGCACTCGTAAACATTCAATTTTCATGTGTTTCACATCTAAATAGTGTTGGTACAAACACCGCTGGGCACAGTTTGCGGTCAAGTAGTGCAACGGCCGCTGCGTTTTGTCGGTGCTTTTTGCTGTGTGCTAGGCTGCGGACACCCCTGACCGTGCCATATATCCTGCACCGAAATAGGGCTGTTATTCACCACTGTACGATAATAATTTTAATAAAACATCTTATGTTGTTGTAAAATCTATCTACTTACATAACTATTTTGTATCTTAATACTGGATTAAACTCTTGCCTACCAGTGAAACATTACAATAGGTTATTACTAGTCATATGAATTTGCGTTATTAGTCGAGGCTTCGTCCAAATAGCGTCGCTCAGTCTGACCAGTAGCGATTTATCATCTTTTCACCTATCGAACTTGAGATTATAAATGTTTAAAACATGTAAAGTTTGTTCGTTAATACAATTAGTGTTGATCGATGGTTGTGTATCCCATGCCTAGTCGGTAGGCGGGCTTGGCGGATGACGACGTGTTTTGCGCCGCGTGACACGTGACGCTGTAATTAGTGCATGACCGCTGCCCGACGGGCACGTCCGTCGCAGCGTGCTACCAACATCCACAACGTCACTACTCCACATTGTTTATGTTGGTAACACACGATTATATTAAACTCTTTACTGTTTATTAACATCATTTCGTTCATATTGCTCGGTACATAAAATCTTGGATTTGTTACCAACTTATTGAACTATGTATGTTTGAATATGTAATGAAACGTTGAAATATTGTATACAGTATTACTTTGTATTGCAGTCTTTATTCACAGAAACTACTAGTTCGACCTATAAATTCTCAATCTTACCGAATAGAAGCTACATGATATGTAGATGATGGAAATATTCTGCAGCATACACGTACTCATTACTCTATTGTCTTGCAGATACCAAATATTAAAAAGAAAAATTACGAAATATAAAAGAAAAATAAAACTCACGAATAGTTCTGAAAAATGTTAGAAAGTGTGATTCATATTAAATAGGAAGCAGAGGGTTTCAGTTGTGCCTGTGTCACAATCAATTCGCGGTAAATTATATAAAAAATACATTTCAAGCTTCAGTTGACTACGAGATGGTTTCTTTATTAGTTTTCCCCGGGGCGCGCGCAGGCTCTGCGCCTAGCGGGGGACGTGTGAAAAAAATCTTAGCGGGATTAAGGGCCCGTATAACAGGCTCCAAGGCGGACTTATTGCCGTAATACAATCTCTGTTATGTCGTGCACGGATTACCCGTAGCGGTGTGTTTCTACAAAAACATCGTTTCATGCAAACTCATGCGACTTAATACGATGTACTTTGCATACATTATTCGTACATATTATCCATATTTGTATCACTCGACTCGTTGTTGATACATTGATAACGATTTATTTATATAAAACAAGTTTGACTCAAATAAATCATAGCAAAGTAACGTCTGTTCAAAGCTCAAGTTGCAAATCCCCGCAAATTGAAAAGGCCATTATCGAGTGCAAGCAATTTACACGCAGCTGGTGCTACGGGGCTCGAGTATTCGCTCGTGGTTACGCGCCGTAGCCGCTACGAACCGCTACAAATGTATATTCGCACTTTTGAAAATAAATTTAAATTATATTATCTAGGTACTTATTTCGTGCATTACTTTTTGTTTGTTTACACACGTTATTTTAAATAACCTGATATATAATCTAGTATCAAATAGGCATAATTAAGTTGACTTCGCATTAACAAAGGTTTTTATTTCAGTACTAACAGAATTTTATAAACAAAAATTCGTAAGCGTTTAATTAAGAGTCCCTCTTATTGGTCGACTGAGCTTACTCCTCACAATGTTACGTTTTCTTGAAGTGTAAATTCTTTCAGTACTTACAAATTAATTATTAATTATATTTGTGAAACGGGTCTACTATATAATTATGTGTACAAATTGTGTGAGCTTAAAATATTTAATTTAATTATTTATGTAGGTAGGTATATTAAATCTAAGTGATAGGGTGACTAGGAATCTTACATGGTAGTAAGTCGTAGCCACTGCTCACAAACTTAGGAAATGCAAGAAGCCTTTTTGCTTTTAAAACGTAAAACAATTTTAATATCATCAAAAAAAGAATTTTCTTTCTCGTCAGCTGTAGTCGCTAGGGTCGGATCTCGTAAATAAGTGATATGTCGAGCAGTGCGCCATGTGAAGAATTGAAAATAGCGCCACAGGGTAACGCGCAACTTATGACCGCCTATTCCGCGTTCAACTGAACTAAGTGAAATAACATTACATAAAATTCACTTAGATGTTTTATTATAAAAGATTCTTGTATGGTAATGGCTTGTGGTGTAAGTGGTTGGGACAGATTTCAACAATTCAAATTTAAATGTTAGTAAGTACTATTTGTTGTAATAATAAGTTAGGAATAATTTTAAGGAAAACTGAGCATCACAGGCAGGTTTCGTATAAGGTATTTTTATTAGCTATGATGGCCAATGAGCTAATACTTTCATTTCAGCCAAAATGCGTCGACTGCCAAGGTATTTTCTTAAAGTTCAAATAATTAATAATGAAAAAATGTATCAGTACTAGTAACTTAACCATATTATAACACAGTATTGTGTTATGTTGTGTTCCTCTTACAATATGTAAGAGGTAGAGATGCCAGTATAACCTCTACTGATCAAAAATACTATTAATATTAATTGCTGAATTCGGACGTAACATTTGGTTTCCACATTGAGCTTTTTGTAGCTGAACATTTACATGTGACAATCATGGTGAAATGCAAATCACATAGAAATTAATTAATAAACGAAATCGTTTATCATTTGATTGCGGCTGCAGATCAAGAGCGGCTCGCAACGCTATTAATTGGTCATGATACCTCAAATTATATTAAAACAATATTGGTCGGTTGAGGGAGGGCCATTTAATATTAAGCTGCGTCATTTCAATTTATTAAAGGACTTTCAAATAAATTGTATTTTGCTTCTTGATGTATATGATTTGATCAATATTGCATACCTACCTATTATTTGACTTCTTCTTCTTTTGTATTACATATTCACTACTTACTCATTCCTTTTTTTTTAAAATTAACTATTAGAAACCTAAAAAAAACCAATGGGTGTCTTTTAAATGTAGGTGATTACCAGTATATAGGTATAACTACATATAAAATATTTTGACATTGGGGAGCCTGTCGATAAGGTATTTAAAGATACTTAAAGATATTTATGCTCATTAATATATTATTATAATATACTAGCTTCCTTGACTTTTACGATTTATATAATATATAGACTGTAAAATGATATATAATATATATTTATAGTCTTTAAACAAATAATTTCTTATCAAAATATGCCTTAATATACCCCATACTTACCTTACCTCTGATGATTCGTCAAAGCGTCGGCATTGCTCCGTTTCCGCAGAATTTCGCGCGTTTAATATCAGGATAACATCTGTAAAACCAGCAGATTGACTTAATGGTGTTTGCAAAGTTTCGCGCAGAGAAAATTTTAGTTCGCCGCGAGTACCACTAATGCCGGGCGTGAGGTAGAAGACTGAGAGGGGCTCGATTAGTGGCAGCTGTCATTCCTCGCGAATATGTTGTTTAACTGAGAACATGAAATCTAGAAACGCAATGAGATTCGTGTAATATGCTCGTACTAGCTCAAAGTTGCATACTGCGTTTGCTTCTTATGATAGAATTGGAGAATATCTTAAAACACAATGACATGTTGGTTTTTAAAACCGAAGGCTGATTAGAAGTCTGTATTAAATTTCTTAAAGCTTGCATATTTATATTATATAGATATATCTGATGGTAAAGTATAATCGCTTTATAGATGTATCGTTATAGCAAATGCCACCTCCAATCTGTCGAATATCGTGTGTGTAAGCGAGCGGTTCAACCGCACCTGTCAGAATATTAGATCGGCGACATTAATCTGTCGCCGCAAAGCGCTGCCGTCAGCCCCCGCTTCCACCCGCCTGACGAATACCAGTTTCCGACATAACGCAAGCAATCAAAAACCGAAAACCAAATTCTAAAGTCGCGGTTTCGACCGTTCGCATCTCAATGTCCGGCTTTTAACGACTATTTTGTATCTTCGTCGTACATATTTTCTGTCGGTACATACTAAATTGTACTAAGGCTAACAGATTTTTCTAGAAACTTGCTGCTTATTTATACACTAGCTTTCCGCAGCGCGGTGTCACCCGCGTCTTTGCTTACTGCTCTGCTCCCGTCGCCAGTAGCGTGATGTTACATAGCCTTCCTCAGGAGCTGGATATCATACGCAAAAATTATTATTCAAATCCAACTGGTAGTTCCAGAGATTAACGCGTTCAAACAAACAAACAAACTCTTCCGCTTTATGTATAGTATAGATTACTTAGCAATGAGTCTAACTAAATAAATAACTAGTGTATTTTATTTAACCGCGATATTGCTAAATTTATGGCGTGGTATTTCTTAAATCTGCAGTGTAATACATGGAATTTAATTCAACGATTATACATACTTACATACTCAATTATAAGTACATATATTTTATATGATTGTTCTGTTTTTACCTGAAAAATAAAAACAAAACTTACAAATTTTTCGTTCGCGTGTTCTTGAGAGAAGGGCTGCTATTGACTTATGTATTGATAATGATCATTATAATTATTCCTTTTTGATATATTTTTATTAATTATTAATGACATGATGCCCAAGCTTTATTTCAACAGTTACACATAAAATAAAATATAATACTAAGTAACATTGTTTTATTAAAATTGTAAGTAAGTACTTGTAACATTGTTAAAATTTACAAATTGTAATTTGTGAAATAGAGGTACATTTTGAACTCTTGTGCTATAATAAGTTTAATCTTAAACATTTAACACAGTTCATATACCTTTTTAAAACCTTTTTGTAAAGCACATTATTTTAACTATTTATTTCGTCTTCAGAACATAAAAAGCTGTAATTACTTACATAAACAGTTCAGTGCATTGCCTGTGTCACTTTGCATGCTACTATGTAAGTTATCGTACTGACCTACCTTTTGATTAAATATTTTACACATCCCTACTTATTGGAGCCCAAGAAAACTCTCAATATCTAAATATTTGTGTACGACGAATGCTTATAACAATATTTGATGTAACTATCTAGTAAGTACCTATACCATAACATTGATATACTTATAAAGATCAACAAGGATAAAACACGGGGTTAAAAGCAACTAGTATGTAAAAGAAAGAATTTTGCAAACTGCCTTATAAAACGTAAAACATGCAATAAGGCCTCTTTGTTATTTTGTGGGGTCGAAACTTATTCATCCCGCAAATCCGATCATGTATGAAATAAATCCCGCCCGGTCACCGCTGATTGCATTGTCATGTCTAGTGGACGTTCGCTTGATAAACAACAATAGATCATCTTGCTATGGGCTTAAGATTCATTATTAGATGTACACAAACCGAACTTGCTGAAACCCACATCGTATCGGTTTGAACCAACGTGATTGGAATGTTTTATTCGACCCTTGGAACATATGAGACCGTTATGATGTATGTTTTTCCTTTTGATGTGGAATTTATCGTTGCACAATTTAGGTGATAATGTAATTAAAAGATTATAGGTGTAATTAATATCGGTCGCATGTGTTTAGTATAGGCCAATCGAAATGGGGTTATGGTCGCAGAAGGACGAAAGTGATTACAATGATATGAAGATACAACTTGGTCTTGTGTTTAAGTATCGGTACTAATCTTATTTGTTTTATTTGTTGCATACAGAAAGATACATAAAAAAGAGGATACAAATAAAATTTATGATACACCTGCCTTCCGCGGCGCGGTTTCACCCGCGCGTAATATAGTTTGTTGTATCCCTTTGGAACCAGGCAATTTTCGGGATAAAAAGTATGCCTATGTCCGTCTCCGGTACCGAATCTATCTACATACCAATTTTCATCGAAATCGGTTCAGCCGTTTATGCGCTGAGTGGTAACAAACACACACACACACATACAAACTTGCGCATTTATAATATTAGTTGGATCACTGGCAAAGTAAGTAAGACAAATCGAGCACACGCAAGTTTCTCTTAGAAAAAGTTTCCTAGATGGAATTGTAGTGATCCTTCTGGCGAGATGTGTATGGGTAAGTACAATAATAGCTAAGTATAGGTATGTACTTTCAGGTTTCAGCTGCAAGTACATTACAGTGGTTGGAGTCTCGACCGTGGCGTGTCTTCATTGCGTCAGGAACAGACCCAAGTCTGCTTATGAGACATCATCAAGATAAGTCATCTGGCTCTTCTTCGGCCCTAGGTAATAAAAAAATAATGAACGAAACATATCCATAAAATGCTAAGATATGGTAATAAATGTATTATGAACGGTGTCTCCTAGGTATCGGTCTACCGGATCAATAAATAGGTCTGCAAAATCATGCGAAGTCGAGCTACGACGGTTCATCGGTTCTCGGTTCACTGTGGACACACACTATACCTTGGCGAGTATGTTAGGCAGTCGGTCACGGTTGTTGCTGCAAAAATCTACGATAATTAAAATGAGTAATCATAGGCCTGAGAAGTCTGACTTATGTTCTAACCATATCCAGAACTGTAGTAAATTGGGCAGTCGAGTTTAAACAACAGTCACTTTATGCAAAATAATCACATAAAATCACACTGCGACTGGATTGGCACCGAGTAGATGGAATTCTGATTTTCTTTTTTGGTCGGATCCACACGTTGGCTCCTACGTTGACTTCAATGGCACTTGTTCATCTGGAACATAGCATTGGCCCTAACGTTGGGGCGAGCGTTGGTAGTTGGCCAGTTGTTGTAGTTCGTTATTTTGTGTTAGCGATCCAGGCACAAGTTGGAGGTTTGCTCGGAATATTTTTTTTTCGTGGGAAACGCATTACGCGTTCTTACCCGAGCGGGCCAGCAGCGGGTGTTTACGCCGGACTCTCCGGTCACACATAATAAGCGACCAGCATACCGATTAAAACCCAAGGTGTTCCTTCAGACGGCCAAATGTGCCGAGATTACGGGAATCGCTGGCGCATTCATCTGCAACCCCGACGGGTCACGGTCCACTACATTTTGGCAGACCCCGTCTGATTTATAGGGTTACACCACACCTCACGAGAGGCGCACGTGGAACACGAGAGTCGCACGTGGAACACGTGCGCGCAACCGTCTCAAGCCTCCACCAAGTGGTAAAAGCACGCTGGGCGCCCTCTACAAGTAATTTTTATAGAGATTTCTTCCTCGCAGTCCTCGCTCTGCGAGGTGGCGGCCCTCGTTCCTGACATGAGTCGGGTTTAAGAGTTAAAGAGTCTAGCAGCAAGCCGGGTACTTTTCTTCTCGTAATTTTTTGGAGAGGTTTTCTTCCTCGCAGCCCCTTCTCTAGAGGTGGCGGCCTTCGTTCCCGACTCACTTAGGCAAGTCAGGCTTACGAGTTCGCAGGACAGTGTCAGGAGGACTAACATAGCTGATACAGCCCCGCCCTACATGGACTCTCTACTATGACCTCTGCTGTTCAGAGGGACATGCGGAGAGATCCTCTTGGTATGCCATTGAAATACGTTCAATGGTTACTAAGCCCCTCCGCCATGGCAAGGCGAGAACCCTTCGTGGGCAAGGTTTGCTCAGACCTGTTGCTACACCCATTGTGTGAGTACCTCAAACACAAAGTGCTAACTGCAATTTCTTTACATGAACATGATTATTTGCATTGGGCTGCGTGTTTCTATCTATACATATAATAAAAATGTAACCGATCGCTGTCTGTACATGGAAGATATATGAAAAAAAATACTATTGGGACCTATATCAACGCAAATAGAACCCAAAACAATGATTTTTAAAATTTTTGTCTGTTTGTCTGTTTGTCTGTTTGTCTGTTTGTCTGTTTGTCTGTGCGTTTGTGCACGCTAATCTCAGAAACGGCTTATCCGATTTAAATATGGTTTTCACTAATATATTGTGGTAAGCTTCACTTAACATTTAGTGTTTGTTTCATGTCAATCGGTTCATAAATAAAAAAGTTATGCCAATTTAAAGAATCACATCGAACATTCGTTAATTTACTACGAAATCTTATAGAAGCAGATATTTTAACAGGTTGCGGAATAGCTGATAGTGTTTTTATTCCTCGAATTCCTGTCATTCTAAACAGTCTTTCATTTAGTTTTAAACGTGTCCAGTTTCCAGTGAGCCTATGTTTTGCGATGACTAATTAAAGTAATTAATTAATTAAGTAATTAAAGTAAAGGTAAGACACTAAAAGTTGTGGGTGTGGATCTAAGTATTAGCTGTTTTTCGGTCAGCTTTATGTGGCTCTATCACGTGTTAGCATTACTAGCAGCCTGTATGCTTTGATCCCTGATGGCTATACGTCTAATCCATACATCCATAGGTACATATTATAAAAGGCTTTGTCCTGACTGACTGACTGACTGACTGACAGACAACGTAAAGCCTAAACCGCTGGTCGTAGCGACTTGAAATTTGGAGGGTGTGTTTGTCTTAATGTCTAGAAGTGTACAAAGAAAGGGTTATTAAAAATTCAACCCTTAAGTGTATGAAAAGGGATGAAATCGATTGTATGAAACGTCTTCATTTTTTAAGTTACAGCTTTGAAATTTTGTTTTGGAACACTTTTATTTAAATAAAAAATACGCTCATATTTTTTTTTTACTGGGGTGGATTTATAGGAGTGAAATAAGGGATGAAATATTGTATGGAAAGATCTTTGCTTTTGAAGTTGGCGACTTGAATTTTGGAGGGAGGGGGAAGGGAGGGGGAGGAAGAGGGAAGGAAGGGAGAAGTGAGAGGAAAGTGCGGGGTTAGTGAGGGAGAAGTCAGGGGAAAGGGAAGGAAAGTCAGAGGGAAATCGAGTTCAAATTCACGCTAATCTCAAAAACGGCTTATCCGATTTAAATATGGTTTTCACTGATACATTGTGGTAAGCTTCACTTAACATTTAGTGTTTGTTTCATGTCAATCGGTTCATAAATAAAAACGTTATGCCAATTTAAATAATTACGTCATACATGTGGTATGTATTTAGCTTAGGTTAGTGTGTTTTTAAGTTAGGTTAACACGTCTTATTTCTTTATAAAAATGTAAATACTTTATCAGTTAAAATGTAAATAAAAGTTAGATTTATATTTTTCTGGACTTATTTTATTTTTTATGATAAAAACATGTTAACACGTCTCATTACGGAATAGGAATTAAGTAATAAGTTTAATTAAGTCGATGAGTCGTGAGTATTAAGTTTAATTAAGTCGATTTACGCTGATTTCAGCATGAATGGGTCGGATCGACCAGGGAAGTACTACCCTCTCATAGAAGATCGTTGTAAGAGTAATAGTATCCATATTATTGCGTTTCGTTCGGTAAGTGCGAGAGCCGGAGGCCCAACTGATGCAGAGATGACAATCCTCGCAGCATGTGTGGGACCAGCTGAGTATCCGTGGAGTCATTGTGTGGGTGGTGTGGGTCAACCCGCCGGCCAGTAAGACCCGTATAAATGGTGGTGCCGCTGGACGCCCGCGGCATTGTACAGGGGCCCAATTAGACCTAACCGTAGTATTACGGTAGTAGATCCAAGCTGGTTTCAGCATGAATGGGCCGGATCGTCCGGGGAAGTACTACCCTCTCATAAAAGATCGACGTAAGAGTAGCAGTATTCGTAATACTGCGTTTCGTTCGGTGAGTGAGAGTGCCAGGAGCCCAATTTCCCCCTTTCCTTTTTCCTCACTTCCCTCACTCCCCTAACCCCATTCCCAGCCACCATAGTGGAGGCCACCATACCAGCAGTTTAAAACGATGGCTTTTTGTATGGTGGCCACCACTTCTGGATTCCACTGACTGCTTACCATCAGGCGGGATGGAATCACTTTGGCAGGCTTATATATTTTAAAAAACCTTATAGCGATTTTAGTCCTCGGATTCCTCTCATTCCAAACCATTTCCCGTTTAGTTTTAAACGAGTTCAGTTTCCAGTGAGCCTATGTTTCGCGATGACAATTAATAAAGCCTAAGGTCAGACACTAAATGTTGTGACTGTGGATCTAAATATTAGCTGTTTTTTGCATGGTCTGCTTTATGTGGATTTGTCACGTGTAAGTAATCCTAGCAACCTGTATGGCTTTGATCCCCGATAGCTATACGTCTAAAATCGTATATAGAGAAGCATTTACTGTAAAGATTTTTCTTATTCACCTAAACGAAGATGTTTATAATTCAAAACAAACCAAAAGATATATCCAAAAAATGCTGTCCAAAATCACTATTCCACGCGGACGAAGTCGCGGGCACAGCTAGTGTATAATATGTATGTATTTACAAGAAAAAGTATTTTACCATATATATTTGCATTCTAGAACTAGATAGTCTAGATAGCGTTGTGTAGTTGTTGTGTTATTATTATTTTTATTAAAGGACTATAAGTACCAGACACAACTCATCTCAGAAAGATTATAAACCAAAATAAATTGTAATATGCACTCAGTATTGTAAAGGCGTTTAGAGCAATTTCGATTTGGTATAGGACGTCTTCAAGTTAGCTCTGACGGGATAGAACTGATACAATGAGCCACGTGTGGACGCCGCATCAAACCAGCGTTGGGGCTAACGTGTGGCGCCCGTGTTACTCTATGACGACAGTGTATTTGTTCAATGACTATTCACTTTCGAAAATATATTGAAATAGGTTGTTAATTTGGTAACTTTTGCTTTTGAATTTCGCAATTGTACCACATTGGAAACAAAATATTCAATTTCTTTACTTACATGTATGGTGACTTAGTAACAACATACGGCCATAAAAACCTGAACTAACAAAACAGATACATTATCATTATCTATTTCTACTATTATATAAAGCGGAATAGTTTGATTCTTTCTTTGTTTTTTTGAAGGCGCTAATTTCTGAAACTACCAGTTGGATATGAAAAATTCTTTTTGCATATCATAGCGCAGTTTTCGAGGAAAGTTATTGGCTATGTAACATCACCCTACTAGCGACGGGAGCGGAGCAGTAACCAAAGATGTAACCTAACGCGGGCGGGACTTAGCATTTGCATAATATAAGTCAGATACAAATCGATAACGCGAAGCTATAGACCACTATAGTTACAAGTTTTCGATTTCTAACCATATCAGCTTGCCCGCGAAATACCCACGTATACCTACTTATATTCGTGACTTGTGAATGCTGACGGGGTCTCGTAACATCAAACTTGTGCAATAACGAAAAAGACCGCGTCACGTCGGCGATGCCACCTGTTATCTTCTCAAAAAGTTTCATCACACACTGCTACTAATAGTCGAAAAACATACATTTATGTAGTATCTATATAAGCTGTGTCTTCTAATATACTGTGTATTTAAAATAACGCTTGGACTTTTTATTGTTTGTCACATTATCTTTATTTAAAATATGTACAGCGTTACTTGCGGGAACTGCGTAACTGATAAAGTGTCAGTAATTCACAACAAATTAAGGTATATTTGCATTGCAGAATTGGGCACCTAAGACTAAAAAAAATTGAATTTGGTATTATTACACAGTTTATCAATTATATCCAACAGTAACGTCATATCTTCGAGGGCGTCAGTAGTCAGTAATGGTTGATGACAAGGCAATCGACAAGAGCCTGTTTTTGACCTAAATATTGTCTAGTTGTGCGTGTATCCAACGCGAACAAACTTTGTTTGCAGCCAAGTATTCGTGAAAAGTCTAATGTATACTCGATGCTCGATATACTAATGGCCGCCTCTATCTCTCGATATGTAACATGACGATCTTGCATTATTAGTTCACGCACTGCGTCGATGTTTCGTGGCAATACAACTGATTTAGGCCGACCATCTTTTATTTTAGTCTGCGAGTTTACTCACTAAACCAGTGATACACAGTGGTCTTCGATGGTGCTTGATCCCCAAAAGTTGAACTGAGTTGAATGAAATGATGAAAACAAATTGACAGTCAGATGAAACAAACTTCCACAGCTAGAGTTCCATTTTCAAATGCAATAATTACTTTTTAAATATTAATAGAGGTCGCCCGTGGTCGAAATTCAACTCTAATAAATTTAAATTATAAGTTGAAACAGTTATTAGAAATATTAATATTTGACAATAGAACCTTATGGTTCTATTGTCAAATATTAATATTTCTTTAATCACAGATTGCGCCAAGGCTACACTGTTAATTAGCCTCCTGCATTCTTAACACCTTTATCATAGAAAAACTTTTGAAATATCATTTCATGCACATTTTAAATGAATTTCTAAAATTCACTTCTTCATTCACTATTATTATGTGTTCGTAATATAGATTCCTTATTCTTTGCATCTCACTCCGACCCGTATAGATATTCTTTCTTTTTTGTCTCTTACTTCCTGTTAATGTTTATGTCATGTGGCACAGTAAAAATAGAAAAAAAAACATTCGTGAAATTACTAAAACGATATGAGAAAAAGATTGTAGTAGTCAAAAAATACAAAAAGATCTTTGAACCAGCAATAATATTTTTTTTCCTTTATGATATTGTTAATTCAGATTACTGCTATACAATTTTCTTTTTTAATGGGATTTTAAATTAGATTTATGTTAGATATATTAGCGAGCGGTATTTCACTAATAACCATTTGAACAAACAATATTAATCTATTCTCAATTTGATCACAGACGTTAAAAGTGAAGAAAAGAGTAAAATAATGCGCTGACGGAGAAGTATGATATTTACACGCATACTAAACTCTTTTTTTATCTTTAAGGTTCTTATTGTTTGTCTGTATTATTATTTGTCATAATTTGTTTTATTCTTACTGAATGTCAAACTAAATGTCAAACATTATCCGTGTGAGTGTCAACATGATATTGTAGGTGTCAATAAATGGTATTGTGTGTAATGTTTTTTATTTATTTATGTAATTACTTATTAAGCTTAACTGTAAAAAATATTAGCATTCTGCACTTCTTCTCTATTTAGACTATAAGTGCGCAAAATTTCATACTCTTCCGTCCCCGCAATTTCCGTAAAAATGGATGCTAAGTTTTTGCTTCACGTATTAAGGCGAGGATTTCCTGGAGATAGGCACTCGAAGGTAGTATAAACGCTAGCCCAGCCTTGGCCTATACAGTACGACGTATTTATCTACGATCATCGTAAGATGACAGCGGCGGACCCGGCGCGACGTCACGCGTTGACAGTTTGCGCATGGCAAGCTCCGTATTGTAAAGCTCGTGCTACGCCACAATACAGACTCATACAGTAGGTACATTTTTTTATATAATTCATAAAAATCAGTATTTTGCTACAATGTTGTGTGCAATTTAATGTAGGCTTATTAAACCTAAAATGAAGGTATATTGGTGGTATTAAATAATCTTGTCGAAGTTACAATAAAATATTGGATAAACGTTACATACTAAAGTTAATTTTTTTATTTTATTTTTAATTATTGAACAACATGCACGAAAGTACATCGGTGGACTTAACGCTAAAAGCATTCTTTAGGAATCGGTTTAGGGTTAAGCTTAGGAATCAAAATCTGAGATGGAAGCCAAAAGAGACAAATCTTTGGAGACTACGTGCAATATAATTTACGCCATGTTTCACAATTTAAACCATTCATCAATAATTGACAGTTAAATAGTTGATGATTAAGAAAATAATAAAATAAATCAAATTACAAACACTTGTCTTAATAACCATTGACATAGGAACAACTAGACGTCGGTCTTATACAAAAATCATGCAAAAAGTGTCACACTTTAACCTATATAAGCGTAGATATCGATCCAATCTACTTCGAATTTTGCATAAACATTTTTACCAGAATTGATGGAAGATGTGTTCCATGTTTTATTAAAATTCATCCTATAAAGGAGCTAGAAAGGGAAAAGAAAGTTAATTTTGGGCATGATTTGCTTCGAAGTTGATATCAATACTCCTTAGTGCTTTTGATTTAAATATTTTATTTCGACACATGTTTGAAAACTCAATCAACCTACGTCAAATTAAGTTGCTATAGTTATTGTTGGATGGCAATTTTCTAAGCGAGATATTGTAATGAGAGTTTAAGTAAGGAATTTTTTTGCAAATTTTAATGTTTAATTTACAAAATGGATAATTCACATGTTTAAAGACAAAAGAAAATTGCTGAGAGGGTTTTCTAAAATGGAGCCCACAAGGTGGCAGTACCGATGCGTCAGATTTAGCTGTCAAGCGCTTTTTGAAAATTAACCTCTGATTGGCCCAATGTGACGTGTCTGTGAATGGTGCCAATTGGTGGCGAAATTTCCTAAACACCCTCATTGAGTACTATGATAACACAATCATTGCATCGAATAATTGAAATCCATCTCTCATACAGTAAATTACAGTACCCATTTTTGTTTTGCTACGGCGAGGATGGATACTTCACTTTTGTACCCCAGTAATATAAACATAGTGGTATCTGCTAGTTGTAGCTAGTAGTAAGTTTTTATTCTACCGTGTAATGATTAGTAACTGGTTATTCTCGAGGGGATTCTGTAGATAATTTATTCTTAGGATTCCTCCTAACACCATCAAATACCCCTTCTAATTCAAAAAGTGCAGAGTATAAAATCGAAATGTCACTTACTCAATCATCACGAAATCTCAGAAACTACAAGTGCTAGGAGTCTCAAATTTTGCTTGGGGGTTCCTTTTAGGACATAGGTGCTTACTGAGACGAGATTTTGCGAAGGGGGTTTAAAGGGATGACAAAGTTTGTATGAAACTTCTATAGTTTTTTATAAGAAATTACCTTTATTAAGTGGGACGAAGGATAATATCTATAATAATTATCCTAAGTCGCATAACCAAAGTACTCGACGAGAATCAACCACGGAAACAGGCTGGATTCCGAAACAGTTACTCAGTTGTAGACCATGTGCATGTAGTAAAGCAAATATTCGAGAAATACAAGGAATACAATTTACCAGTTTATTGCTGCTTTGTCGATTATAGCAAGGCCTTTGACTCCCTGGACCACAATAGGATTTGGATTGCCTTAAAGAATCAAGGTGTAGAAGAAAAGTACATCAGGATAATAAAGAACATCTACACTGGTGGTACAGCAAGAGTCAAGTTAGAAAGAGAAGGAGAAATTATCAATATCGAAAAGGGCGTACGGCAAGGTGACCCACTTTCTCCCAAACTATTTACTGCAACTCTCGAGGAAATTTTCAAGCAATTTGAGTGGGACGATTATGGCTTAAGAATTAATGGAGAGTATCTAACGAACTTGAGATTTGCGGACGATATAATTTTGTTCGCTAAGTCCTCCCAAGAACTTCAAAAAATGCTAACTGATCTCGACATACATAGCAGAGAGGTTGGCCTAAACATGAACACATTTAAAACCAAGGCAATAACAAATAGGGAAAAAGAAACAATTATGGTAAACAACCTCCCTATTGATTATGTGGATGAATATACATATTTGGGCCAAATCATTAGTGTAAACAACATGTCAAGCATGGAGATCGAGACACGTATAGGACATGCGTGGAAGAGATACTGGGCATACAGGGAAGTAATGAAAGACAAAAAAATAAACACCTCTCTCTCTCTCATCCTAACTTATGGATGCCAAACTTGGGCGCTCACAAAATCTGTGCAAACCAAACTCCGAACATGTCAGCGAAGCATGGAACGAAGCATGATGGGCAAGAGGAAAATAGACAATATGAATCACAATAAAATCAGGAAGACCACAAAGACTCAAGATGTGGTGCTTAAAATAAGAACTTTAAAGTGGAAATAGGCTGGCCATGTAATTAGAGGAAAAGAGAAGTGGAACAAACAAATTACACTGTGGTACCCAAGAGAGGGAAGGAGAAAGAAAGGAAAACCATTCAGACGATGGGAAGACGATTTGGTCCAGTCAGCTTGCAAAACCTAGACTAGAATGGCACAGGAGAGACAAGACTGGAGAGTGTTGGGGGAGGCCTTTGCCAAAGGGCACACAGATTAAAATAAAAACATAAATTTTTCTTAACTGTTGGAAAAAGAAAATTGAAAATCTAAAAGAAGGCTATAATAAATAAATAAAAAGTGGGACGAAGATTAAGTTTATTAGATTAGATTAGTGAGTTTTGACGGTAGTAAATCCACGCTGGTTTCAGCATGAATGGGCCGGATCGTCCGGGGAAGTACTACCCTCTTATAGAAGATAAGATAAGATATATAATATATAATAAGTTATCTTATCTTATTATATATATATATACTATATAATAAGATAAGATAAGATAAGATAGTAAGAGCAGTAGTATTAGTATCCGTACTACTGCGCTTCGCTCGGTGAGTGAAAGCGCCGGAGGCCCAATTTACCCCCCTTCCTCTTTCCTTACCTCCCTCATTCCCTTTCCCTAACCCCATTCCCAGCCGCTATAGTGGAGGTCACCATACCAGCAGTTTAAGAAGATGGTGTGGTGGCCACCACTTCTAGATTCCACTGACTGATTACCATCAGGCGGGGTGGAGTCACTTTGGTAGGCTAATATAAACAAGTCGCAAGTTTGTGTAAAATTTCGTCGTTTTACTGGTAGCGGGTATATAGATTTAAGTGGGATTTACCATGGAGACGAATTATACTGATATTTATTACAGATACATTGTACGATTGCCGTAAGAGAGGCACACATGAATATTCACGCGAACGAAGTCGCGCGCAACAGCTAGTCTTTAATATATAAATAATATTTAAAAAGTTTGAACGCATTTTATGATATTTTTTAAATTTTAGAAGTTTTTAACAATTCACATAACTACTAAAACAATAGCCTACTTACTGCAACACAAGATTCATGTGTGTTAATAGGATAATGATAACATTCAAAATAAGTTTTAATTAGTGATTTAGAAATAAAAGAGCCATTATATTGTTATTATTTTCTTAATTTTCGCTCATTTTAATGTTCCTTACTGTGATTCCTCTAATTTGTCGAGGATATATAATTTTAGACAAAAGTCTGTACATATAAAATTTTATAATTTTTCATCTATTTTTTTTTGTCAAAATTTATAATCTAACTAGCTTTCCGCGGCGTGGTTTCACCCACTTCTTAGCTTACTGCTCTGCTCTCGTCGCCAGTAGCGTGATGTTACATAACCTTCCTCGAGAACTGGGCTATCATAAGGGAAAAAAAATCCAGAGATTAGCGCGTTCAAATAAACAAACTCTGCCGCTTTATATAATAGTATAGATTTAGGATTTTAATGACAGTGGTTGTACTCGTACCAACTTGTAATACAAAGTCTAAACGTGACGTCATAATTACATGTAATGAACTTACTGCAACATTTCTATATTGTAACACCAATGAAACGTCAGTTTACCCAAAATACAACGCATTTTTAAATAATTTTAGATTTTATAATAAAAATGAAATCGTAACAGAAACATAATGTTAAAATGTACTTATTTACCTTTCTATTACTATTATTTGTTTAGCTTACGTACAGCTATTATTTTTTTTAATTACGCGCTTATTCCGGATAACAAAAAAAATTACACAGGTCCGACCTCTGACGCTGTCCCAGCGGGACTGAACGAGGAGCGCGGACGCCTCAGCAAGGATTAAAACTCACTATCTTAGGAAACGGAGAAGAAGACGTTCTAAATTTTACTTTTTGATTACCGAAAAACCCTACATTTCCAACAACAATTCATTTGATATAAGTTTCATTTCACAAAAACTAATATACACTGAATAAAATGGGTTTGATAATTAGTTTAGACTTATCTTTTAGACTAAAATCGATCGAGCCAAATTGCAGACATTGCGTATTGAATTACGGAAATTTATAGATTAGAAAATGAATAATGAAATGTATGATTTTCAGATTTTGATTCCATCTCGTTTAGGAATAAAACAGAAAACTAAGAATCTGTTTTTGAGCATTTGTGGGAAAAGCTCGCCTTATGTATAGATTTATGTATTGACCAGTTGCGGATTCTTAAGTAGCAGTCTATGGAATAATATTGCTAAGTATTTATATTAAAGAGTATGCATTTTGATTAATAAGTTTATGCACCAAGTTTTATTTCTGCATCACCCAAAGGATGACTGGTGGAGAATGCCTCTGGTATTAAGTCCGCTCTGTGCATTTACATTACATTTTGTACAAAAAATTAAAATAAATAAATAAAATTAATTTGATACTAGCACGATGTCGACCTACGCCGATATAATATATTGTAATTCGGGTCCCGTACATAATTTTGAATGACGTTGTAGCGACAGATCGTTGTTCATAATCACATACTTATATACATAGAATATCAAAAACTACATGTGCTACTAGTCTCAAATTTAGCATAGGGGTTCCTTTTAGGACATAGGTGCTCACTAAATACGGGATTTTGCAAAATTCATTTTCTATGGGGGTTAAAAAAGGTGGCAAAGTTTGTAAGAAATTTCAATAGTTTTAATAGTAGGTTTTCCAAATTACAACAAAAAAACTCACTATTTAAAGAAATTTAGTTAATTACTTTTTAAACAACCCTTACAAAGGGGTGAAATACGGGTGTAAGTTTGTAAGAAAAATCTCTATTTCAGCTAATAAAACAGTAATTCTAATCAAAGAAATATAATTCATCGTTAGAACCATTTTACGTAGATAAGAAAATGTTCTTTGCATTAAATAAATCAGAATACGTGTACCTTAAAAGATATCGAAAAATGTGAAAACTTAATTAATTTGTATTTTTTTTACTACAACGCAAAGGCAGAACATTATTTTAATTTTTTGGTACCTATACCAATTTACTCGCGGGCATAACGCCACACGGCGGACACAGAAATGTGATGATTATAGTGATATTGTTCTATCTTTATGGGCGGTTCGCTTGTTAATAAAATACAACATTTACAAGTAATAACTACTTTTAAGCTTCATTTTACCATTTCGATTGTACAAGTATAATGTAAATCGAGGTTTAAATCTAAATAGGTGTGATCTAGCTAACAAGAGTTTTAAGTCGTGTAGACGCGTTAACCCCATTATCAGGGCGGGCTTAACCGTCGCTAAGCCGTGCGGACAGCGGTCGATTTATGATAGCAAGCAATTTGCTCAATCTGATCGCTTATTGGCCATTGGATTGTCCAACGTAACTAATTATAGGTAATTAACCGAAACAAATTAATATAAAAATGTTTTCGATAAGGCCATGTTGTTATTACATTAAATATTATTAACAGCAGCTATAGAAAAAGCACCAGTAATGGACACTGTAAGCGCAAATTAGTAGTATTTTCTTAATTTCATCAATAATGGTGACTATAGCAATACAAAACATATTGAAAATTGAAGGTACTGTTTTACTAAATTTTATTTTATTTTTATTTTTTTATTTTCTGGTTAAGGGTATACAGTGGTGTTAACCAGTGTTATCAGTACATTGAATATTGTTCTCCTTGATCTACATTAATGGCATGCAAATTTTATTAATATTTAAATCATAATTTCGTATAAGTATGTAGTAAGTAGTAAAAGTTTAAATAAATATTCTAGTATAAATTTAAGACTCGGTTTAGTACAATTTCATAATACAATAAATTAAATCAAACAGCCAAGTATTCTAAGGTGTAAAATAATAAATTCATTTTATTGGGATTATGTCAAATAAGAAATAAAAATGTCAATATGGCAATTATGTGTAAAATAATAAAAATAAAACGAGAAAAAAATAGTAATGATAATAATATTCTTGTATGAAATAATAAAAATGTCAATGATGTATAAAATAAAAATGATAAAACTGTCAGCATAATTATTTAAGTGTGTCCAGTAGATGGTGACGTATTTACATTATTTACTTTCGAGAAAATCGTTAACTTTATAATAGCTTTTGTTGCCTAGAAAGTCATGTAATTTCTGCTATATTTAATGGATTATGCAATTGGTTTTAATTTTTTATCTTAATTTCATGCTTAACCCAAGCACTGAAAATCATTCTGGTTTGAATAAGCCTAATATATTTTTTTATATACAACTTTTTATATAAATTGAAAGGCAAACTTCTATCTACCTCACTAATAATTTTAGTAACAACAGTCGCTAATATTATTTTTCAACACCACGAGGCCCTTGTGCCTCCTGCCAAATTAAATTCACAAACTAAATTAAAAAAAAATTACATACATTAATAGCTCAATGACTGTACGCGAATGACATAAAGTTAGAGCTAGAGAACTTATCTAGAGAACCGATTAATGTATCTAAATTACCTTTTTGTAGTCATGGATTACTGATCTGGATGAAAAAATATATTTTTACCACATATAACTACAACATTAAAAATGTTCATTGAAAATTTAACGTCTAGAAATAGAATAACTGTTCTTTTTTTGTAACAAGTGCTACAATTTTGTTAGTTCTACGCACGGCTACGAATGCCTCCGAATCGCTACGAGCCGCGCGCTAATCTCTCGATCCGCTAAAGCCGTGTATTTCACGGCTCTTTATTACATTAATTTAAATGTTTGCGTGGCGGATTGCCGCCGATCTGCTCCCTTCAACACGACATATATACAGCCATCTGATCACTGCTGTAATGAATGCTACGTGGACTTAACAAGATAATCAATGTGACGAAATCGTTTATATCAAACGTTAGATAAAAACCTTATAGCGAAAAATGGTATGTTTAATTAATGTAACTAGCCTATAACTATAAGTCCGCAACGTCCGTCGTGTGGTAACAAACACACACACACATATACACACACACAAACTTTCGAATATATAGTATTAGTGGGATGATAATTAATCGAAACATGGTATAGTCAAATACTTTGAAAACGAATGAGTATACAACGTATAGGTTATATTAATATGAAAATAAACTATTTATTATTAAAAACTACTTGGAGCCACCTAGGTGAAGGGGACCGGCTGCTTAGGCACCGGTTTTGCAGATATCTCCTGTTCTATGCGTAAAATCTGACCCGGCAAAGATGGCACACCAATGCTGATAAGCAACCGGTGGTGGTAGATTTGGCGGGGCAGTGAAGTCTTGTGGAAGGCTTGAGGGCGACAGCAGAGATCAAAAGTGCTTGTC
Source organism: Parascotia fuliginaria (assembly GCA_963082885.1). Taxonomy (NCBI): domain Eukaryota; kingdom Metazoa; phylum Arthropoda; class Insecta; order Lepidoptera; family Erebidae; genus Parascotia; species Parascotia fuliginaria. The sequence continues at coordinate 18,502,563 of OY720170.1, read as the reverse complement.
GGCCATTCACTGCATCCCTCTCCAGTCGTAGCGGCTTGCCGTTCCACTGGGCGTAGAAGGGCGAGAACGAGAGAGTGCGTCTATGTCAGCGCAATCACTTATGCACTTAAATATGTCACGCGCAACTGACTGCTTCTGATTACCGGACCCTGAATAAGACCCACGGCGATGGGCTGAGGTAGAGGCTGAGTTGTGGTGCACACCCAGTTTTGTCTGAAGCCTGCACGTACGGCGGCCTAAGGAGAGTGGTGAAAAACTGTGTAGATTGGGCAGCACTTTAGGTGAGCAGCCCTATTTAGGGAGGCACTGCTTTCCCCGCTCAGCCGGCGAAGGGGCTAGAAAAGGTGCCCCAAAAAAATGCTTGTACAATTGGGGAAGTAGTAACCGCGGCTGCTTATGCACCCAACTACTCGCCGTCGACGTCACAGAAAAAACAAAACAAAAACATCAGTTATGACTTTCGGCATGAAACGTGTGCACATTAATGGACAATGACAGAAGCCTTTGTCCGGAGCGTAAAACTGCTGTTGTAGCAGGCGAACTTGGTCGCTACAATGTAGATGTAGCTGCGCTAAGCGAAACACGTCTAGCTGACCAAGGCAAGCTTGAGGAAATTGGCGGTGGCTATACATTCTTCTGGAAGGGAAGATCTCAGACTGAATGACGGTTAGCTGGCGTAGGGTTTTCTATTAAATCCACTATAGCAAAAAAGCTGCCGGAATGACCGCATTATTACTTTGCACCTTCACCTTCAATACAACAACTTCTTGAATGTGATAAGCGTATATGCACCAACTATGAGTAACGAGGACAGTATCAAAGATCAATTTTATGAAGAACTTTGTTAATGCCTTAGCAATATACGCCCGAACGAGCAAATACTGGTGCTAGGCGATTTGAACGCAAGAGTTGGCAGAGATGTGATTGTGGCCGGGCGTGATATGGGAATTATGGTGTGGGCAATATGAATAGTATCGGACAGTTACCACTTACACTATGTGCTCAATTTGACCTCACCATTACTAACACCCTGTTTAGGCTTCGTGACTTACTGACACTAGCTGAAGTAGTTCAAGCTATAAAAGAGCAGAAAAATAAAAAAGCAGTAGGTGTTGATAACATTGCCGGAGAACTGCATAAATATAGAGGAGAGCAACTTCATACTTTAATCTGGCAAATTTTCGATCGTTTGGAACGAGTAAACAATACCACCTGAATTTAGAATATCCCGTATACAGTCTCTATATAAAAACAAAGGAGACCGTTCAGACTGCAACTCCTACCGGGGTATATCGCTCCCCGCTGTACCTGGGAAGATATTCGCCAGAGTTCTTCTTAACCGACTTTTACCAGTCTCTGAAAAGATTTTACCAGAAACCCAATTCAGATTTCGTCCTGATAGGGGCACCCGCGAAGCAATTTTTCCATCCGGCAACTTCAGGAAAAAGTCGTGAACAAAGCCAACCTTTGTATATGTGTTTTGTGGACCTGGAGAAAGCTTTTGACTGTGTGCCGCGGGAAGCTCTCTGGACGATACTGGCAAAACTAGGCTGTCCTGAGAAGTTTGTTCGAATGATTCGCCTACTTCATGACGAAATGTTCTGTTGTGTGACATACAATGGCGATCAGTCTGAGTTTTTCCTGACAGTTCTGGTATCAAGCAAGGATGTGTGCTTGCACCAACCTTGTTTGCCTTTACTTTTCTTTCGTTGTCAGTGAAGCACTCGAACAAACTTCTGCTGGTATCAGAATACATTTCCGGACTGATGGAGGCCTTTTCAACCTGACGAGATTAAAAGCCCATACTAAAGTATCATACGCATTAATAACGGAGATCTGCTATGCGGATGACCTATGTTTTGTAGCTAATTCTCCACAAGAGCTTCAAAACCTGATTACGAACCTTCAGGAAATCTGTTGCCGTTTTAGTCTCAGAATCAGTGTGAAGAAGACTGAGGTTTTGGCAATGGACTCTCTCGGAGCTACAGAACCTCTTAAGGTTTACATTGGCGATACTGAACTTAAGCAGGTAGATAAATTTAAGTACCTAGGTAGCACAATTACGTCAAAGTGCGACCTCGACGCCGAAACAAATCATCGCGTAAGTGCTGCATCAGGTGCTTTCGGTAAACTGCGAACTAAGGTTCTACACTCGCATGATCTGAAGCTATCGACAAAAATCTCTGTTTATAAGGCCATAGTTCTCCCAAATCTTTTATATTCCTCCGAGACATGGGTCCTCTATAGGAAACACATACGGATGCTGGAAAGGTTTCATTTGAAATGCCTACGAGACATTCTAAAAATAAAGTGGTCAGACAGGGTAAGAAATACCGAAGTGCTCCACGGCATAGAAGCGTATCTAATACGGCGGCAGCTCCGATGGTGTGGACATATCTTCACGAATGGCTGATGAAAGGGTAGCGAAACGCATCTTTTTCTCTGAACTCCAGAAAGGTGAGCGAAAGCAAGGTGGCCAGTTCTTACGCTTCAAGGATGTTTAAAAAAGACACATGAAGAGGTGCAATATTGATCCCCAGAAATGAGAGGGGAAGGCCGGTTGCCGCACTGAGTGGAGGTGCTTGGTGAGAAATAAAGTAAACGACATTGAAGAGCAGAGGAAATCCGAACTCGATGCAAAACGCGATGCTCTTAAGGCTAAACCACCAACAGCCATCATTGATCATCCTAGCTCCTCTACTAATTAGTGGTAGTCACCATAGCTGAAATCGACTGGGCAGTATATATACTTATGAGTGAAGTGCTTGTGTAAGAACTGCCAATGTTTAAACAATATCTACTATACTTACTGGTACTTACATATTGCATATTACAAAGTAAGGTACTTTTAACTATAATAATATCTGATAAGGTAAATACAAAAAACTATTTATCCAATACATAAAGTAATATAAATAGTATGAGCATGACTCTGTCTTATATAAATAGCAATGTTGGTAGATACAATTAATTTATTGGCCAAAAATGCATGGTAGCACTTTTATTGAGCATTTATAATTTTGTATTTACAATATTAATAAATAATGATAGTTTAGTAAAATATGCAACGTAGCGAGTAGCTTGCACAAGGATTACGAATGCCGGCGCACCTGACTGCGGAACAACAAACGGCTGTAATTAGTCAGGCTAAACTGTCACCAAGCAAACGAAAATATTTACTATACTCAAAAGCGTTAAGTTATTGCTATATAATCCGATAAACGAAGATATCACGCTCGAAAATTGTGTTATCGTCGCTGTAAAGCGTTCACAAGTCGCCGCTTTACGAGGGCAGGCGCCGGGGACATGCAAACATAAAAATTCTCTATCGAGACTAATAGGAGAGAAACAAATAAAAGGATACGTAAATAGAAGCGTCAGATAAATTCCAGTGGGGCTGGAGTAGGTGCGCGTAAATCCGCGCGATTTGTATCTGTGACAGGGAGTGCGGGCCCCGCGGACCCCGCGTTTACCGCTCCTGCCACCACTCGTCCTCACCCCTCTTCATCCAATTAATACTATAAATATTTTTCTCTAATATCTTCGTAAATATTGCTATAATCACCTGCTCAATACACGGTCGTGTCCTTGTGGGTTAGGTGGTCACCTTGCTTGATAGTTTGACCTTTGGCTTGCTTCATGTCGCTGAGTTAAAACACTCTTAACTTAAGCATTACACATAAGAAAAATTTAAAATTTAAGATTTAGATACAACTCTACATTATAGCTTTAGACCTAGCTGATACTGTTAGGGCTATTTACGTGCGTAGGTACCTACCTAAGTTGATGCACTGCAAGCCACTTCTGTATTGGGTACTGTTCGGTATAAAGCAATAATAAATAAGTACCTATGTGAATAATTGTAAAAAATAAACTTTACTTAAGTATAACAAAAATAAATAATATTTAAGCTATTAGTAGTGTGGTAAACAATACTTATTTAAGACAATATTAATTGACAAAAATATGTTAGTGAAACTGAGCGGCAGGTCACGTTTATGCAAATTATATTAAATCAGAAACGCTTAATAACAACTGTGGCTCTATACTCCTGTAAAGAGATGCTATTACACCAATCAAAACGCAATTTTAGAGTACTAATTACGGCCGACATGTTTTATGGTTGAGCTTTAATCTCGAACAGTTGGAATGACACGGACGTTTGCATGATTAAATACACCACGGTGACTGCGACCCTTCTGATTTCTATTTGAAAATATTGTATTCCGAGGGGCATTCTTAGGTACTAGTATAATTTACGTCATATCCAAATTCTATCAAAATAAAATTTATACTGATATTAGTATCAGTGACAGGGTGGTTGGGAGAAGCCTATATCTAACAATAGATTGTCTTTCGGCAGAAATAATCAAGATATTTTTTCTACTCTATAGATGATTTTACCTAAGTTTAACAATTTGCTAAAAAATGTGGCTAGCTATAGCAGAGTACCTACAAATAAATATTTATTAAATCTACTAAAAATGCAAAAAAGCATGCAAGGTGCTCAACGTGGATTAGGCTAGGCGCTCAACGCTCAGGTGCTCTGCGGACTGTTGCTCTGGGTGGAGTATGTTAAAAAATCGGCTTCAGTTCGGTTCGTTAGGTAGGCAGGCAGGTAGGCATATTGCTTTTTGTGGTTACCTATTTAGCTGGTGCCAGATATTAAACACATGAATATAAGTAAGTACATTTAAGAAACTGACGTCGTACAATCGGTAACTAAAGAGCGATGTCGAGTGATATAGGTATTACATACCTATATTATCACTCGATGTCGATTTTTAAGTGTACAACATTATTCCATGATATCTACCTAAAGATATTCATTGTTTTTTATAAGTCAATAATAAATCGATTACCTATTTATTATTATATCTATCAACGGAAATCATAATAATAGCATTCCTGACGATACGACGGCGACGCCGACGTCAACACTATAAGAAGTCTACGTGCAAATCACGCACCGTGACGCGAACGATCCTCAATAGTACGGTGTAAACGGTTGAACCCGTGCGCACCTGTGACCGCAGCGCTAAGCCCACAACTTAGCACCCCCAGTTCAACACATACACACTCTTACTGCACACACATTACCAGAAATACTGAGCTTAGAATATACTGACACGTAATATGTTAATACCAATAAGTACGAACAAGATTATCCACAATGAACATTTAAAATAATACTTTGTTCTATTATTTATGATTCTGGATTATCTAGATAAATCTCGAGAAGGTCAGCCTACGAGATGTAAAACGTGTATAATAATTATATTCAATCTAACAAATATTTAAGGACCTACCTGTTTACCTACACAATCATTTAGGTAAGTATCAATATGTAAAGTACGATTAGAGATTTGACATTTAGCTATCCAAATAATCATAAGAAAATAATTTACAAATTTTGTACAATATCTACATGAAACACGTTTTCGCAAATGTCGCGAGCGAGAATCGAATACGAAGCTTGGCGTAACGGTATTATTATAGTGTGGTTACCATCTTAAGGTTAACTGCTAAACCAAATGTGTAATCTTTAACGAAAACCTAATTCAATATTATAATTATGTAATAGTTACCGAAGTTTATCACGTAGGTATTTTTGGGCATTTAAATCTTAATAATAAGGATTCAAATGCCAAATATCTTCTATTAATTTAACCAAAACAGAAACTACGGTGAATAAATAAACCTAACCATTGAACTTATCTCCATCGTAATTATAATATTTCAAGAAGACACTAAAACGTAATTACTTTTAAAAACAACGCCAACTCTTGCAAACTCATCGCGATCCGTACAAAGTGCTCATTTAAAAAGCCAAATAAGTGGCGTATCACGGAGCGTTTCTTAAGAAGTCTCGTCGCAAACTACGTTAAAATGATTTAATTCCCCTCTGATAGCGTTACGAGCGGCGCTATTATTGAGATCGCCGGCTTGGCCGCTCCCGGCTAATAAACGCTTATCAACGCTCTCATTATCACACCCTTAACATCACTTTAATGTCTTGCTCTTGAACAAAACATATTTAATCACATTTTTCCCCGGCAGCGGAAAACTTTTAAATTTCATAAATTCACAGCGACGAGGACGTAGCGACAACGCTTCACGGCGACGATGAAGAAGGCGGAGCGTTTAGTTATTTTGAAAGATAGATTTTTGTTTTGAACATTTGTTTACCAATTTATAAGTTACTAATGATTACTTTATGTCATACATGAAAACTAGGTGACATCTATGAATACAAATTATACCTACTTTATAATTATCTTCTCACTGAAACAAGAAACAATTCTTAGATCAGCTATATTTTATACAATCCATGATAATATATTACAAATATCATGAAAAATATTGTAAACGCTAATGTATGGTGTCCAAATTCGGCAGTACGTAACGTACGCGTGTAAAGTGCAAAGATGTCCCGCGGCGTCTTTCTTGCCACCACTCTACGCCTTGATCTTTTAAGCCCGATTTTACTGCTGGTTGGCGACACTAAATTATAATATAACAGCTCATAAATTTCTGAAACTATCCTTCGTTGACACGCCGATTTAAGGATTTCTAGTGTAGCTTTAATATTGAAGACGAACAACCCGAACAACAGACAATAAATATGTTGCGAAATGTTCTTATTTTTACATAATTCTAATTATGTTACTATACTACTGTGTGTGTGTGTGTGTGTGGGAATCTTTGTTACCACTCAGAGCCTAAACGGCAGAACCGATTTTGATGAAAATTACATAGATTCGGTGCCGGAGACGGACATAGCATTTTTATTCCGAAGATCGGTCGGGTTCCCGAGTTACATATCATTTTCCGCGCGGGCGAAACTGTAGGACGCAGCTAGCAGATAATAATTGTTAAATATGTAGTAACAAAGTAAATGCCTGCAAAAATCAATAACACAATTCTATATGTAAGTTACATATGGTGTACAATAAAGCATATTCTATTCTATTCTATATCGTACCGGATTGGACGGACATTTAAATCAAGACACAAAGCCTATCCAGCCTGAAAACAATTAAATAGGTGGCTACTAGATACTTAAAAAAATAATTAAATTACTGCGTCATCAGATCAGTCTATTCATTAGGAACATTAACACCTGCTGGTACTGTAGGTAGGTACATGCGATATTATTAACTCTACCGTGCGATATAATCAGAAACCATTTATTGTTATCGTTTTATTTATCTACAATGTAATTTTATCTAAGTTATTTTTAAAACGCTGTGTCTGACTGTGTACCTATCAATAATATCAATAATACTTTGCTCAGGTGTACTCATGCGCTTAGTCTAGAATATGTCGAGTGTTCTTTTGAACGTATCTGTTCTCCCCTGTATTTAAACTCAAAATTAAGAGCCCGTAAGCAAACAGTATCGTTAGCAGAAAAAAAGGGTGTCGACGACTAAGTATCTGCTTGTTACCCGTAATATTTGAATCAACGAAAGAACCGAATTGAATATTAAATGAAATAATTTATGCCATATTTATGATTTTGCAAATGAACAGTCTTACCTTAATGAAAATAGGGAAAATACGATAATAGCATTTTTAATTCACGCAGAACGCTGTTTGTTATGAAAATGTTTAAAACCAAAATATTCTTTGCAAGCTATTTGATATGTTAGCTTACAACTTTTATGTGTAGTTATAAAATAACTTTCGGAATTAAAGTATGTTCAGCGATGCTGAACTTATTTCCTACTTAAGTACGTATAAACACTATCTTTGTATTGATTTTCTGTCGTTTTGAAATTTGCAGCGTTTTGTAATGACTGAGAATTTAGGTGGTTGAAAATCTCTAGTGTCACACCTATTTTATATTGTACCATGCAGAATGAGCTTTTTAACTAAATTGACATATGCAGCCATAAGTCAATTTATGTGTGTAACGTTTATTGTTATTATCTATCTGTACTATTAAATAAATCGAAAAAGTTTGTTTCTTTGTTTGAATAATTATTTTCGCGTATGAAAACCCAGTTCTTGAGGTTATAGGCTATGTAACATTACACTACTGGCAACGGAAGCAGAGCAGTAACCAATGACGCGAGTAAAACCACGCTGCGGGAAGCTATTATTTATAAATAATACTAGCTGTTGCCCGCGGCTTCGTTCGCGTGAAAATTGAGTTGGGTGCCTGTATGCGAATATTGCCTGCCTGATCTTCGACAATTGTACATTTTATCAGTATGATTCCTATCTATGGCGAATCCCATTTAAATATATTCACCCGCTACCACTAAAACTGACGAAATATTACACAAACTTGAAACTCCTATTTTCACGCTTAAAAAGGATAATTTCTTAATTCTAGTAATTTGGAAACCCTTCTATAAAAACTATAATAGTTTCATATCAACTTTGTCATTCTTTTGTACCCCCTTAGGGGATAAATTTCGCTTAGTGAGCACATTTGTGAAAAAAATTTTTGAGACTTCTTTTACTTTCTGACATTTCGTAATGAGTAAGTGATTGACCTTTGTCTTTTTTATATAGATGTATAGACTATGTCAATGTAAATACCTACGTATACTTTTGGACCAGTGTGCGGTGGTAGTATCTCACACATTTTTCGGAAGCAAATGTGAAGTCGCTGCATGGCTGCTAGCTGCAGGGATACCATAAAAGGCGAACTTATTTTGATGTGGTTGCTACATAATAATATATTAAAACTCATAAGCATCAGACCACTAATATTCTATTGCAAGACAAAGATGTAGCATAACCACAATACAAGCTAACTTTAACAAATAAAGTAGGTAGTAAAGTAATATAAAAGCAATCACTAAATAATTTACTCACTTATTAAAAAAGCAATCGCAAATATTTTGTAGTTTTGTAGTTTATGGCATGTGGATCCATCTGGCGCCTGTCCTGTCAAGTAGTTTCAATCATTCATGTAAAGGTTTCTAAAATCCTCATGAAAAGGGTAGAGCTGGGAGCATCTTGATTGTGGTAAGACTGCGTGTACATTAGTGGTAGCGAGCCGGCCGTAAATCATGCGGGATCAAGCCGCTCGGTTATCAGCTATTGCAACGGAGGTCGACACCGCATTGCGTGCTGTGTCCACCTTACCTTTAAATAAGCTTACTTGAAAACAACTGAAAGTAACGTTAACTATTTCAGTTGACGTAAATTTTTCTTAGTTGCTAAGAACAGTGTTGAGGTGGCAGCTCTACATGACTTGAGAAATATGACTAAGAATTCTGTTCTTGTTGTTAAGGCAGCTTAATTACATAAGTAAACATTAACTTATTTCAGGTGCTTATAAAATAAACAGTCATCTATTCACTTATGTTTTATTATAAATAGAAATTAAAGCGGTAATCATGTGACAAAACAAACAACACTGAAATAACAATTGCTTACAAAAGTTTGTACGTTGAAGAAAACAGATTCTAAAATAAAATAAAACATCGGGCAGGTAAAGGTGCAGACGAGAGGTGGGAGGAGGTGGTTAGTGAGGGATCTTCGTTAAGGTTTAATTAAATCGTCCTCCGCGGCCTCTCGCGCTTTAATTCCACCGTTATTAACGCTGTTAAAAAGTGAGCAACCAGAAAAGAGTAACGATAGAGTCGTTAAATGTATAATTCCTGACTATGAGATAAAACAAACATTTGAAATTTTCAAATGAAGGTAGGTGTCTGAACTATAGATACTAAATGGCTGTATTGAAATTACAATAGTTCCACTCGTCTGCAGCTGTAAGTACCCGAGACAATTTCGACTAGCACCGAGATTAAAATATATATCAAGATGAATGTCAGTCAAGAGCCTTTTAATTGCAAGCAATCTAGGTAATATGTCAATCGGAAGAAGTCCACTGCAATGGAAAAAAGGAGTATTGTACAATCAAATCTACTATGTGGATACTGGAGGTACTAGGTACATTTCGTATCCTTGGATGTCTAGGCATTAATTTTTAAACGTCTCGTCCTTTTGAGCGACTAATTGTTGACAACATTAATGAAACTTTTTATATTGACTTTTTGGTTGCGTCTTTATACTTGAATAACAACAACTGAATTACGCAAAATTGTTCTTTAAATATTTATAGGTAGCTTATACACAGTTACATTACAACAATATTTTCGCTCAAATTTATCGAAGCGAATAAAGATAAATGAAAATCATCACATTACTATACTATGTAAGTATGTATCTATGTATTTAGGTAAATTCAATCAAACTCTTAGATATTCCTTAACTAAAAATTCAGAAAGTATACGAAGGAACAGCTCCATGGTTTATACGAATAAGCGGACAAGTGGTCGCGGTGTTTCCGCAGAGGAACACTTGCGATAAGACGATCCCGGCACAGGCTCACGGGCTTCGTCCACCCCTCCTACACTTAAAACGTTCGCCGAGTTTCACAAAACTGTTTGGATTTTAATATCACCCTTAAGTGTTGTTGCTAAAGGCGTCTTCGGCTAAGTACTAATTTGTTTCAACTTAAAACGATTGAGCCGTTTCTACATCTGTATAAAAGCACATTAATTGTTTTAAACTAGGTACATAGCTTTACAGATGCTAGGTAAAGGGAGCTCGGCATCGGTGATTATGGCATTGCATCTACAAATGAGAAGCGATGATTAACTGTAGAATGTCAGCTAATTATTGATTATTACCTACATATTATTGCAACGCTTTTCTCGAAGGGTAGATTAACACCCATGTTTCGCCAGGTACCTATGTTAGTTTTGCATGTAACAGACGGTGTGCCAGTTGCAATTTTTACCAATAAATTATGTAATTATCTGATAAATAAAAAGTGGAGCAGGAGTTTAAATTTTTCTTACGGCTATACTCTATGCTCTATTACCTTTTTAAGAAATTGTCAAATATTGATTAAGTATCATGATACTTTTATACGTCACAATCAAAATCTTATTTACTTAGTTAGGCACGAACAGACTTTCGATTGTTACGATATAAATACAGAACTTATGTTGGTATATAAATTAAAACAAACTTTATTCATCAGTTAATTAACGACCTACCTACTGTTATCTAGGTAATATAGATTAGCTTGTGTAAGCTCTGTTCCGTCATTACATCACACCTACTAGTAGAACATAATGACGGAACAGAGCTTACACAAGGTGGACCGACGGATAAGGGCCAAAGCGACCAATGTGGCAAGGCTCGCTAGAAGGCTACGTCTAGCAGTGGACTTACTCAATGAACATACTAAATTATTTTTTTACGAGACTAATTTAAGACGTTAACTCAGCGCGTGTTCGTACACATAACGTCCGTATTTACCGGATCAGTTTTATCGGATACGTAGCTATTAGAGATAATGTTCACAACGCAATTACGCTTTTACTGGATTGTTTTTTTGTTTTTGTTGAAGCGATATTTTTACTGGATACAGTCTTGTGTGTGCACTTGCCCGTAGGTAGTTACGTACTAAGTAACTACTACAAACAAAAAACCTAAGTACAGGTAGGTGAGGTAGGTACCTACTGGCTATGTGAATGCACACAGTCGACGTAGAAAGAATGCCAGCCTACTTAGGTACCCTTATCAAATCTATGCTAGGTACTTATTAAATAAAACAGAAGAGTTTGTTTGCTTGTTTGAAGGTGCTAATCTCTGGAACTGGTCGACATGGCCCAGTGAATAAAGCTTCGGCAACACGAGGTAGTGGATTCGAATCCGGCAAGTAGGTACCAATCCATCAATTATTTGGTCATGATCATAGTATAATGACGATTTTGAAAATATGAAATTCACTTTTAACATATTTGGATACAACAATATCTAAATATTATTACTACATTTTAAAAAAATAGATGTAGGTACTTTGGATTTTAAATTAATCAGTCGGTAAACTGACGATTTTGTTACGCGCTTATACTCGTAGTAACTTATTATTTTCAAATGGCTGCCCTGAGGCCCTAGACAAGCGTCAAACATTTCTATTCTATTCATAGAATAGATAATAAAATGTATGAGATTGACATAAGCGTTGGCGTTAGCTTGTGTCAATCCTATACATTTTTTAATCTATTCTTTGAATAGAATAGAAATCTTTGCCACTTGTCTAGGGCCTCTGTAAAGTTTGAAAATGAATAAATGTCAGATCCGTCACTATATATTCTACGAGTAAGACGATATAACCACAAGAATGTAGTGACAAAAAATGGTAGGAGAAAATAGAGTTAACATAGCAGAAGGTACATATTATATTCTGCCATAACAATGGCTTGTAATTCTTAAACCTAATAATTAATAATATTAAATCCAATAACTTTATATAATCTAATAATTTTATATAATTAATGTCAAAATATATTTTATACGTAAGAATTTATACTAAGTGTCATTTAACAATACGTTTTCATAGTCAATATAAAATAATTAGTATGTAATACTATCAGATTTAAAAAAGTAGAATAATATAAAATACTCAATTTTAACATTAATTAATTACGCCATTTTCTTTGTACCTATGTCATAAACTCAGGACAACATTTTATCTGCAAGCCACCTTGTCAATCTTTCTCTTTACGTTGCCTATTGTAGCTTTGAAATTGTATTATTTGTGTTATATTTTATTCATATAATATTATTTTCTAACCAGTTAATTATCTTATTAAGTGTAATATATTTATTTCTTATTCATACGCAGCCCTGTTTTCACATTTAATAATTACTGTCGTGTCATCTGCAAATAGTATATTAATAATAGCTTTATTGAAATAATTTTTCTACAATATCTTAAAGTATATCCCTGTCTCTTGCGCTAGTTTAAAAAAAACTGTTTTATGATTAGTAACATTGGAAAGGTCATTTCTAAACCTACATTAAAAATAAAAATGGTCCGAGCACGCTACCTTGTGGAAGCCAAATTTATTAACTTAAAAATTCGATTGACTTGATACCTTGAGATTATTTGCTTGCACTTTACTTATCTCTTAACGTATCTCAACGCACTGTTACCTGTTACTGTGTACCTAACTCTTTATCCAGTCGTTAGTACCTACTCCTCTAATGCCATATTTTTCTAATTTGTAGAGGAGCAGTGTGTGATCTACAAAGTCAAAAGCTTTGCTCATATCATACAGGTATCTTGTAATTATTTGCTTCCGTGACATATTTTATAAGAATGAAACAAGCTAATGATGTTGTGCTGTTTGGACGAAAACCAAATTGTTCCTCTTATAACATTTGTTTTTTTGATGCGAAATCGTAGAGCATAACTTTCTCAAAAAATTTCGAGATGACTGGAATCAATAATTCAATTGACGGTTACTATCTATTTCTATCAAGTACTCTTTATATGATTATCATATCATATTATTAACTACTTTTCTAAGTTTATCTTGGAAATTTCTGACTGACAGTTAAGGAAAAGGTACATCGCGAGGAAACCTGGACTTAAAAGTCTGAAATTACCAATCCGCCTTGTGCAAGCGTGGTGATTGGTGATTCATGCTCATGCCTTCTCTATAAGAGATATATATTATTATCTCTGGAACTACCAGTCGCATTTGCATAATTCGGTTTGTGGATGATAGCCCAGCAGTTCTTGAGGAAGGATATAGGCTATGTAACATCATACTACTGGCGACTAAAGCAGAGCAGCAACTAAAGACGCGGGTAAAACCGCGCTGCGAAAAACTAGTCCTACAATAAAAAAAAAAACAAAAAATAATAAATAAAATAAAATATTATAAATTCGAAAGTTTGTGTGTATGTATGTGTGTGTTCGTTATCACTAAGCGCCTAAAAGCCTGCTTTGATTTCGATGAAAATAGGTTGATGAAATTAGATTCGGTTAACCCGAAAATTAAACACATACTTAAGTAGCATTTTCTGCGCGGGTGAAGCCGCAGGGCGCAGCTAGTATTATTATAACATGTAATAGGTAGGTATACTCAGATTTAAATCTTTTACGACGATTTTAACCTAGGTACATAATATTTTTCTATTATTTTATCATGCAAGATGCATCGGCGTACCGTCCTCCATACTTTATTTTGGCAACTGAGACACGTACCGTTACGCTAACTTTGTAAAAACTTTTAATATTCTAAAATCTTTTCTCTTAGCGTCATCTGTCGTCATAAATTTGTAACTGTCTTTACCTTCATCGCTAACGTACATTTTTGCAAACACACCAAATCCACAACGTTTTTGTCATAGAGAGAGGCGCCTCTCTATGACAAAAACGTTGTGGATTTGTGGTTTGGTTTCATAGTTCCCTAATATATTATTAGATGGCACTAAATACGCTGCTAATAGTGGAGTTGGAGTGCCTGCATCAGAAACACAGAAACCTCGAAATCCAGCTACTTTGGTAGGCTAATATATATGTATATATAAAAAAAACTTATTTTCATAAATAACTAACAATTATTTTTGTAGAGAGGCACAAACCTACCTGTCGTGTAAAATATTCTCATATCGGTAACCAAGAGTAATAAATTTAGACCTAACTTTACATAGACAAGTCCGACAGCGTCCTCTCCCCAATTTTATTTCACTAGCCTATACTCGCGTGCTACTCAGGACAGAAGGGTGTCAAATCGCTGCTTATTTCCCACAACGTGGCCGAGCGGTCTAAGGCGCTGGTATAAGGCACCAGTCTCTTCGGAGGCGTGGGTTCGCTCAATATGTCTTTAAATCGACTCTAGTCTGTTGCCTATGATGAATGAAATAACCTGTCTGCTGTCTCACTTTTTTTTCGGCAGCGCCGAAGGTGGATGTACGATCGTTTTGTGTTGTTGAAATTTAAGGTGGTTTTGTGAAATAATATATAGAAAACATGGATAGGTAAGTAATAAACAGTTTTTATAGATTAGATTGTGTGTTTGATAGCGATATTGCATAGTAATCATTGTTTCAAAAAACATCGTCGCCCGTTTTGCTACAAATGGCGGCGTCATGGCCGCGCATTTTTAAAGGTTACGAGTAATAAATACATTATTGATTATAACTATCGTTATTACGTGTATTGTTATGTATTGTTTTATCAATAGTAAGCATTTAATGTACGAAATATGGAAAAAAATTTATGAAATAACGAATTCAAAAATACGTTACTCAAATCGACCTTCTAAAGCTCGATCAACAGACAGGGAATTTAACAATGGCCGCCATGTTTTTTGAATTTTGCGCCGATGAGCGACTAGTATGGATAAGATTTTCGTGGATTTGAATTTCTATATTTTTAATAGAGGATTTTTTCAAAGAATATTTTATTTTCGATATTTTTTATATTTTATTAACTTCAACGGTTTTATTTACTTGTGTTTTTCTTACTGCTTTTATAGAATCTGTAATTAGTGAATCTGTAATAATTGTGTAAAATATGTACCTAATTAGGTAATTATTATTTACTATTATTAGTATTTATTATTATTATTACTGTAGTGAGGATGGTGTTTGTTTGTGGGTTGTGATGGTGGTGGTTATGTTCGTGGTAGCGCGCGCAAGTAATAGTAATTAGGTAATTATTATTTACTATTATTAGTATTTATTATTCTCTTTATTTAATTATGTACACATAAAATTACATTTTTAAATATATATAAAAAATAATAGAAATATACATTTAAAAATATAAAAATATGGAGACCCACCGATATCGGGTACAGGGACCAAGCTACCGGTGGTTAGGGATCCAGAGATAGGAACCGCCTCACAATGCGGGCCGTATCAAGGAGCACAGCCTTTTGCATCAGGCCCACGATCCAGCCACCTAACGCGAGCCTCGCGAGATGTTGGAGGCTCTTAGGAATCAGTCCATTAACTGATATGACTATCGGAACAATGATCGCCGAATCCACATCCCACATGTCGACAACCTCGCGAGCCAAATCCAAATAATTTATCTGTTTATCTTTTTCTGCTTTCACGAGATTGTCATCATGTGGAATGGTGATATCGATGATCATTGCAAGGCGCTCTAATCGATCGATCACCACTATATCAGGTTTATTGGCAGCAATAGTCCTATCAGTGATGATAGATCGATCCCAGTATATTGTGGCACGACCATTTGTGAGAACTGGGTCGGGCACATATCTGTAGTACGGTACCTCAGAGACTACAAGCTTGTACTTCAGAGCAAGTTGCTGGTGGACGATCCTAGCTACTTGGTTATGTCTATGCAAATACTCGCCGTTCGCAAGACGAGAACAACCAGAGACAATATGTCTTATGGATTCTCCGGGGTAGTGACATGCCCGACAAATGTCTACCGTCCCATCCTTTAAGATAAACTTCCGGTAGTTGTTCGTCATTAGAACCTCGTCCATAATTGCACAGACAAAACCTTCGGTTTCTCCAAAGAGATCACCAAATCGTAGCCAGGATACAGATGTTAATGAGTCGACATCGGGCCCGTTTAGTATTTATTATTATTATTACTGTAGTGAGGATGGTGTTTGTTTGTGGGTTGTGGTGGTGGTGGTGGTGGTGGTGGTGGTTATGTTTTTTTTTTATACTTTATAGGCTTCCACGCGTTACTGGAGGCAGGAGAGGGCGTAGTGGTAGGGGCAGGAGGGGGCGTGGTGGGCGCAGAGGGGGCAGGTTGGTGGATGCGGTGGTTCCGGCTGCCAGTCCAGGGGTGCTGGTCACAGCTGGGCCCAGCACGACCGATCACGGCGATGGACCCGCCGCCGTGGCTGGGCCTAGTGGGGCCGGTCTTGCTGGTCCCAGTCGCGGTGGTTACGCCGCCGTGGCTGAGCCTAGTGGGACGGTCTTGCTGGTCCCAGTCGCGGTGGTCCCGCCGCCGTGGCTGGGCCTAGCGGGCTTGCCAGGGTGCGCGGCGCTCGTGGAGTGGTCCGTCCAGGGCCAAGCCGAATAGACGAGTTAGTATTTTTGCTTTATTAATTTCATTTTTTAACTATCTTTTTTATATATTTATATAATATAAATCATTATGTATATTAGGCTGATCATGTCTGACATCGGCGATGTGCCGGCTGGTCAGGGCCTTGAGACGGCCCTCCACACCAAGCGCAGGCGCACCTGGAGACCGTAAGTAGTTATTTCTAATTGTTCATTTGTGGTTAAAATATTGACAAAAAGTTTTAACCTTTGTTATAATATGTTCATCTAGATCAAATCCCGCACCATCCCGACCACGGACACAAGCTGGGCCACCCTCACCACCTGCACCACCTGTAGTCCCACTGGTGTCGCCCACTCCGTAAGTAATTCTTTTTTTTAATTTGCTAGTTGTTAAAACATTGACTACGTTAAGTTTAAACTTTTCTTATAAAATGTTTTATCTAGATCTCCACCACCATCGCCATTTGGTCCTCCATCACCGGCGATGTCGGTACCATCTCCGGCTTTGTAAGTTAAAGTTAAAAAAGGGTTTATTTATTTGCTATGATATATGGGTACTCTATAAATCCGCTTTTGTTTCAGTTACGTAGAGGTGGCCGTCACGCCGGTGTCGCCCCCACCGCCGCCGCCTAGACTGTCACGTTGCTTGCGGGAGGACGAAATTCGGGACATCCTCAATTTCGGTAAGTACCTGCTATTTTACTTGCGAGCCATGGGCCATGGCAAAACATGTGGTTTCTATTAGATTAGTAACAAATCTCTATTTTGTTACAGGAAGCGACGATGACTGTGACGTCGACAGTGGTGAAGAGGACATGGCAGCACCCTTCATTCCAAGGGTGTTCCGCACGATGTTGGAAACGCCCTTGGATGATGAAGATGCTGCTGCCACTAACCCAGAGCCCGACGCCGGCACAGCACCCGGCGCAGCACCCGTTGACGGTTTGCCCGTCGACGTTGTGCCCGCCGATGCCTGTGTGACGGCGACGGAGCAGCCCTGGGCTCTTCACCACTTCGACTGGAGAGCGTTTCCAAATCCTCAAATCGCACCTGAATTGAGGAGGGAAACTTTCTCCAATAATAATGTCGGACCGACAACTCCATCTGTCGACCCATATCTCATTTTCATTGAAATATGGGATCGGCAAATTATGGAGCACATTGCCTCGGAGACCAATAGGTATGCTCAGGAGGTGGCATCAGGTATGATTCAATCCGAGACTTTACAGCCCAGAAGCCGTATCACCCGTTGGCGCGACACCTCCCTCGAGGAGTTGTACGTGTTCTTCGGCGTGATACTGGCGATGGGTATTGTTGTAAAGTCTCGGATTGAGGACTATTGGGGTGTCTCTCCTGACATATTCTATACTCCTGGCTTTAGCGCACATATGTCGTACGATCGTTTTGTTCTGCTTCAAAAATGTTTGCATTTTAACTGCAACGACGACATGTGTGCGCTAGAGCTGGAGTACTCCGAGGCCAGATTGTTTAAGATACAACCAATTCTGTCGCACCTTAACGATAAATTCCAGAATATGTACATTCCTCGGCAAAACATTGCGCTTGACGAGAGTTTACTGATGTGGAAGGGTTGGCTGGAGATCGCCCAGCTGATCCCCAACAAAGCCGCGCATCGGGGCATAAAATCTTATGAGGTTTGTGAATCTCAAACCGGCTACTTATGGCGGTTTGAGATTCACGCTCATAAGAAGTGCCCCCAGCAGTCTGAGGATCCACTTGAGGCCTCCACACTATCTATAGTTTTAAGGATGACGAGCAGCTTGGAACACAAGGGGTTCACACTATGGATGGACAACTTCTATAATTCTCCTTGTCTGGCTCGTCGCCTGAAGTCTTTGGGCTTTGACTGTGTGGGCACCCTACGAACAGATCGTAAATTCGTGCCACTTGCCTTCAGTAGTCTTACCAAGAGGAACATGCGCCAGGGGCAAATCACAGGTCTCACCTCCGGCGACGTAGATGTCATGGTATGGAGAGATGCAAACCGAGTTGCTATGATCTCTACATACCATGGCATCTGCCACCAACAAGCCGGAGGATCCACCAAACCCACCCTCATAATGGATTATAACATTATGATGGGTGGGGTGGATAAGAAAGACCAGCTCCTGGCCATGTATCCTATTGAGGGTAAACGTACGAAGGTGTGGTACAAAAAATTATTTAAACGTCTTTTGAACATTTCCGTATTAAATTCATACATCATTCATAAGCATAATTCACCATCTCCATTAAGTCATCGCGATTTTCGCATTCATCTTATTAAATCCCTCCTTACTATTAATTTCCCTCCTCCCATAATCCCTCCTGTTGCAACCACACGCAAAGCGGACGTATCACATCGCTTGGCCGAGCTACCCCTCAGGGAGACAGAGGATGCGGCGGGTATGCTCGGTCTGCAAGAAGATGGTACGTACGTTTTGTGTTGGTTGCAACAAGACGGTATGCAGGGATCCTTGTTTCCTGACTATGCACTCGTAATTTATGTAGTATATTTTCTCCGTATGTATCTTATGTATTTGTATATTTTCATTTTCATTTTCACATTTATAAATATTTATTCCTCTTTATTTACTTTTATATGTATGTGTATATATTTTTTGGACCACACCTTTGTACGTTTGTTCGTAGGGTGTAACATGGTCAAGGCTCTAGACCTATTCAGCGCAGCGAGCACGGCAAGGGAGGTTATGGGGTTTAATGTCCACCATGTGTGTGGACCCCTTAGTGTTACCAGGCCGCGGCTCATGCTTGCTACACCGATGTCATACCCCTGAAACTGTTAACCGTTACACTACTGAACTGCTTCTGAACTGGAATAGACTTGGTATCAACACACGTAGAACTACAACCTAGCTTTTTATTTTATATATTTACTTTGTCTTTACGTTTGTATCTTGTTGCGTGAGCCAATAAATGAATAAAACGGCGAATACATCACTCATCTTCGATTCGCGTGGAGGACCTCAGTGCAGGACCTCAGTGCAATGCGCGGTGACATCAGTAGACTCTCAACAAGTGGACACGATAAATCTTCCTGTACCTATTATTATTACTTATTAATTTTATTAAACTGAAATCATATTTGTTACATACTTATTCATTTTATTAAACTGAAATCATATTTGTCAAATTTAAAAAAAATATTAAAAATAATAATAATAATAATTATTATTATTATTATTATTATTATTAATTATTATTGTTATTACTTATTCATTTTATTAAACCTTATTATTGAATAAATGATTTCATTTTGACAAAGGTCATGAGAAATGTCTATGTTACGCCCGCTCCTATTACAGTAGGAGGCTCTACGCTCGAATTTGCTGAGAGAGTGTACATATTCCTGGACAAACAGTCCGATTAGGTAAGTCCAAATTTGTGAAAAAGGTCACTCCTCGAATCCAAGTGGGCTGAACAGCGTTCGGGAAGCTACAACATATTTTTTTGTGCATTCTCTATTTATGTTAATAATTCAAGTTTAGGTGTGGCAGTTTTGGTTGTATCCATATTATGCTAATCGTGTACTTTTGTCCCTGTCTGTTGAGGAGCTCGATTTTGTAGTGAAATCGTTAACTTTGATTGTCGATTTATAAAATATATTTGTATTGCAGCATGCTTTTTGATTATGATATTCAATTTGTACAACTCATCAGCTTGTAGAATGTTAATTTGTATTCATAAAATACATTTAGGAATTAACTCTGTGACCCAAACTTTGAGTGGTTCTTTTTTGCGTTCATTTTCGAGTGGCTGGTATATTACTTCGTTTCTAATAAAGTAAGCACTTTTATCGGCTGAAACTTTGCTTGTGACGAGTATGTAAACTAAACTTATGAATAAAATAAGAATCTAAGCCACATGACGTACAGTATTCTTAGAATTGATGTATAAAGTTGCCCTATTTTATGTCTCGGCGTTTGGGACGCCGTACTGAGCCATATTTTTCGTCAAGGTTTTATTGTGAAAAAATGTATGACGAGATGTGTTTTATTTGTAATAAGTTTAAGGAGTAATGTGTATGTATGTAAATAAAATAAAAAGTTTTTAAAATATTGGTCTTTATTTTAAATAAATACAATTTTTATACCACAATCCGGAAATTTTTCACTTCTCCTGACTTCAACCTGAAATTAAGAATACATTACTATACATAATGAATCCATGTCTGTTTATTAGAAAGTTTATTTCATTACGATTCCAATGACATAACTTTTATAAACAGCTCCCATACAAAAATTCAGAGATATATGCGTTTATATTAAACGTAGCGATAGCGCGCGGATTCTTGCAAATGTAGCTACACAGATGCGCCCACTCGCGCAATTTGGCCTACACCACTGCTGAGGGCGGCCATTTCTGAAGCCACTTTAGGAATAAATATTTTATATTAACGGTAGTTGCATTTTTCTAGTGTAATGGCTAATGAGTGTAATTATATTATGGTTGTTCGGTTCTTACAGAGGTAGTAAGTGAATATGCTTATTGACTGTTATTTAGACATGGGCGTTTTTAAAATAACGTTGATGTGCACCGATGTCAGTATTCGTTGACGGCATCCGATGTCAAAACATCGAGCAACGGATGCTGGCGACAACGGCCACTCTGATATCATAGAAGGCACACCGTCACCGGCAACGGTATCGACACCACCACAGTGTCAAAACTCAAAACTGGCAACGGAACGATAAGTATCACGAACGATGGCGAGTATCACCGGCACCGTCCGATTGGCCGCTTTGTGCGTTGATTCAAGACAATATGGCGGCCGGTTGGTAAATTGCTCAGAATAATACACGGCAGTATATTATTATTAAGTCTGTAAAATAATAACTAAATGTGAAATAAAAACTAAACTATTTTCCAAAGACACGTCTTGCTACATCTAAATGAGAACAATGCATTTTCTTAAAATTAAATTGTTTTCATTGTATTAGATTAACCTTACAAAAAAATCTCGATGTTTTTATATCGTTCAACTAATAACGATGCGCATCGCGTCATCGATGTCGGCAACGCCCATCCAGTGCGCCGTAACAACCTACCTAGAATACCACAACTCTATAGTCTATACCGGTGCCCGGCACCGGTGACAAAATCAACGGTGTCGGCAACGGATGCCGGTTGAACGACATCGGTGCGCATCGATGACAAAAAATAACGAAAACGCCCATAGCTACTGTTATTGAATTTATCCTAGGTATTTTTAAGCATGTTAAAAATTTAAACAACCACGAAATATGACACTAAATTGCGATGTTGCCACTCATGACGCATAAACGCTTTTTTTTTAATATTATCCTACCAAAGTGACTCAACTCTGCCTGATGGTAAGCAGTCGGTGGAATCCAGAAGTGGCGGACACCATTCCTAAAGCCAAACTACTGGTATGGTGGCCTCCACTATGACGGCCTAGTGAGATGCTTTTTCACGGTCCGCTTAAAAGACCCAGGATCAAAATTAGATGGGAACACATGCGCTGGCAAAGAGTTCCAGGCTTTAATTGAGCGACAAAAGTATAAAGTGCTAAACCGTTTGGTTCGAGACCCTTTAGATTCTACTGTAAAAGGGGGGCACTTTAGTCCCGCACATTTCGTTCTGGACAAAAAGGGAGAGGGTGAGATTATTCAAAGAGCTCTTCAGAACACTCTCCATGTTAAAGGCGATAGAAGACGGCCATTGAGGCGATGTCTCTTCGCAGCTGCAAAGGCCCAAGGGTCTTAGTAGCCTCCGGGCTTCCGATGATACGGACTGCACGCCGTTGCAACCTATCGAGTGCATCAAGTAAGTACTGTGCGGAGCCATCCCAAAGATGAGAGCAGTACGCCACGCAGGAACGAACCTGTGTCTTATAAAGGAGACAGAGCTGCTCTGGCGAGAAGTACCGCCTCACCCTGTTCAGGACACCGAGTTTACAGAAAGCGGTTTTAATAACGCACTCGATGTAATTCTTGGAGTTGACATCTCGGCTGATGTCCATACCCAGGATACTTAGGCTATCCTGTAGTGGTAACGCTGTGTTCTGAAGAGAAGGAAGAGGAAGGAATGGAGATTTTTTTTGCTGAGAACGCGCACACTTGTGTTTTCTTGGCATTGAACTCGACCAAATTCTCACAACCCCATTTAGAAATGTGGTATAATACCTGGTCGAGCTCAGCGACAAGTTCTAGGCGTTTTGCCACGATGTCAGTCTGTTTAGCCGCAGGATGTCCGAGATATCGCCCATGCACTGTACTATCATCTGCATAGCAATAAATGTTGCCAAGGGACAACATGTCATTGACATGCAGAAGATACAGGGTGGGCGACAGGACGGACCCCTGAGGCGCCCCAGTGTTGACCTGCAAATAATTAGAGGCCGATCCGTCACAAAGGACTCTAATGCGGCGCTCATGCAGGAATGCGGCAATCCAGTTGCATAGCTGTGGTGGCAGACCGTATGCTGGAAGCTTGGACAGAAGCGAACGGTGCCAGACTCTATCGAAGGCTTTGGTTATGTCAAGGCTGATGACCAAGGACTCTCCATGCCTGTCCATAGCTTCACCCCATTGGTGCGTGATATACGCTAGAAGGTCACCCGTAGACCGTTTTGACCTGAAGCCATATTGTCGGTCACTAATTAACGAGTGACCCTCTAGGTAGCGGACTAGTTGGGAGTTTATTATCCGCTCAAGCACCTTGCAGAGAACTGAGGTGACAGCTAAGGGTCGATAGTTGCCTGGCTCGGGCCTATCCCCTTTTTTGGAAATTGGTTGAACATTCGTCTCTCTCCAAGTCTTCGGCACAATTCCCGAGGAATAACATAGGCGGTATAGGCGAGTCAATGCAGGAGAGAACTCCGCTGCGCATTTCTTGATAACCACCTCTGGAATACCATCCAGTCCGCTGGCTTTCCGAACATCGAGCGACCTTAGTTCCGCACGGACATCACGATGCCTAATACGGATATTAGACATAACGGAGTCACAGCCAGATATAGTCGGCGGGGGCAAGCCACGGTCGTCGATTCGGGAGTTAGCCGCAAAGAGTTCTAAAAGCAAGTTTGCTTTCTCTTGCGGCTCGTGGGCCAGCGATTCATCAGGACATTTCAAGGGGGGCAGGGAAGGCTTGCAGAAGTTGAATTGCACGGCCTTGGCTAGTCGCCAGTAGCTACGGCTACCAGTAGGATGCGAAATCTGCATCTAATGCATAATTCTGCATACTGAATGCTTGGTATCCGCTCTGATGTGAGCACTCTTGCATTCCCTAGTGGCTTTGTTGTACGCTGCTTTTAGACGTAAAAGCAGCGTGCTCGTGCTCTGATCCAAGCGCGGTACGCCGATTCTTTTTGTTGAACACGGTTGAAGCAGGGACGCGTTTTGCCGGCACTGGTGACATCTGAGGATGGAATTCTCTTATCAACTACAGCCAACTTTTAAAAGAACCGAAAATGTATGGAAGCCAGACTCACGATATCGAAGCGTTCACACCAACTAACATATTATACAAGTCCCGACTACCAACTTTTACGCCGTAGCCCGCCAGGCACGATCACTTAGCCTGGTCGAAGGATCCTCTTTTTGGTAGGTGGTATGTGTGATACCTCCACAACACAAAGGTAAGTATGATTCCGAACACCACAGCACGCAGCAACGCTGCCAGTGCTGCCGCGTTGATTCCGAGCGATGCGGCAGGCAGTGTTACTGTGTTTGTGGTGTTCAGCTATTGAGTAGGTATTGATTCAGTTGACATGATGACGAATTTATTTTATTGTTAACTTATTAACATGTCAATGTTCACGTACCTACGTACGTGAACATTGACATGTTAATAAGTTAATACCTACTGCTGTCATTGTCTGAAATCGAAAAATGGAAAATATAATTTTGTTGCCAATTAAGTTTTTTACGTATGTACTCCGGCGTTCAATACTTTTTTACTTTGGTCTGTCGCGACATCAAGACGACATGCGACATTGCCGCGCAGCAGTGCTGCCGCTGCTCCGAAGCTCGGAATGTAATCTCTGCGGGCGCTTAAGCACTGTATGGATGTTTTGGTGGGTACTCCATTTTTTTAAATGCCATTGTGCTTTGCAACTTGTAGTGCTACACTGTTCACACCCAGGCCATGGCGCGTAAAATTGCTTGAAAAATCATAGTTAGATAGTTCAGAATCATACCTATCAATTTTAACAAAAATACAAAATTACTTTTTTTTAAATACTTCATTATTAATTTATTATTATCCATGCGGGTGTCGGAAACGTTAATAATATTATTAGTCTGTGGTATGAGTCACTAAAATGTCAAACTGACTGGCGGAGTAAGATAATGTCAAAACTGCGTGGATAATACTGTTTGGTTGATGTAATAGATATTAATTAATTGGTAATAAATAAGTGTACAGCGGCATGCTCGTGCATGATGCTAAATACCATAGTAATCGAGTCTACTACTACACCACACGCGATCGACCGTAATAAATGCGTCTTTAGTAACTTAAACGTGTATAAACAACACTAGTTTTATGAGTGAATATTCGTGCAATGGTGTCTTGAGTTGAGCAAACGCAGTTTCTCGGACAATAAACAATTTATTGACTGACAACAATGGCAGGGTCGACTCTGCCTGAAAGGGTGGCACAGATTTATTATACTTATGGTTTGATATGTTCATCATATCCTGTGACTGCAATCACATTAACATTATCCATCGTGTTATTCTGCTGGTAAGTGAAATTTCAATATAAATAAATTTGACTACTCTAAATATGCAAACTAATTATTGTGTATTTTCAGTTACCCGTTACTGAATGTGCCTTTACCTGGAAACATACCTACTGTAGTTACTTTGCCGTTAGATAGTAATAATCTACATTTACCTCGAGCAGACTGTAGTGGCAATAAGTGCTTGCAAGGTATGTGTACACAGTTTGGAGATCTGGTAATATATCTATGTTATACTACTGTATGCTCGTGTCACAGTAATATTAATAATGATCTATGTCTTTTACAGATTTTCATTTAGATTTTCTATACAATGAAACTCAAAAACTTCCATACATATGGGCGAAAGACAGACCTCTGCTCTATGTTCAACAGATTATCATGAAAATAGGTAAGTAAATAAAATTTGTCTCATAAACAATTGGTAAAGTAAATTAAAAAAGTATTAGATAAAACTAGTCATTTTACACTATTAAGTAGGTAGGTTATATTCTCTAAAATGAAATGTGCTCTTGATACTGTAAACAAAGCAGTGACTAGTGTCACCTGATTGAAAAAATTATACCAAAAGTTGATATAATATTATGCTGACTTATTTTCAAATTCTTAAAGTTGCTAGCATAAATATTCAGATGTTATAGTATAATGAGATGTATTTTACTTTCTCTTAGAAACTTTTTCTTGCTATTTTAAGATTTTTATACTAATGTTGTTTTCATAGTTAGTTAGTATTTGGTTACTTATGTTATATACTATGTTAGTATATAAAATAGTTAGCATAATGTTAGTTTGAATTTGTTTTATTTATATATATAGGTATGTAGCTCCACTTGGTATTATACTTGTTATTGTAAAATACAAATTTGTTTGTTACCTGTATTACTACCAGACTTACCACTAGTAGTAACATAATATTGTTGTATTTCACAAACAGTAAACGGTACCCAGTTTTTTAATATAGCAACACAAGATTGTGCGAATCATATTTAATGATTATGAATATATGGCTTATCTTATCTTGATGAAATAGTTAATATTTCTGTTACTAATAATTTGATTTGACTGATTAATTTTGTCTATAAAAATATAAATTATTAAAAGCTAAATTTCACATCATCATATGCCTGTCAAAAAATATACAGTACTTACTAAAATCCAAATTTTTGCTTCAATAAAAACAGTATTCTATAAATGTTTCATCCCTGTAGTCATCTCTGCAAAAATATTTAAAATAGCATTTTTAATTTTGGTTAAAACTTTGAAATACCACATTTCTCCCTTTGCATGACTTATGTCTAAAAAGAAAAACGTCCATCACTATAAAATAGTCCAATCAGTAATTTGACCAGCTATAAAAATGTCCAACTACAGATACACCACATACATGACCAGCTATAAAACATTCAAACTAAAGATATGCCCGTCTAGATAAATGACCAACTATAATAAAGTCCAGCCATAAAAATGTCAAACTGTAGATATAACCAACCAGATACATGACCAGCTATAATATTGTCCAGGCACATAAAAATGTCCAAATGTATAATAATATATATAATAATAGTATAGACTCAAATCTACATTGGTAATATATCAACTCTGTCTTACAGTTTTGTGAGTTTAGTTAGCAGCTAATTCCCTTGACCGTTTCGCACAGCTCAAAGCTAGACAATTGTTTGTGTCCCTTGTCACATACTTAAAGGTTGAATTAAAAAAATCCTTACTTAATCAATAATGCAATCCTTATCCTTACTCAATATAAATATTATAATAAAATCCAAGTCAAAGAAATTTATTCAATTGGATTAATTGATATACCACTTATGAACTTTAAAATTACTAAAAATCAAGTTCGTAGTTAATATAATATGATATGCTTATTTTGCAGGTGTTTCTCCATGGAGTAGCAACCTAAAAATGTGGGATGCATTCAGAGCTCCATTGCAAGAAGTTTTTAGATTATTAGAAACTATTAGAAACCATGAAGAACCAGAAACGTAAGTAATTAAAATATTATTCCTCAGACATATAATGTCTGGACTCATACAAAAGTCCAGATTTCATATCCACTACCTTGTACTTGAGATACTTATTGATGAAATACAACATTTTAATAATGAAATGAAAAAGAGATGACAAATAATATTAAGGACTTTAATATCAATGACTATTTTTTTACATATTATTATTATAATTATTAAAATATTGTCCTTTACTCCAGTGCGTTAGGTGTTACTCAGCCTTGCATGTTTTATATAAACTTCTCATCATCTCATTCATATAAAAATAATGATCTATCCTGTGAATAATTTAGCAATGGCGAATGATTTATCAATTAATTTACCCGACAGTGATTACCTAACTCTGATGTTTATTATCTATATTGACTAACGGTAACTCATAGCAAGTGCATCGCGCAAGCCATGTTACCGCACTGTCTTTAAACTAGAGATGGGTTGATTCACACTGCCAAATCTCAACAATTTCTATGATATTTCACATTGCGATGTCACATCGTGTTTTTCTTTATCGACCCTGAGACATTGTCAAATAAAATAATCTTTTGTTAGCAATACATAAACAATGTTCAGCTGAGCGTAATTAATTATTTAAGATCGTAACTCTACTATAAGTTACCGAGCATTTGTCTACTAGTGACAACAAAGCATTATTTATATAACAAAATATTTTAAGTGATCACTACTGATCACAGATGAGACAAAATCACGTTAACTAATGGCAGAACTATTCAGTAACTACTACTAAAACTCAAATGAGTATACTAATCTAAACAATCTAGTTAAAATGTATGCAACAAAATCAACTTCTTATACATTCATTATTGACTATTAATAAGCTAGCAGCAGACTGTTTATACGTAAATTAAAGACCCACATGCTGTTGATCATATCTATTCATTCTGATGACTACTATTTACCTAATTCAGATATTATACAGCCACGATACATATACCGACTCAAAAATTTCCTTCCATATAGAACTATAATAATAATAATAATAATAATAATAATATTCTACCACATTCACACAGCGCCATCTAGTCCCAAATTAAGCAACTATATTTGCTTGATTACTAAATGTAGGTATATATATTATGCAAATAATGTACTTTTTACTCAACTCTAAATTTATTTATTTGTGCACCTGCTTCGAAATATCTCTGCATCACCCTATGGTAGACTGGTAGAGAATGCCTCAGGCATTAAGTCCGCCATTACATATTGTATGTATAAAGTTGATAAATAAATAAAAAAAAATACATTTTGCTTGTTATGAATAAATTTTAAGTTATGCTAATGCAAAGTACAATATTTGATTATTATTATTTGCAACGCGAATTCTTTTTTCTTTCATGCACAAGCATGCCTCACCTTCATAATTATTAGACTAGTTGTATGTGTATTTAACTATTGATTTATTGCTGAGGTCTTTAAATTTTGTCTAAGTTTTGTTTATAACATTAACAAAATTATGTCTTTATGTACATTTGGCTTAATGTATTTGATGTGCCGTTACATGACATCTACTATTGAATGGCTGCGCGGTCTACTGACTAAAATGCTCTGCACTATACTTGCAGTCTGTTTTGCTGGTTTGATTCCCAACCAATGCAAACATTTATGTCTAATTATATTTACTAGCAGAAGGGCAGATGGGTTTATTGATTTATTGTACCCCTGGGGTATCACTTTTTTATTTTATCCTACAAATGCAAAATTTAGAGAATCCTAGCACTTGTAGTTTCTGAGATTTCGTGATGAGTGACCTTTCGCTTTTATATAGTTTTGATAGGTACATCATTCTTTACAGAAAATCCACTTTGCTGCAGCACTGTTATCAAATCGATGCCATCAAGCGACAGAATAGCAAGGCAAGCATCAACCGCGTGCTACCCGAGTACAGCTGCTTATTGCTATCGCCTGCAAATCTATGGCAACAAAATCTGCAAACTTTCTCGTTAGATGAGAACATTGTCGCCACTATATACAATTACCAGGTAGGTTGAAGACTATGATGATTTTGAGGAAGGAGCTTATGTGAATGTTCAAACTCTTGATACACGTAAGCTTAGTGTGTGTGTGTGTGTGTGTGTGTGTGTGTGTGTGTGTGTGTGTGTGTGTGTGTGTGTGTGTCTCCCTTCTTCCCCACTCCTCCCATTCCGCTTCTTCTCTCCCTCCCCCCACCCCTCTCCTTTCCCCGTCATTTCACTCTCCATTTCCCTGGCTTCTCCCTTATTTCCCCCTTGCTTACCCCTCACTTACATCGCCCTTCCCCTACCTTGCCCATACTTCCCCTCGCTTCCTTCGCACTTCCCCTCACTCCTTCTTCCCAACCCCTTACTTCTCCTTCAACCCCCCTCCCTTCCCCCTCTTTTATATTTTCAAATCGCTAACTTCAAAAGCAAATATCTTTCCATATAATATTTCATCCCTAATTCCGTCCCTCTAAATCCACCCCAATTAAAAAAAAAATAGAAGTATTCCAAAACAAAATTTCAAAACTATGCAGAAGTTTCATACAATCGTTTTCATCCCTTTTCAGACCACCCTTAACATTTAGGGGGATGAAAAATAGATGTTGTCCGATTCTTAACCCGATACCCTTAGCCGATATGCATACAAAATTTCACGAAAATCGGTCGAGCCGTTTCGGAGGAGTTCAATAACGTACACCGTGACACGAGAATTTTATATATTAGATTGTATATTAATATAGATAAATATTTATTGTAATTAAAAGAATGTATGATAAGACAATTGCAGTGATAGTAATAGTATATTTCAGCCCTTTGTTGAGGTATGTAAAGTAATATGACATTATATGAATAAAATATAAAAGACAGGTTAAATAATAAATTCATTCGACGCTTACATAACAGTATAATATTCATCGTATTCGGATACAATATAATGACATTTACATGCAGAATGTAGCCAAACAACACCGACATAGTATATAATAAATATTTTCACAGTATATTATACAAATCTTTATCATTTGAGATACGTATGACCTTGGAAGTGTCAGATTTTCTTATAAATATTTTACAGTCACGAACCCATATATATTTGTAATCGTGTTGTACCTTTAATTCCCGTGCGCGTTTAAGTAATAACTTGTTGGCCGGTGTAAGATGGTCGCCTATAAAGATGTTTACTGCGAGGCCAGGTAAACCAATGTCGGCGGTCAAGCCACGGCGCGTACGCACCGCGGCTAACAGCTGATCCTTACTACGCTGCCTGGTATATTGCACGATAATAGCCGGTGGTCGGGCAGATGTTACACCTTTTTGTTCGAAACGACGTACACGGTGTATACGATTTATGTCTGTCACTTCCAGCGATGATCCCACTTTTGTATAGATGCTTGACAATATTTGATCTAGATTTTCTCCCTTACTAAATGGCACGCCAGATATTTCTAGATTATTTATCCTAGCACGTTGGTCTCGATCGTCATTTTCTCTCTGTAATTGTATGTTTGTGGCGCGAAGCTCCTTAATGGTACTATTAGCGATGCCAATTTCCTTCTGTAATGAGTTCACTTGGGATGTGACAAGTTCTAAACTTTCCAGGCGGCTTTCCATAACCTCCATACGCGTCTTTCCAGTCATCTTTCCAGTGAGAGGCTAGATCTTCAATCGTTAGCTTGGTGCTATTGACTTTAGATTTCATAACGTCAAAGTCCCTACGAAAGTCCTTTAATTCCTTCAGAACGTCAGTTAGATTAGGGATATTTTGTGAGGCCGTGCTACGACAACCAACGCATCGCCAGTTATCCTTTTTTTCACCAGTCATGTTCCGGTATGTGGTTTCGGAAAGACCAGAGCAGTAGAAATGTAGGTAACCACAACAATGACTGCAAAAAACTCCGTCAGACACATCATCATTACACTTAGCACAGCGATTCATTTTATATAGTTCTGTAATTTCACACAGACGACTATTTTATAATTATGATATTAGAAGCGTTCACAATAGGTACTGTACGAATTTATTTATTATTTACTTGATGCGGGTATTAGTCAGTCGGTAAGCGTTTAAACTTTACAACGGATGGGCGACTGACCTTGACCGGGGACCGATCGAGACTGACTGACTTTATTTAAGAATTATGAATAAAAATTTATTGACACAAATTGTTTTATACGTTATTATCTTTCTTTCATATAAAATTTATGCATTACTATTAAGTACTTATTAAGAACATTTTTAATTTAGGTTGAAGTAGAGTCTATTTATTTCTTGTTTTATCAAAATTTGGTCAAATTTATTAAAATTTTGATTGACATGATTTGATCTTAAATATTAGATTATAGTTTTCATTTATATGAAACATAAATACACAAAAAGTTCCGTCTAGAATAATTATGTATCTTACCTAGGGTGTTTGTAGGTTAATTTGCTGACATTTTGTAAACTTTGATGTTCACAAGTGTTAATTTAATTACCCTATGTGAATAAATAAATTTTCATTTTTCATTTTCGGTGTTTTTGACATTTGAGCCATGTAATCCCCTCCCCATAACTGCTTAAATAATATTTTAATGACAAAAAAAAACTACGATGGTACCTGACGGTATTCTGTTCACGAATTGGTAAAATATATATTATATTTGAAGATATTATATATAGATTGATATTTTACTAACAACGATAAATTTTTCTCTTTTTTAAGAATTTACAGAAAGGCAAAACATCAATAGCTGAGATGGCGTTTGGCATGCATCTACGTGAAACTGGAATAAAACGGTATCCTCTAAGGGCTCGATCAAGGATTCTTCAATATGCTATCACTATCTTCTATGAACAACCTGATCAAAGGTAATTCTCATAACATATGGCATCACGCCACGTTTCTCCGTAGTGGTAGACATAGTTGTGTAACAGAGCGAGCCTATTATCGCTTAACAGGCAAGCTTAATTAGAATTTTACTTTTCCTGACCCGGGATCGAAGATTGAACCCGAGACTTTCTACGTGATATTTTGTTCCCGGTACCACTAAAACACAGGGCTAGTCTGTGGTTCATTAGTGTACGGGTTGCTACGCAAAGATTTTATATAGTCATGCATGATATTTATGCTTAATTAAAGAGTCTAAATTTAAACAAACAGTGTTCGTTTCTCAATATCATCGAAATAATGATAGATACCTCTAATTCATACAAATTTCTATATTCACGTATTTATGTAATGATCGTTTGTTTCAGATTTATGCAATCTTTAACCAAAAAGCTAAAAGATATGTACCCGTTGTATCAAGAAACACCATACACACACATAAATGAATTCACATTAATTTATTATCCAGGCCAATTCAACTACCGTGAATTAGTCCCTTTAACAATAACATTTGTCGGATTGTTTCTGTATGTATATTTTTCTGTGAGAAAAATAGAATTTATTAAATCTAAATTGGGACTAGCGGCTTGCGCAGTCCTCACCATCGGTGGCAGTCTCGCTATGTCCATGGGCATTTGTTTCTTTTTCGGCTTTTCATTAAGTTTACAAGGTAAGGAGATCTTTCCTTACCTTGTTATTATCGTTGGTTTGGAAAACGTGTTAGTTCTCACCAAGAGCGTGACTTCCACCGATTCTCGGTTGGATGTTAAGATCCGTCTTGCTCAGGGGCTCAGCAAAGAAGGCTGGTCCATCACAAAGAACTTACTTACCGAAATCACGATCCTCACCGTGAGCTTTTTCACGTTTGTACCGTTTATTCAAGAATTCTCCATATTTATGA
This sequence comes from Parascotia fuliginaria, assembly GCA_963082885.1. Classification (NCBI taxonomy): domain Eukaryota; kingdom Metazoa; phylum Arthropoda; class Insecta; order Lepidoptera; family Erebidae; genus Parascotia; species Parascotia fuliginaria. The sequence continues at coordinate 18,469,234 of OY720170.1, read as the reverse complement.
TAGTCAGTTTATTATCGGACTATTTTATTCAAATGGCATTTTTTGCTACGATACTCGGAATAGATGTTCACCGCATGGAATATTTTCAAGATCAAAATAATAAGTTACATTTAAAAGAATATTTTAATGCAAACAATGCTCTCAATTGGCGATTTAGTAAGAACTATGTTGAAGAAAATAGTTTCTCGCCACAAAGAATGACTAAATCGAAATCTCACCCGAGGTTGAACGGTTTATCCCACAACAATCCTACTGACGTAGTGGCGAAGAGAAATTCGAGTCCAGGGCACCAGGACCACAGAGTACCGAAACGAATACGCTTAGTAAACATGTGGGCGAGAACACGCTTCTTCCAACGTGCCTTTATGCTCTGGATGCTCGTTTGGATATCAATGATCGTGTACAATTCGGGCGTAGTGGATTACTTTATAAGTAATATAGAAAAGACGGACGCCGAAGTGAGCAGAAAAAATCACGAGAAGAAGGTGTCTAAACAGTCGATGTATATGTTTTATAATAGCAGCGACAGTCCCCTCGTATTTCCGCCGTTACTAGCTATGGTAGAAACCGAAAAGTCCGTTGTGGATACAAATGACACCATTATGTTAAAACATTCACCGCTCTCGAGACCTTGGACGAGGTGAGACTATTTTAATATTAATATGTATATCAAATAAGATAGCGAACCATTTGCACGATGTCAAATAATATGCTAGACAAGGTTAATGTTACTATTGTATTATTTGTCGTAATAAAAAATACCTGATATTTTCGATATCATTTTTACTTAGCAAAGGACAATTATTATTTTAGGACACAAGTCACTGAACAACTATCCATTAACCACAAAAAGTTTGTCTCCTGGATCTTAACGATCTGTATTAAGGTACCAATAGTGCAGTTAATTCTTTATTTGAATACTAAATAACCCAGTGAAATTCATATTACTTACTTCTATCAATCATCATCCATTATTATTTCCCACCATTTAAACCTTCGCTGAATTGTCGCAAAAATTTCAATATTTAAATTAATCAAATCGGTCCAACGACCAGCAACTCATTTTTATATACAGCGTGTCCGAAATTAAACAATATGATACTGGTATATGGTTGGGTCGATTACTACCTAGGAAAAAATAATAAAAAAATCAAACTCATTTTTGCCAAAGTTACATTATTTAAAAAAAAAATGATTGTAACTTGATACCCAACACCATAATTATGTGCTACAAATGTGAACATATCACCAATTTTTTTTTAAGTTGTCTAACCAACATTAGTAACATTGCTTAATCGCAATTCTAAATAGGACAAAAGCATTCGTAGTTTTTATTACAAAAATAAAATAAATAATATTTTTTCTTGTAATATTAGAATATTTAACTTTTAATCAACTTTGACATGCTACTGTGTAAAAAATGTATCAAAGGTACTAAAAAAGTTAGTTAAACTCATTAAGATTCTAAAATTGTACAATACTATGCAAAAAAACTTGCAATAATTCTAATAAATCTTATATCAATACAAAAATAAAAAAAGTAAAATAAATAATATACAATATTTTAATTCTTTATTAAAAACTTTATTTTATAGCTTGTAAAGTTCAAATAGGTATTATTGTCAATATACAGTTTCACACTTCTTATTATATTGTATATACGTTTGTCAGGTTGTCCTCGCAACACTGGTCTGGTATATTGTCTCAGTACAACGAGTCGTTGACGGGACGGCACTTAATTGTGTTGCCGCCACTGTTGGTCAGTCACCGTGTATCCCCGGAGCTGGCGGCCGGCGTGCGCAACCCTGATGAACGAGACCCTCCTCCCATGCGCTGGCAAGCGCTGGCCGCTGCTCTCGATCCTCCTGATTATGTACCAGGTATTATTTATTTGGTTCTTAATCTTATCACTAGCTGTTATGTTGTGTTCTATTGTTTATATATTTATATTATATAAAGTGGAAGAGTTAGTTTGTATGTTTGAACGCGCTAGTCTTTGGAACTACCAGTCGCAGATGAAAAATCTTTTTGCGTATGATAGCCCAGTTCTAGAGGACGTTTATGTAACATCACGCTACTGGCGAAGAAAGCAGAGCAGTAAGCAAAGACGAGTGTGAAACCGCGGCGCGGCAAGCTAGTTGTTTATATTCACTACTTAAGAGTTGGATAAGACTGATACCTTGAGATTCAAGGATAACTCTCAAAGCAAAGTGGACAGAAAACCGTGTCACTTAACACAATATTGTCTGTCATGAAATTCTTAGTATTGACCCGGGGAGGGTTGTGTCCGGTATACTTTAATGAATTAATCCTCGCAATTTCTTGTTTATCAATTAAACAATTTTCAATTAAAATACTCTTACTAAACTAATCGCTTCAGCACTTTTGTCGCTCAATCAAAGCCAAACTCTTTACCAGCGCATATGTGTTTCCATCTAATTATGATCTTTTAAGCGGGGCGTGAAAAAGCATCTCACTAATGGCAGCTTCCTATATACAATCTCGAATTGAAGGATTTTATGCAATCTATCGTTCGTCACAAAATCGCTATTCCTATATGTCAATCTTCTTCAGAAACGCTTTCCAAAAGAGAGATTTGTCATAGAACATAAGACCCTCCCTAACATTTCGGTCTATGTAAATCCAAAAAAAAAAACATTATTTTATTGATTATTAAAGAGGTGATGATTGTACTAAACTAATTTATTTTTATTTGTACTAACTACTTTTCATAGAAATTAATAATTCAAATACGAATTTCCTCTAGTTTTCGCAAATTACCGAGGGAGTAAAATAATAAAATATATTGCAGCATAATTTGAAACTATATGTGTCCAGCCAGAATTGTCATTCTCCAAGATTCAATCTCGCTTAGTTGCTCCTGGGTGAGTCCGCGAAGTCATGGATATGTTAGACGGGTATGGATATATTCTATTGGAAGGATATTCAATCTTTTGCGGTAGTTAGTAACCCCATGCCTTTATGACAATACTAGAGAGCGAGACAAAAAAACGAGACAGAAAGTGACTTCTAATATTATTGGCGTCTAATAATATTTACCTCTATTAATGGCTTTACAAATTGTTATAAAAGTATTTATAAACAAAATTCTCTCACTTGACATGAAAGTAAATCACATGGTGTATGTACCAAATAATATTATAATAACAACATTTATGTTTTAGCTTATGTACACTTTCCTCATAAATTACCTATCATTTCTAATATATTATATAAGCACTTATAGTTATTTTTATTTCAGATTTTAACAAACAAATAAAGTCTGTACTGTGTTTTATTTCATTATTTCATTTAAAATGGTTTCAAAGTTTGCTTTTCTTACTCATTCTGAATCTTAACTTAAACTCGGTTAAACGTAAAAGTTTAAGTTTACGTAAACGTAAACTTTTTTAACAAAATATAGCTCTCTCCTGTTTGCTTTAGCTACAATGGGAAATCTATTATTACCTGTAAATCATTATATTTATCTTGTAAATATTTTTATTTTGAGCCTTTAATTTACAAAGAATCGGTCAAATATGAAGTATTGTTCCAAATTAAAGTTTTAGCTCTCAAATAGTTTTAATAATTCTAGAAATTGCACGTAGGAAATCCGATATTGTCATTTTAGTACTAAGTCTGATCTAGATCGATTTAAAAAACGGCTTGACATATCGAACTAAAGCCTATTAAAGGAATACCGATTTTAACATATGGATTGACTATCTATCTACATACCAATTTTCATCAAAATCGGTTCAGCCGTTTAGGCGCTGAGTGGTAACTAACACACGCACAGACATACACACAAACTTTCACATTTATAATATTAATAGCATGCAGCTATTCTCACGATGTTTTACTTTTACATATTAATATGTCATAGTAAACTTAAAAATTCATACGAATTTGAAAAAGCGACATTGGCACTGAGTTAGTTGAGTTTCAGATGCACAACTATTATGATAACTATCTTGCCGCGGCGCGGTTTCACCCGCGTCTTTGCTTACTGCTCAGCTCCCGCCGCCAGTATCGAGATGTTACATAGCATATAACCTTCCTCGAGTACTGGGCTATTACACGCAAAAATAACTGTTCAAATCCGACTGGTAGTTCCAGAGATTAGCGCGTTCAAACAAACAAACTCTTCCGCTTTATATAATAGTACTATCTTTACGCGGCGCGGTTTCATCCGCGTCTCTGCTTACTGCTCTGCTCCCGTCGCCAGTAGCGTGATGTTACATACCCTATAACCTTTCTCGAGAACTTGGCTATCATACGAAAAAACAATTTTTCAAATCCGAATGGTAGTTTTACAGATTAGCGCGTTCAAACAAACAAACACACAAACTCTTCCGCTTTATATAGTAGTATAAATAGATGAAACCATACCAACCAAAATGACTACATTGAATCTAATGTCAAGCAATTTTTTTTTGTTTTTTGTTGTCGACTGTGGCAGACGAGTAAACAGCCCAACTAATGGTAAGTGGTAACTGTCGCTTCATAGACGACTCTTTGGCCTGCAATCTCAGGGACCAAACTCGCTACTGTGAAGGGAGTGGGGTAGGTGAAGGGATTGAGGGAGGTGAGAAAAAAGGAAAAGGTGAAAATGATTGGGTCGCCGGCGCTTTCACGGAACTAACAACTTTCTAAGATTATTTGTATTTTTTTAATGAAATGTTATTGTTTACAGATTTCGATTTGATCGATGGTAAAGGTCAGCCACAGTGGGGCAAGGGCACTGATTTGCCAATATATCCAACCACACCGATGGAGATACTACTGTTAGCCATCTTGTGTACGATAAGCGTCGCTGTCATCGCGTACATGATGGTCGTACTGTACCGGTATAGTTATTCGCTTGTACTTATTTAACTCTTGTTATAAATTATAGTTGTTATAATAATTGTTTGATGTAATAGATGTGTCTGTTCGCGACATTACGCTGAGTGGCGAGCGTCGTGGAATGATGACGAAGAATACAGGAAGATTATTGCGAGACAACCGGCTGTACAGGTACTATTTATGTTATGTTTACCAGACGTTACGGTAGTAGATCCACGCTGATTTCAGCATGAATGGGCCGGACCGTCCGGGGAAGTACTACCCTCTCATAGAAGATCGACTTAAGAGTAGTAGTATCCGTACTACTGCGTTTCGTTCGGTGAGTGAGAGCGCCGGAGGCCCAATTGCCCCCCTTTCCTCTTTCCTCACGTCCCTCATTTCCTTCCCCTAACCCCATTCCCAGCCGCCATAGTGGAGGCCACCATACCAGCAGTTTAAAACGATAGCTTTTGGTATAGTGGCCGCCACTTCTGGATTCCACTGACTGCTTACCATCAGGCGGGGTGGAGTCACTTTGGTAGGCTATGCTATAAAAAAAAAAAAAAAAAAAAAACGCTACTAAAATGTCTTTATTGTTCTATGTAGATATTTTCATCTACCTAAATGACCCCACTCTCTGATACACCTGATAATAAGCAGTCTGTGGTTTTCATTAAATATTTCTATCATGTCACTATAAATGCCACACCACTGTGAAAGGGTTGAACTTTATTCCTTCACGTGTTATTCTGAATAGGAATAATACGAGTAGTAATAAAGGCGACACAGTTAAAATCACATATTACTATTTTTGTCTTACTGTGTTATTGTTAAAAAAAAACATAATGTTTTATGTTATAGTTGGTAATGGAGGCAGTCCCACTTGTGGTTGCAGGACATAGTCAAGAGGTAGAATGTTTAGTCACGGATGGTGAAAAAATAGTCAGTTCATGCTTGCAAGGCAACATTAAAGTATGGGATTCTCAGAACGGCGAGATTATTACGAACATCGACCGCGGCGCGTAAGTAAAATACAATTTAAAAACCGGCCAAGTGCGTGTCGGTCACACGCAGTGTAGGGTTCCGTAGTTAAGTAATTGCGCAATATGCGTAGCCTATAAAAAAGTAAGTTTTCTATAATTTATTTAGAACATTTTAATGAGCTCGCAACATATCAGCCACAAGACGTCCACTACTGGACATAGGCCTTCTTCAATTTTCGCCACGGTGGCCGGTCGTTCGCCGCCCTCATCTGTCGGTTGCCCACCACCCTTATAAGGTCCCCATTGTGAGGGATCTGCTCACGCTGCGTCTTTCGGTTCGTGGTCGCCACTCTAGAACCTTTCTGCCCCAACGGCTGTCAGTTGAGCTGTGTCCTGCCCATTGCCACTTCAGTGAAGCAACTCTGCGAGCTACGTCAGTAAACTTGATTCGCCTGCGGATTTCTTCGTTTCTCAAACGATCGCGCAGAGAGACGCCTAATATAGCCCGTTCTATCGCCCTCTGAGCGACTTTTAGCATTCTGAAAAGACCCATAGTTAGCGACCACGTCTCTGCTCTGTATGTCATCACTGGCAACACACACTGGTCAAAGACGTTGGTCTTGAGGCACTGCGGTAGTGCGGACGAGGAGATATGTTACAGTCCCGAACGCTGCCTAGTCGAGTTGGATTCGATGAGTGATCTGTTTCTCGAAATCGGACTTACCTAATCGGACTGTTTGTCCCAGGTATATAAACTCCTTAACGAATTCGAATTCACCGACCGTAATAGGAGTGGGTGTAACATGGACATTGGTCATGACGAGTGATCGGAATTATAGTAGCTAAAATACCTACTGCTCGAAAAATTTACTGTCTCAGTTTTTGGGACATTACTAATGTACATCTTAAAATTGTTTATTTTACCTACACCTACTTTGTTAGTCACACTTATGTAATCGAATAAGCTGCTATGTAATTTACATTACATTCTGATTCTGCGCCTTTTTAATTACATTGTTGAAACGATGAAAAGGAAATGACATTATTTTTTTTAAATAATACAAATCGTGCGTTCTATTATTTGAAAACAAAAAGAAAATTAGTTCGTTTGTTGTTTTACTGAATTTATTTCAGATGTAGTTTCGTAATTGGGCCGAAAAAATATTTGAAGTCCAAGAGGTCTCCAAATACCTCTGTAATTTTTCGAGCAGTATGTATTTTAACTACCATAATTCTGATCATTGGTCATGACTTTAGTTTTGTCTATGTTCATTTTTAAGGCCCACTTGTCGAGAGACTCAACTGAGGTCATCGACCATTTCACTGAAGTCCTCCACGGTCTCAGCCATGACCACGATATAGGCAGCAAATCGAAGGTGAGTGATGTAACCGCCGTTTATGTCGATGCCCAATTCAGACCAGATGCTTGAACACGTTTTCCAGTGCAGTGGTGAACAGTTTCGGTGATATAACATCTCCCTGTCGTACTCCTCGTTGCAACTGGATAGGTCTTGAGCTCTGACCATTAATTCGTACTGACATGGTGGCGTTTTCATACAAATACTTCAGCACTTCGATATATCGTTAGTCAATAAGGCACCGTTGGATAGACTGCAGCATGGCCCAGGTCTCGATCGAATCAAAGGCTTTCTTTCATACTCCACAAACGCTAAGCATAGAGACTGGTTATATACTGATGGAGTAAACAAAAAAAACAATCCCCATCTTAAGAGTACTAGACGTACGCTGAAAAATATTTTAAGTTTTTATTGTACTACTTTGTCAGCGTGATTTATATGTACATTAATACCAATTTTCAGCTTAATAGTACCAAGACCTCTCAACCGGTTACCGCTTCGTCTACCGAAATAAAAATTAAAATCACCACTATGTACATATTCCATTTAATTCATCATATAAGCCCGTTATTATTCCTGCATGAAAAGGCCTCTTCGAACATTGATCGCCATGTTTGCTCAATGTAAATTAGCGATTTCGAACTTCCAGATTGCATCACAGTAGTAATGTCCTAGATAAATTTAGAAATTACATAATGATGAATTTGAAAAAGTCGTATTGGTGGACACAATTGGCTAAAGTTTATTATTAAGTTTTCGAAAAGATATTTTTAAATATAAGTACGTAAGTTTATTTTATACTTCTTTTTATACTTCTAACAATTATTTTTTGCAACCATTAATAAGTCGATTTTGGCAGATTTGCACTATCAGCTTTTATATAGCCTAGATCCATTTCGTGAAACTTCTCTATGCTCAAAATTAGTTTTAGTAATAATGGTAATCCACAGATAAAAAATCACAAAAATAAAATATTTACAATTTTGATGCAAAAACATATTTATTGTTTGATTATTATGAGTGTATTAGCTACTTCACCCAGTTGCAAGAATATCTTAATTAATGAATGAAATGAATTAGTTAATGGAACATTAAAATTGATGACATCATTAAATTAAATCCGTTGCAAGAACATCCATTAAATGTGCTAGTATCATTAATTAAGTAATGACGTCTTTAAATGAACAATGAATGAGAAGAATGAATCGAATGATCGAGTGCGATTCGTATTTGCAAGTTTCGTTAAATATTTCTGTAGTCTTAACTATAGTAACTATTCTGTATAGAAACTCATAAAATTAATTTTTTTTTTATTGTGTGTAATATTTTGTTTGCACAAATTAAAAAATGTTGTAATTCATCTAGTGTTTAACGGTTATGTAAATATGTAGTTAATAATTAAATAAGCTTATGTCAACTTGTTTAAATTCAATTTTTGACAAACAAATTTTTTTGGTTTTCTTTGCTAGCTCATTTTGTCCCGAACAGATTAAAATAGGTTCGAGTAAGATAAGTATATATTTAACACATTCACCATCATTTGTTTAAATGTGTGTCGGGCAGTATGACAATCGTCCCGAAAATGGACGGTTGCTAGTTTAGGGGTGGACCTGTGAGCTGACTTCTACGATGGCGTGATGTTGTATTACCTACTTTCTTTGGAGATATTTGAAGTCACGCGTCTACGCAGATAAACTACAGACGTTTGACTATTTAGAAACCAACATTTACATACAAACATACTTTTCTCATTAAAATAATAGTATCTACCGGCAAACCATTAATGTCTAAAGTAATAAAAAATCAAAATACGTGCGCGCAATTCAACTGAGCATTCGCCCGCGAAGAATATTTTATAAAGTTGTACGTTGATTTTATCTTTAGAAAGACCTATTAAAATAAACATAACAGCAGTGGGTGAAAAAATACCCAAAAGTCCCGAAAGTACCAGTTCCTTCAACAACTAATCCCGAAAAGCCCGGGACGCTATAAGAGCACCGGTTCTTTATTTCCTAGTAACAGTAACCACACGTTAGTTAACAAATAAACCTCAAAAAAATACTTAATATGTACCTAATGAAACACTAATGTCACACCGACGACCAATTAAAATTTAAAGAACCAAATGTCAAATCTATGCCGCATTAGACCCTAATGACGTTTCGTGCAACAGATATTCCTTGCAGGGGGGTGTTTTCACAGATTGTCAATTAAAGTTAATGGATTATTAACTATCTTTCGTTAATGTCTGATCTTGCAACAGTTTAAAGGAACATTAACACTTTAATGATGTCATTAGTAATTAATTAAAGCCCTTTCCTGCAACTGGGTTTGTGTCTAATAATTAAATATTTTATCGTTACAATTTTCAAATAGCCTATTTCAAAGAATTGTGTCTCTGCCCAATATGGTTGTTGTTAGTTGTATTGTACGGTACGAATTCGTCTTGACACAAATGTTATCCCCGTGTTCGCGCCTAGAACACAGGACGACCACGCGCGACGCGTATATATGGAGGCGTGCACCGCAGCGCCCTCTGTCGCCACTGTCGCCACTCTCTCAACTCGTTACTCTCGCCAGTCATTGTTAATTTGTATAACGTTCGCACAAAGTTTAAATTTATGTAAATTACGTATAATGAAATAAATTTCTCGAGTATCAATTATCTCCAATACACAAACCCGTACACACAAGGAAGGACACCGCACAGGCGCAAACACCCCGCCTATTTGATCTATAAATAAAGCGTAAAACAAGCTAACAATTAAGAAACTAAACTATTTATTACAACTCAGCTAACGTTGTTTAAATAAAATAATATTTAGACTTTCTTTAATATGATACCTTTACATTTATTTGCAGTTACTTCAAATTACAAATGGAATTGTGTGATAAGGCTTCCAAGAAAAAAAGAAACCCAGTCGATGGTCAAGGTAATATTTCATTTTATGTCACGTTGCCTTGCACAGCGGCAAATCAATAAACATCGCACAAATTGTTCAATCTCTGCATGACACCAGTGCAGTGCATGATTTGTTTGGTCTCGGAAGGATCAATGTGGCAAACATAGAAATACAAAAAAATTGATTTTAAAAATCCATAAGTACTAATATTATAAATATAAATGTAACTCTGTCTGTCTGTTACGCTTTCACACCTAAACCACTGAACCGATTTTGATGAAATTTTGTATAGAGATAGAATGGACCTTGGAGAACAACCTAGGCTATATTTACCACGAAACATGGCTTTCAAGGGGTTGAAATAGGGGATGAAATTTTATATGGAAAATGCGATTTAACCGACATTTACGCGGGCGGAGCTGAGGGCAACAGCTAGTGTATAAACATACAACAACATGTTTATGATTAGTAAAATATAATATGCGAAAACCGACATTCACGCTGGAGAAGCTGAAGGCAACAGCTAGTATAAAATATATAATTATCTAATGCTTGGGAATAATTATGATTACAAAATAATTGTTTCATTTAATATATTATCTGTAAGAGCTAGAATTGTTTATTGTATTTTTTGTTTCAGTGAATTTCAAAAGTGAAAGTACGCCAAAAACCCGTGAGGTAAGAATATAAATCCATATTATCCGCACTATCTTTGCCATCACTTATAGGTTAGATATAACATATTAGGCGATTTATAGTTTTTATGATACTTTATTTCTTCTCCTTTCTTTTATGACACTTTTATCCTTCACACCGGTAATGGGATAACGTCCATTAGATACTCAATATTTTATTCGCGTTCCACAATTTAATTAAGATGTTACAGATATATTATACATCGCATCATTATGGATGCTGTCGGGCACAGCAAAGTTAGAAGGGAGGATTCGGTCATTGATAGCCCATTTTTTGAGCCTTGGATGAGAATTCGCAAATAAAGTGATTTTTAAAGAAATCATTGAGTTTGACTTTGTAAAACTCAGTTACACAGTGATAGAGATTAGTAGAAGTAAAAGTAGCTGACATTGTGATCATGAAGATATTTAGTTTAATAAAAATTTCAATATTTATATAATAATGTGCCTTCTATGATAAGTGATACAAGAGCAAAATCGACATTTTACAAGAGGACAAAAAAAAGGTTAAAAAAATCCTAGTTCATAAATTAAGTGGGCTAGGTTTTTTTTTTTTTTTTATATTAGCCTACCAAAGTGACTCCACTCTGCCTGATGGTAAGCAGTAAGTGGAATCCAGAAGTGGCGGACACCATTCCAAAAGCCAAACTACTGGTATGGTGGCCTCCACTATGGCGGCTTAGTGAGATGCTTTTTCACGCCCCGCTTAAAAGACCCAGGATCAAAATTAGATGGGAACACATGCGCTGGCAAAGAGTTCCAGGCTTTAATTGAGCGACAAAAGTATGAAGTGCTGAACCGTTTGGTTCGAGACCCTTTAGATTCCACTGTGAAAGGGTGGCACTTTAGTCCCGCACGTGTTGTTCTGGACAAAAAGGGAGAGGGTGGGATTAATTCAAAGAGCTCTTCAGAACACTCTCCATGGTAAAGGCGATAGAAGACGGCCATTGAGGCGATGTCTCTTCGCAGCTGTAAAGGCTCAAGGGTCTTAGTAGCCTCCGGGCTTCCGATGATACGGACTGCTCGCCGCTGCAACCTATCGAGTGCATCCAGTAAGTACTGTGCGGAGCCATCCCAAAGATGAGAGCAGTACTCCACGCAGGACCGAACCTGTGTCTTATAAAGAAGACAGAGCTGCTCGGGCGTGAAGTACCGCCTCACCCTGTTCAGGACACCGAGTTTACAGGAGGCGGTTTTAATGACGCACTCGATGTAGTTCTTGGGGTTGAGATCTCGGCTGATGTCCATACCCAGGATACTTAGGCTATCCTGTAGTGGTAACGCTGTGTTCTGAAGAGAGGGAAGCGGAAGGAACGAAGATTTTTTTTGCAGAGAACGCGCACACCTGTGTTTTCTTGGCATTGAACTCGACCAAATTCTCACAACCCCATTTAGAAATGCGGTATAATACTTGGTCGAGCTCAGCGACAAGTTCTAGGCGTTTTGCCTCGATGTCAGTCTGTTTAGCCGCAGAATGTCCGAGATATCGCCCATGCACCGTACTATCATCTGCATAGCAATGAATGTTGCCAAGGGACAACATGTCATTGACATGCAGAAGATACAGAGTGGGCGACAGGACGGACCCCTGAGGCACCCCAGCGTTGACCTGCAAATAATTGGAGGCCGATCCGTCACAAAGGACTCTAATGCGGCGCTCACGCAGGAATGCGGCAATCCAGTTGCACAGCTGGGGTGGCAGACCATATGCTGGAAGCTTGGACAGAAGCGAACGGTGCCAGACTCTATCGAAGGCTTTGGTTATGTCAAGGCCGATGGCCAAGGACTCGCCATGCCTGTCCATAGCTTCACCCCATTGGTGCGTGATATACGCTAGAAGGTCACCCGTAGACCGTTTTGACCTAAAGCCATATTGTCGGTCACTAATTAACGAGTGACCCTCTAGGTAGCGGACTAGTTGGGAGTTTATTATCCGCTCAAGCACCTTGCAGAGAACTGAGGTGACAGCTATGGGTCGATAGTTGCCTGGCTCGGACCTATCCCCTTTTTTGGGAATGGGTTGAACATTCGCCTCTCTCCAAGCCTCCGGCACAATTCCCGAGGAATAAGATAGGCGGAATAGGCGCGTCAATGCAGGAGACAACTCCGCTGCGCATTTCTTAAGAACCACCGCTGGAATACCATCCGGTCCGCTGGCTTTCCGAACATCGAGCGACCTTAGTTCCGCACGAACATCACGATGCCTAATACGAATATTAGGCATAACGGAGTCGCAGCCAGATATAGTCGGCGGGTGCAAGCCACGGTCGTCGATTCGGGAGTTAGCCGCAAAGAGTTCTACAAGCAAGTTTGCTTTCTCTTGCGGCTCGTGGGCCAGCGATCCATCAGGACATTTCAAGGGGGGCAGCGAAGGCTTGCAGAAGTTGGATTGCACGGCCTTGGCTAGTCGCCAGTAGCTACGGCTACCCGTAGGATGCGAAATGAGTTCTTGCCCAATCCGTGCAATGCGCTGGGCATCCGCTCTGATGTAAGCCCTCTTGCATTCCCTAGTGGCTTTGTTGTACGCTGCTTTTAGGCGATCCAAGCTAGGGTCGCGCCGTGCTCGGGCCCTGATCCAAGCGCGGTACGCCGATTCTTTTTGTTTAACAGTGTCGGCGCACTCACGGTTGAACCAGGGACGCGTTTTGCCGGCACTGGTGACATCTGTGGATGGAATGTAATATTCCATACCTAACAAGATCTCACCAGTGACAGCAGTAGCACTTTGCGACGGATCCCTGTCTTTAAAGCAGCGTAATGCCCATGGGACGGAAGCAAAGTAATCCCGCATACCGTCCCAGTCTGCTGACGAGTAGTGCCATAGTCGTCGCTTTACCTCCGAACGTCGTGGGGGAGCAACAAGAGGCACTGAGGCGCAGACCAAACAGGTGTAACTTGAGTACCTTTTTTTGTACATCAAAACGTTTATTGTAACGTGCATTTAAATGTTTTTGCTAAATATTATAATATTTAAGTAATTCATGAAAATCCTGTAAGGTTTATAATTTTTTTACCTTTTTAATTTCTAATGTTTGCTAAAGTTACGTTATAAATGATACATGTACAGTTAAATTAAGATGTACCTATTAGTTGTCTTTGTGTTTACTAATCATTAACCATTTCATGGACACTACTGTAGACACAATAGATGTTTTATTGTCATCACGGCCATATACGTTAACTGTCCCGAAAAGTGTTAAGTAAAAAAGTGTAATAACTCATTAGAATATTATTTTAGCGCAATGTTACTCAAACAAATGATAATGATACTACCCCAATGATTTGTTTTTTCTTTATCAGGTTCCTATGTTCACAACTCAACTGAATTGTATTAGTTTGCTAAAATATTTCTCTTATGAAATATGTGTTATATTATACAAGTCAAGTTATACTAAGCAAAAAGCACAAAAACAATCTGTTAAGCAAATTGCTTAATGGGGTTACAACTCTGTGTTTAAAGCACAAAAATCGCTGCATACGAACAATGTTTAGTCTTAATCAAAGGCAGTCATGCAAACCTTATTTTATAGACAATGAATTATTAACACTCCCTTGTATATATTTACAAAACAAATTTAAACTTATTTACAAAACGTGAAAGAATATAAAAAAAAAAAAAAAGATCATGCCATTTAAATAAATTACTATTTAAATATTGTCCTTAGCAAGACCACATTAATGCACAAAAGTATATTTTGTAGAGCGCCACATATTTACAATAAGTTACCAGTAACTATCAGAAACCAAAATAATATTTCAATATTTAAAAGAGAATTACATAAATTTTTCAGAAGCAAATGTTATTTATTCTGAAAACAAAGTTTTAGAAGATGTTTTATGATTGTAGTCTTAATGTATATATATAATGTTATCGAAATCCACAAAATTTCAAAGGGCAATATATTTACCTTTAAAGGCTAGAAATATTCCTACCATAATGTTTATTAAAATGCGAACATGGAATAATTATTAATTTTATAGACTTATTTTTGTCATCTTAACAAGATATTTAGTCTTAATTAATATAACTTTGTCTTTAAATATAATTTTATTATTCTTTGTTTATTTTATATTTTATTTTTAGATAGAACCTACTTTTCATTTTAAAAATTACCTACAGATTTCAATGTTTTTTTTTATATACCTTCATTATATAATTTTTGCACACCTTCTAGGTAAAATATGGCTTAAAGGGTACTTTATTGCTTTTCTTTTACCGTCTACATTATTTGTATAAGTACCCATATTTTTGCAGAATAAATATATATTTGAATTTGAAATCTATATTTACGAATTTTTTGTTGAGTTATATCAGTTTGCACAAAATTATATCCGAAACTATAGAAGAACGTGAGTTAGACTCTTATTTTTTTAATTCTATGTAAAAATCACAAAAAGGGTACAACTCGAGTTAGATCACTTATCACAGGAGGCACATATAATAACACATACATCCTTGTTTACAGAATGTACATCGATTATGCAAAGGATTGGGCAATTATTTAAGCGGACTCCGGTTTCGATCCGTGGTCCGGAACTCGCCTCCACATCTCTCCACTGCAGAAACAACTAAATATGACTTTGCTAAGAATTACAGGTAAACAATCTATTTAATGGCGATAATTGGGGGAGGCCTATGTCCAGCAGTGGATACAGTGTTACGGCCGATATGATGATGATGTTCTTTTTTATACACAGAATTTCCACTAGAAAAGTTATTTAATATACACCACGGACTGACCACTACAGATGCATTTAATTATTCAGGTTCTTGTATTAGGATATTTGGCTTATTCCACAAATCCCCCCTGAGCAAATCCCCCTTAGGGGGGAAAACTGAACTTTAATGTAAAGTTAGTCCAAAAATCCCCCTTGTCATTTTCGATTATTCCATTAATCCCCCCTGACTGAATTCCGCTAAGGAGTAAAACTGAACTCTAATATAAAATTAATCCAGAATTCCCCCTTATCATTTTTGGATCATTCCATTTATCCTCCCTGTATGAGAATAAATGTACCTACCTATGCATTTGCTCTTTTGTTAAATAACAAAAATATTTAGGTAAAGTATGTTGGTTACGTAATAAACTGAACTGAATATGGTGTAGCTATAAAAACTAAATATATCTAAGTATAATCAGAGTTTATTTTTAACAGATTTCAAAGGCAATAGTGATACAGATTTGGAAATAAATCCAATTGAATACTAATGTAAATTACTTGTATTTTTTTTAGACAGTAAATATTTAACTAAAACATTGAATGTGGTACAAAAAACATATATCGATGTATCATTATCTAGTTATTGGAACGTTTACTAATTAATTAATTTCAGCAGTTTGCGAAAACTAAAAATCAAGAATAGGTACAAGTAAAAATTTTAAAAAAAATTATAAAATAAAACAATACATTTTGTACAGCAATTGACGAGGTTGGTCAGTTAGTTAAAGTTCAGCAATTAAAAGTTCAAAGTTAAATTAAGTATAAAATATAACAAAAACAATCACTTTTATACAACAAATCAAGTTCAACAATTTTCTGAAAGTTAAATTCTAGTATGTTTATATGAAGCTTATGAAATCACTATATAGCATAAATTAAAGTCGCTTACCGCTGTCTGTCTGTCTGTCTGTCCCTATGTCTGCTTAGATTTTAAAACTACGCAATGAATTTTGATGCGGGTTTTTTTAGTAGATAGGGTGATTCAAGAGAACGGCTTATATCTATATAACATGCACAATATAGTAGAGAAATACTGATAATTTTAGAGGGGATTTCTACTCTTATTTTTTTCATTCCATTTTTCCCCTCTACAGGTGGATTTCAAGGGGGATAAGTGGAATAGTATATTTTTCAATTCCAGTATTCCCCCTTAAGGGGGATTTCTAGACTCTTGCAATTAGATTCCAGTTTTCCCCCTTAGGGGGGATTTTCAGGGGGTATCTGTGGAATAAGCCGGATATTTTAACTAGATGTGAATGGTAATTAGTTATATTTTACTGAGGTGTTATATATTTTCAGAAACCTATACTGCATGGACCAACAAAACGATTTAAACAATTGTTTGGAGAGTAAAGAAAATGAGGACATTAATAATATAAATAACCAAAATTTTAAAAATAGTGTTAAGAATGATGATATTTGTGATGAGGATAATATATTTATATTTAATTCAAGTGAGAGTCCTGTGAATAGTATACGTGAAAATAAGTGTAATGACAAGTTAGTGTACGAACGTCCTAGGATAGAGGAGGATGCAGATGTTGACGTAGTGAGTAATTTGAACTGGAGAGGGCAACCCATCAAAGAATCTCCTGTGTGGTGTATGGACTTCTGTAACGATCTTGTTATACTGGGTTGTGCCGACGGCCGCCTCGAGTTCTGGGAAGCCAGCTCCGGAAAACTCATGGTAAACCAGTAATTTGTTAAAACAGTCTTGTTGCGCTCCACAGCTTCGTCCGCGTATATATGTTTTGTATCCCACGGGGACCAGACTGATTTTCGGGACAAAAGTAGCCTATGTCCGTCTCCAGCACTGAATCTATCTACACTCACACACACACACGCACGCACGCACGCACGCACGTACGCACGCACAAACACACACACACACACACACACACACACACACACATACACATACACAAACTTTCGCTTAATATATAATATAGGTTTAACACGTGTATTTTGATATATATAAAGTTTACTTTGCACATTGACAAAGGACATTGCTGATAGAGGGTGAAGACAATCATAAGGCAACTTGGCCTTGTAATAAATTTAAATGAGACCATAAAAAGACTTATACATGTATTGAATATGTAGTGCGTATGGTGGAGCGGTGAAGCTCGCAGTACGGCGGGCGTGACGCACGTGCGTGCGCTGGCGGGCGCGCGGCGAGTTTGCGCTGCCACACTCGCGGGACATCTGTCGCTATTGCGTTTAGACGCGTACAACGCCACCTCGGGTACGCAAGTCGACTGGCATTTTAGCACTGCTCACAGAAGAAGTAAGTAAATAAACGGTGAATATTTATTGTTAGTGGGTATATTGAACGAAAAATGATTAATCTATGATTGGTGACAATAGGCTAACCAATAGTTGCAATTTACTCACAATTTATTTATTGAGATAAAAAAGAATAAAATTCAATTACAATTATCTCACATGGGTACATCAATATAATATAAACAGTCAATTCAATACAATAATTGGAATTACAATATCAAAGATATTTGTAGTAAATGTCAAGATATTAATTATTTAATGATATCACAAATATTCGAATTCGTTATATTTGTGATATCTTTTATAGATATATCGCATTGGTCGGGTAAGTTTTCACAATATGTCAGAAAATATGTCTTAATAGTTGTCCAACTGTCATACATAATATCTCATCAGTGTTAAGAGCGAGGAGTGCATTAAAGTGGCGACGCGCACGTATCAACGGTGACTTAGATCGTGCCACTGTATGACTAGAGTCAACGTGGAATAAGTCCGCCAATCGGCCACGTCTATTTACTGAAACACCAGGCGTATCGGGCACGTACAACTTACACAATAGTGCATGTAGGTGTAAAGAGTCGACTTGTTCTTTAAGCACCTTGCAGCAGATAATGAGTTGGTCTAGAGTCCTTACGATTTAAAAGACTGCCTCTGTGGTTCGGTGGTATATGTACGGATTACTACGCAGAGATTTCGGTTTCGATCCTCAGATCGGCTAGTGATTTTGAGTTTTACTGTCGAAAAATTCTTAGTATTAGTCCGGAGTTTGTAATTGTGCCCGATAAATGGCAACAGGCTCGCCCCCTGTTACATGGGACATAAAATAATAAAAGGCGAAAAGTGGGTGGTTAAACACCTCTGCCTACCCCTTCGGGGATAAAAGGCTTGAAGCTATGTATGTATTAAAAGACAGAAAGCAGCCACACGTTCGCGTTCATACGGCGAATTTTAAAGAACACAACTAACATAATGAAATTTCTGTCTGAGAAATTTCGTACTTGATACTTAACTATCTGAATATACGAATATCATAAGTTATAGTTTATGTAAACATTAGATTTTTGTGTAAAAGGGTCTGACCAAAATATTTTCAGAATGTAGTTAATAAATTACAACCATGTCATTACCAGGCTAAGGTGACTTTCAGTAATGTTAATTTGTTTCAGCTCACAAACGCACAGGGTCAGCGGGATCACTGCGCGTGTCGCATACGACTGACGATGAACCTAGTCGCGCTAGGATGAGTTTCTGCTACGAAAGTAACCTTGGCGAAGCAGAAGGTATTATGACCGTTGATCCAATAAAATAATACTATTACTTTTGTTTAAATCTGTTAGTATGTTGCTCCTAACGTTGACAGTAGTTATTACCACAATGCCAATAAGTAAAATCATGATGTGTAATATATCTGGCACAATGTAAATGTCGTACCTACCTACCTACATCTCGGCAGTGGCTATACCATTATATCTAGTCCGGCCATAAAGTCTGTTACAAATTAAAACGCAATTTTTTTGATAAAGTACATAATGTAATATTACTAAAACTTGTATGTAGATAGGAAAACTCTATAATGATTGCCCAGCATACAGCTATTGTCCACTTTAAAAAATATAATTAAGAAATACATTTTTATTCATTACTTTTGTACGAAGTAGATAAAATTAATTTGTAAGATTTCAATAGTTTCTACTCTGGGAGAAATTGAAATTTAAAAAAAATATTCGAAATAATAATAATAATAATATCATTTATTTCAGGTCGCATAAACCCATATTAAAAATACTTTACAGACTTACATACATACATAATATAAACTATCCTTCATATGCACTAAGTCGTTGTGCGTTCACGTGGCACTTGTCCGCGGGAGCGACGGAACATGACACCTTGCGGCCAAAAGGTTTTCTCCATGATGAGGTGCAGATAGCAGGGTGGTACTCGCACCACAAACGCCTTGAAATTGACGTTGCGACGCGACTCCAACCGCTGCACTCTCGGCCTGTACTTCCGTCTTTTGGCGCACGTACTCCTCGATATCCTCAGCCTTTGTGGTGTATTGTAGGCGAGAGATATACACAGGAGTGTTTGGTGCGGCGGCACGCAGTTTTACGTTGTTTTCCGCTGGTGCTGTACCGCAACGGTTTTTGTTGGTTCGCTGGCGGTGCTTCCTCTTTTACACCGTCACGAAACCATCTTTGTCAGCCCAGGCCACAGTGGTCACAGCCACAATATTGCGAAACTCACTGAGTTCTATGCGCAAATCTACGACCGTGTTTTGGAATGCCTCTAATTTTCTATGCATATCCGCTAGTTTTGCCTTGAGAAACACGATGTCCTTCAGTAGGCTGGTAACTTCGTTATGATCGAAGATGACGGGCGATAACTTATTCAAGTCCTTTGCCACAAACTTCGGCACGTCGCGTCGTCAGGGTCGGTTTCCTTCTGCAGAGTGATTATCTCCTGCAAGCTTTTCTTTGCTCCATCACGCCGATGAGAAACCATCTGGTCCCATTTATTAAGTGACCTAAACAGTACAGTACATCTACACTATCAGTAGCAGCTACATCTTCCTCGCTGAAGTTAGTGGAGCAGATCTGGACAACGGATACCTCGTCCATAACATCCAGCTTCTGTTGCAGGAACGCCAGTAGCTCATTCGCCACGAGTGTGTCACACATGGCGACTAATTACGAGCGTCGGCTAATGGAAATGGCCACCTTTCGGTTTTAAACAGGCCTTTAATCTGTCTAGCCACGAATCTATATATTTACGCACTGTTTTTATGGGAAATTTCGCCACTGCTTGTTCCAGAGATATTTTAAGAGACTCAATGTGGCAGTGTCGTTTAGAGCAGGCCATGTCCTGTGTCTAAAACTGACTATAATTTGTAGTCTGAGAGTTGAGGTCTGGGCTAGATGAGGACCAGTCTTCAGCTCTTATATAGTCCGGAACTTTAGTTTCAAGCCAGGCTTCAGGCAGAGATCTGCTGGAAAGTTCACGGTACATTTTTTAAAAGTGTATTGGTGAGTGGTTTCACAACAGGATCCACGACTTTCTCTTAATACACTTTGTCTAAAGTTTTCATTTCTTTTTGACAAAAATGTAGCTTTGTGACGCTTTGATAAGACACGCCTACCATCACTGATGCAGAAAGATGACCACATTGTACCTTTCTGACCACTTAAGCAGCTTCTTTAGAACTGTCTCGTACACTTTATCAATTTGCTTATTGTAGTGGTTTTCAGGCGTGAAAAAAATTCCATTGTTAAAGAGGATATTTCTGTGCCTTTCACCTGCTTATCGCGACGAATGGCGTTCAAATCGATCCGCTCTCTTTATTTGTAAAGATTGATTTAGGGAATATCCTGTATATCGACGATAAGCACCGAGCTTCACCAAGGTCTTGTTTTATAATACGCGACGGAGTCCTGGCGAGAACCTTCATTTCTCACAATAAGATTTTTGTTCCGGGTTTCGACGAATTCTGGCTTTAACAGCATTAACAGTTTTTGTAGTTCTAACAGCACGTGGCTGCCCTGATATTTATGGTTTTTAACAGAGGAAGTGTTGTTGTATCTGTTGATAATACGATAGACGAACATACGGCTGATACAAAGCTTTTGAAGTTTTTTTTTTACTGACGGCTCCATACCCACTTTCTGCAAGGCGATCACTGCAATCCGACCCCATTCCATATTGTAATTTGATAATGAACATGCAAAAATATGTGAAATGGTGCGAAATCGACAGAAGGTTTTAAAATAATAAACGCGTTCCAAACTAATAGCTAAAAAGTTAAAAAGTAGAAATGTTTTATATTAACAGTATTCAATGTATGGCCAGACTAGATATAAGAATGGTGAATTTTGTATGGGTGTAATTTATCTATAATATGTATGTATTTACAAAAAGAAATGTATATCAGTTGTTTAGTACCCATAACACAAGCAAATATAATTGCTTAATTTGGGGCTAGATGGCGCTGTGTTAATGTAGTAGAATAATTATTATTATTATAAAAAAGAATGATATATGAAAAATCTAATTGCTATAAAGGAAAGAAAGTTTTGTTCTTAATTTATAACTAACTTGTTGTACATAACTTTATTGTTGAACGGGTCTACTCGTGTTAGAAATTATTATAAAGTGCCATACCTTTTTACCCGACGTTTCACCCTATAATAATTTCTAACACGAATAGACCCGTTCAACAATGTAGTTAAGTATGTGTACAAATTGAGTTTAAAATATTTAACTTATGTTGTTACAGATGTTATAACATGTATTAGAATAGCACAGTGTCGACCTCACCAACAACCAATTACAGAAATGCACTCTGAAGGAGGGCGCATCGTCACCGGTGGACAAGACCATGTGCTCAAGGTACCTACTTTTCTTAATGCGTTGGCTCAGCGAAATAAACATTTTGTGCTAATGTGAAATTTGCATATTATTACAATTTGCCACACTTTATAAAAACGGTACATTGATTTAGATATTTAATACTGAGTTGTTACATGTCGTTTACAAAATGATCTTT
Source organism: Parascotia fuliginaria (assembly GCA_963082885.1). Classification (NCBI taxonomy): domain Eukaryota; kingdom Metazoa; phylum Arthropoda; class Insecta; order Lepidoptera; family Erebidae; genus Parascotia; species Parascotia fuliginaria. The sequence goes on along the minus strand of OY720170.1, from coordinate 18,446,917 downwards.
TTGTCTATTGGATTACCAGTGATCGGAATTATGCTAAAATACCTACTGCTTGAAAATAACAAAGGCGAGTGGAGACGTCTTAAGACTAAAAAATTTTCGCCTCAATTGTCTCGGTTTTCGGGAATTTTTTTTTTTAATTCCATGTTTCCATAATATAAACCTAAAATGATACAGAGATGTTCTTAAAACGTACATTACTCGTAAGTATCTTATTACTAGAGTATCTCCATTTAAAATTGCTTCAGTATATTTTAGGATATTATTAGCAAAATATTCCGTACCTCCTGAACTAGTTAAGACTGTATCTCAGAAGGAGTTACCTTCTAAGATACAGTCTAACGTTCATCAGTGCTGGTAATATCCTACATTACAGAAAAATATGTGGAGTTGGTAAGTTTTATGCGTGTATTATTTATTGTTGATAATAATAGAAAGGATAGAGTAAAAGATAATCAAAAATATTTAGTAAGGAACCAAAAATTTAAAAAATTTAAATAAAAGTAAAGTAAAACTTAATAAATCCATAAAAATATTACAAATTGGCCTAGTTGTAACCAGTATTCAGTAAGGACTCGGTGGTATTATAATTTAAGGTATTCAGGTAACTAGAAATGGCTTGTTTACATTTATTATGCCTCATTTAAGGTTGGTGTTACAGAAGGTAGTTTTAGTAAGCTTTGTGTCCCAGAGGCGTGGCCACTGAACGTGGAGTACAGTGAGTGGGTTTGGTTTCGAGCCCCAGGTACACCAGCCTATTCACAGGCCAAGTAGAAGCATCAACATATTATATCAAAATGTAAGAGGACTTAGAACTAAGACTTTACAGTTCTCATCGCTACTTGAATCGTCGGGCTCGGATTTATTCGCCATCACCGAGAGTTGACTTAACTCGGCTATACAAGACGCAAAATTTGTGCCTCCAGGATACAGGGTATTACGATGCGATCGAGGGGATGGGCGCAAGTTAGGCGGAGTTGTTTTAGTGGCCACACAACGTTTCGAACTACGTCAAGTGATGCTACCCGATGACCTTGTAATAGACAATCATATGTTTGAACTAATTTGTGCTGCAGTTTACATACAGACTAGGTTTTTATTTACGTGTTGCATTGTGTACATTCCGCCCCAAACTGATGAAAGCGAATACATGGTAATGTTTAATTTACTTGAAAAGATTAGTATTAAGTATAAGCATAATTTAGTTATAATAGGTGATTTTAATTTATTTTCGTGCAATATAAATGTCATTAATTATTTTGAATATTTTACGGCCTTCTGTGAACTCGAGCAATGTAACTCAGTGCCTAATTGTAACGATAGACAGCTGGACCTAGTGTTACCTAGAGTACGCGAAGCGTCCGCGTCGCGGCGGCGGACGAGGGGCTGCAACCCGTGGACATGTACCACCCGCCGCTCGCTATCAGCGTCACGCTCGCCGAGCCCCCCGCGCCCACGCATCCCGCTCACGCACATATTCACGCGCACTCGGCTCACCCGATTATACCTAAACACTGGAATTTTAATAAAGCCGACTTTAAACATTTATATAATTTATTGTCTACTATAGATTGGAGTGAAATGTATTGTTTAAAAGATCCGAACACAGTTTTAAGGTTATTCTATGGTAAAATAAATGAAGCATTAGATATTTGTGTTCCTCCAAAAAGAGCTAGACAGGCAAATACGAGGTACAACTACCCTGTATGGTATACGCATGGTATCATTGCTGATATTAAGCTTAAGCACAAATTGCACAAACAGTACAAAACTAGTAAAAGGCATAGTGATTATGAGGCGTTCTCTGAGTGCCGCGCGAGAGTGAAGGCGGAGATCGAACGAGCACATGACCAGTACTGTGACTTCGTACAAAGTCACCTAGCAAAGGAGCCGCGTGCGTTCTGGGACTATGTAAGATCAAAGAAAGGTAACTCGAGACAGCGTAAGTTAATAATAAATGAACGAGAGTTATCGGATTCTGAAAGTGCGCGGGCGTTTGCGACTTTTTTTCAGTCTGTGTATAATCCGGAACCCGCCGTGCTAAGCGTAGCAGCGGCCAGCGCGGTGCCGTCGCCGGCGCCCGGCTTGCGGGTGCACCTCGCGCCGCTCAGCCTCGTCGACGTGCGGCGAGCGCTCGCCCGCCTGCAGCCCAAGCGCTCGGTGGGCCCGGATGGTATACCCTCCTACCTATTTAGGGACTGTCGCGAGGTACTAGCCGAACCGTTGCTACATCTGTTTAACGTATGTATCGAGACCGCTGTGTTTCCTGATAGTTGGAAACTGACCCGTGTTGTGCCGGTACCCAAGGGTAAGGGAGGCTCAGAGCCCAGCGATTACAGGCCTGTAGCGGTCCTGTGTACCCCGGCAAAGGTGTTCGAGGCGGCGATCCATAGCTCCCTATACGTGCAGATAAGCAGTCAGCTGTCTGACGCGCAGCATGGATTCCGTCCAGGACGAGGGACGACAGGTAATTTGCTGCAGATGATGACATGCCTGATGCCGGCGGTGGATGCTGGGGGGCAAGTGGACGTAGCATATTTCGACTTCAAAAAGGCTTTCGACACCGTTGATAATGATGTCCTGTTGACGAAGTTAGCAAGCGTGGGATGCACCCCGCATACCCTGACTTTCTTTGCTAGCTATTTACGGGACAGATGCCAGTACGTGGACTGTAATGGGTATATCTCTGAACCTTACTTCACGAGATCCGGCGTGAGTCAAGGTAGCAACTTGGGACCTTTGCTCTTCATTTTGATGGTGAACGACCTGCCTGCAGTCGTCAATAGCTCTACCCCTCTCTTGTTTGCCGATGACCTAAAGTTGGTAATGGAGGTGAGGCAGGCCACGGATCATGACGATGCAGCAAGATATTGATAGAGTTATAAGTTGAAGCTTAGATAACAAACTTTACTTCAACGTGGCTAAATGTTCAGTGCTCTCGTTTAGTCGTGCACGTGCCCCGGTTCACCACCAGTACCACATCGAAGGGATGCCGATGCAGCGGGTAACTGAAGTTAAAGACCTAGGAGTAAGTTTTACCGCGGATTTAAATTTCCGCAAACATGTTGTCGCCGTATGTAAGAGAGCGTACCAAAATTTAGGATTTGTTCTGAGGCAGGCAAATGGGTTTACAAACATAGGGGCTTTAAGCGCATTGTTTGAGGCACTCGTAAAAAGCCACCTAGAATGTAATGCAGTAGTTTGGTCTCCTCATGAAGCCAAGTATAAATTAATGCTGGAAAGAATCCAGAATAAATATATTCGGTTCTTATACCTTAAGCGGTATGGAGTATACCCCGGGTATCCGCTTTTATACCCCATGTTATTTATTCTGGGTATGGTTGGCTACACCAAACTAGAAGTACGTAGGGAAGCCTCTCTAGCCACCTACGTGCTCAAAGTAATTCGGGGGATTGTGCACAACCCGGGCGTGCTGGCGGAGGTGCGGCTATGTGCGCCGGACGCGTGCGCGACGCGGCGGCAGCGACCGGCGCTGCTGGCGGCGCCGCGCGCGCGCACTAACTTATTGCAGGAGGCACCGCTGACGCGGGCGCTGCGTATGCTCAATACTGTGGCTGAGCGAGTCGATTTGTTTACATGCTCAATGAGCGAGTTCACAAAGGCCATTTACATATTAAGTTATAAGTAAGGTAAATTAGTTTATTTTTGTCCATGTTCCTGCACTATCGCATTAGATTTAGTCTGTAATGATAGATGTAGGTGTTAATAAATAAATAAATAAATAAATAAATTAATTAACTTTAGTGAAATTTGACAGATTTGGAATTACCCTTGTCAATTTATTGTAGAGGAATAGTGCGAGAAAAAGAGTAAATCTTTGTGCAAAAGTAGTTCTGCATGAGGGTGCTGTAAATATTTTATCTTTGCGCCTTTTATTATTATGGGATATTTCGGAGTATACGAGCTTGTGTTGATTTAACGCCATTTGTAGGATAAACAGTTGTCTTATAGTAAGAGTTGCCGCTAATTTATATAACTCTGCCGTAGGGAACAGGAAGGGCTTAAAGTGTATAACTTTAAGCACAGCACGTTAATTAATTGGTTTAATAATAACAATTTAAAAATAAATATTGGAAAAACTAAAGCTATTATCTTCAGACAAAGACAACCACTACAGAATATAAATATAAATTACAGAGATGAAGAAATAGAGAAAGTAGAATCAACTAAGTTTCTAGGTTTATACATAGTAAAATGTCATGGAAGCAACACACTGAGTATGTGTGTAAAAAGGTGAATAGTTATTCCTATGCATTGCGGAACCTTATCAAAGTCGTCGATATGTCAGCAGCATTAATATCATACCATGGTTACGTATCGTCTACTCTTCGCTATGGTCTCATTTCTTTCTTGCCACAAAAGCATACTACTATGTTATGGAATACTTAGATGACCGAACTATATAAAATGTAATGTATTATAATAATTATGTTTAGAATTGGATAATATGTTTAAAATAACTAGATATGACATTATATAAATTTTTGCATGGCGAAACTAATAAAATGTAACAACTTATGTATACCCATATTAAGCAAATAAACGTTTTGAGTTTTGAGTTTGAGTTTTGAGTTGTGCTCTTTCTAGTAGCTTTAAATAAGCGCGGTCTTACAGCAGCCGCCCCAACACGTAATGCAGTAAGTTAGGATAGACTCGCAGAGGGCCAGATAAATAGACTTTATTTGTGTGGGGTCACATATAACGCAAAGTTTTGAACACAAAAATGAAAATTTATTTTTGTTCGAGATGTTAGGCTGGTAGTATGAACTTTAAAATCAAAGTTGCTGTCTAAATGTATACCCAAATATTTAATAGATGTAATAGGGTAGATTGAAGGACATTACATGAGGTATCAGTTTTATGCTCGTTATCTTTATTGCAGTAGTGTAATTTTATGTTGTATTTATTTTGTTGAGGTTGACCGTCAGATCTAATGCTAAAGTTAATATAATTTGTCTTTGATAAATTAAGTGAGAGAAGATTGTTATCAAGCCATTTAGCTACTGCGTTTTGTCCTTTATTAGCACCTGAATATACGTCGTCCCAAGTATTTTCTTTAAAAAATAGTACTGTATCTCTCTCATTACTAAAGTACATCTAAAATTAATTCATTATAACAACTATCGAAATAATTTTCTGTTTTTGATTTCAAAAACAACAGTGCGCACGATTTGTATTATTAAAATAAAAAACTTAATGTAATTTCCATTTCGACGTTTCAACAATGTAAGTAATAAGGCGCAGAAGGTTTTTCTGTTTTTGTACTTGCATTCCAATTATCGGCTCAATTGGGCCGAATAAAATTGTTGTATTGTGGAAGTCTCCACTTTTTATGCTTCTGTTTTTTGAACTTTAAGGTATTTTAGCCCGCATTCTATAAATGAATTTATGCTACAATATTTTATCTTATGACGAAAATATACAGAATGAAAACGATGAATGATAAACGACGATTGTATTTTTTTGCACCAATCAACACGAGCCTGTTTTTGAACTATTGTCAAATTGTGGGTTATCCAACGCGAACAAACTTTTTTGCAACCAAGTATTCGTGTAATATCTTATGTATACTCGTCATACTAATCTATTTATCTCTCGATGTGTAACATGTCGATCTTGTGAGGGATCTGCCCATGCTGCGCCTTCCGGTTCGTGGTTGACACTCCTAATATTTGTATATTAATTTTATTTCTTACATATAACTTAGATTATCTGAACCATGAAGCTCGATGGCCTAAGAACTTGCAAAACGTTGCAAATCTGTAAAATTAGAGTCAAAATAGCCAATCGAGAAGTTTAAATAATAATCAGTGCTTATATTAAAAATGTTGGTAGCTTCTATAAAGCTGAGTTCTTGTTGGCAGGTATTTTCAAGTTCAGACCTAAGCCCGTTATTAACGCTGCACGGGCACTGCGGGCCGATCACAAGCTGTTTCATCGATCACTCGACGCCTACCATCGCGGGCAGTGGTTCTCAGGATGGGCTGCTATGTGTCTGGGACTTACACACTGGTTAGGTTTACATCTATAATAATTTATAATCTATACTATTATATAAAGTAGAAGCGTTTGTTTGTTTGTTTGAACGCGTTATTCTCTGGAACTATCGGTTAAAAATTATTTATGCGTTTGATAGCCCAATTTTTAAGGAAGGCCATGTAAAATCACGCTATTGGTGAGGGGAGCAGAGCAGTAACTAAAGATGTTACTTCACGCGGATGAAAACGCGCTTCGGGAAGCTCGTTTTATTTTATTATTAATTAAATTCTCTAACCAGTAGCATATATTTTAAATAAATCAAATTAAAATTTTGTCATGTCTTATATGAGCATTAATGCAGAATACTCTCAATAAAGTTTTTGCTTCAGTAATTAATAAATTGGTTAGCATTCTTGGCTGAGGCCCATTTTTGACTGTATGCGTAATTGCAGGGGCATGTCTGTACAGCATGCAAGCTCACGACGGCGCTGTGACGTCGCTCGCGTACACCGCTTCGTACGTTGTCTCGGCGGGCGCCGACGAACGACTCTGCATATGGGATCGCTTTCAGGGACACATGCTCAACTCCATTCATATCGTAAGAAGTTCACAAATAACATAATATTGCACTTTATTGATTTGTTTCTGTATCACCTACCATGATTCTAAAAATTTCAGATCAGAATCTCGTAACGGCTCACGATCTGCCCAGTTGCGAATCAATTACACTTTCCAATAATAAACATTATTAGATAGTACGTTTTCTTTCTTTCTTTCTAGATAGTCTTGAATGTAAAAGTGAAATAAATACAAAATATGTAATTGTGTTTAGGGGCTGAACTACATGAGTCGCATGCTACCCCTGACGCATACGATGTTAGTGATGGGTGACCGCAGTGGTCTCACCGCGTATGATCTCAGCAGTGGTGATGTCATACGACGAGTTTTATTAGGTAAGTATTTATGTATGTGTAATAATGAGTAATAAATGATAAATTTTGTTGTTTAATAAATAAATACGAGGAAAGGAAAAGAACATGCCTTTATATCGAACTGTATTGATACATTTTTATGACGGATCTCCGAATAACTATAAAAAAATCTATATAAACTTTAAACTTTTTACTGGAGTTAAACTATTATAATTATTAAATATAAATCACTTTCAGGTCAGAGTGATGGCTGTATCTTCGTAAGGCAAATATTGCCGTTGAAAGACGCAATAGTGTGTGACTACGCGAATCAACTTCGCATCGTGCGGTTCCCGTTAGTGTCCCGATTATCAGATATGAAGAACGAATAAAGCCGCCAAATACAATTGATACAAGTTGTTGTAAATATTTTCAAGTGTTATAAGTGAATTAAATCTTTATTCAATTCTTAGGCGCGACGATTTAAATAGTGTAAGGGACATACACTTATTCAGCTCTATTCAGCTTATGCCCATAGAAAACAACGATTTTGTATGGAGACGCGTACGCGTCCGTTCAGCTTTCCGCATGCGTATGCGTCTCCATACAATATCGTTGTTTTCTATGGGCATAAGCTGAATAGAGCTAAATAAGTGTGAGTAGTCCCTAAGTATGGCTATTAAGTTTATTGATATAGGTTGACATTGCCCCGGATCTTTGATTTTTCTTAGCAAGGATTTTATTCGTACTAACTTTTCTGCCCCTACCCTATACTTACATTATTATATATTATAAGGGTAAATTTTTTATAAAACTCACGTCTAACGGTTGATATCAATATTCATCCAGAATATTGGTAATGGTCGTTAATCACGAACGTACTGAAACGATAGACTTAAACAGTGTCTTATTAACCTTCGTAACAATTTTATGATTACGTCACGACTTCTATAGTTGAGCTAACATACATATATTTTAAATACACGTTTTTAATAAACCTAAATAGCTTGTTGCCCATTAGATCATTTTACCTACATAGTTTATAATTGGTTATAATATCAAATATTAGATGGAAGACAAACACTCGCGAAAACTTGTGATTAACTAAAGCAAAGCGCGTGGTAACTAAAGCAAAACTCATGTGCCACTGTGGCCGGTGCCACAGTGGCACATGAGTTGATTGTCAAAATTCAAGGATGTTGCACAAAAATGTATAGCACTGGATAAGGAGGTATATTTATTTAGAAATTAGTTATAGGTATGGTTTTTAATTTTAGGTTTTTATGATATCGTATTGGGTTTTTTATCTGTAATGATATTGTAAATACTTTTCCAATAAATAAATAAATAAATAAATAAGCCGTACGGAGGCAAAGCTTCATAAGAAAGTGCAAAATTGTTACCTATTTTAGTAAGGTTGTCACAATAGGTTAAGACAAACTAAACAAAACATTTGTTAAATAGTTTATTTATGTACCTACCGATTTTGATATCTCATTATATTCCAAACGAATAGGATAACATATTGAATACGAAAATCTGTCGTTTTGCCTTGTTTAAGTAGCTAAATTCGATATATTTAATGTTTTAAGCTGATTTAATATTATAAAGTTTCGTTCGTGTATTTTTCAAGTAGGTATGTACCTACAAACTTTGAGAGATTTTCATGAACCCATTAAAGTATGAAGGTAAGTTCACCGAGCTAAACTTAGAACTTGTTAAAATAAACAAACATACTTATTAAATATAATTAACGTTATTTAACTTTAACCAAACTTTGTTATTGTATATAAATATTAAGTAAGTAATATTTTTAACCTTTAAAATTAACCGATAAAAAAGCACTGACCCTGGGATTGACAATGGCTGTGCCAGCGTCGCGTCACTCGCCGCGAAAGCGACAAGTGTCCAGTGGTCACACATGTTCCGCGTGCTTGTAGTTGTGCAATCGATTCGCGCTGTTGTATGAAGCTTTGTATCTTTACGCCTTATCTACTCATGTGACAGTAGTGCTGGTGTACACTGCATAGACAAAAATTAGTTAGCGTTGTAATAAAAAAAACCAAATGAAGGTAACTATACTATTTGTCTACTATAACTTGTCCAGAGGGAAAGCCGTCAGTTTAGTCCATGCATCTTCGTTTATATTTCGTGTTTGACGACATAAAATCACCTGTTCTCGTAAGCGTATTCCTTCCACTTAAAATAGTCGAAACATTTTGTTTCATGTTTAATCTTACTAATTTTATAAATGCAAAAGTTTGTGTGTATGTGTGTGTTTGTTACCACTCAGCGCCTAAACGGCGGAACCGATTTTGATGAAAATTGATATGTAGATAGATTTGGTGACGGAGACGGACAAAGGCTACTTTTAACACCGAAAATGGATCTGGTTCCCGAGGGTTATTAAACATATTTTACGCGCGGGCGAAGCCGCAGTGCGCAGCTAGTTATTTATAAAATTAAAAGTAGGTAAGATAAAAGATTGATATGTGCGTTGTTGAACAGTTTATGAGTCCAGTAGTACCTCTATACCTACAATGTATGATTATTTATTTTCTGGTGCATGGTGAGCCTAATGTGATAATAAAATATCTAAAAGATAGAATTAGGTATATTGTGTAGTTCGGGTCACAAAATGAACGTCAAAACCATAATATTTATTATTGTGCTGTTTCTGTTGTACCTATACACATAACTAGTCAATTTGGGTAAATTATGTAAACAGGGGAAAATGGAAACACTTTCAATAACTTTGTTATTTAACTCTAAATCTAAGTGGTCAGTTTCAGATGTCATAAAACAAATATTTTATGGTAATGGTTTGTTTGTGTTAAATTATTTATTTATTTAATAACATAATTGCATTACATTACATTACATTGACAGTGTTTCCATTTACCCCATTGACTATACATTACATGCAATAGGTGCACACATGGCTACTGTATAAATTCACATTACACTAGAGCTTCAAAGCTGATAAGTAAGTACCTAAATTAAGATAGAAAGGTGTATTATATTAAATACTAAAAATGTGGTATTTAAACTCACGTCTTAAATAGGTACCTACTGCTTTCTTACAGTAGTAGCTACCTAAACGAACAGTATTGTATCGCTAAGATATTTGGCCGTGGGTATTTTTATATCACAAAGTGAATCTAAAGTAATATTATAAAGAGAAAAGATTTGGTTTATTTTTTGTTTGTTCGTAACGATTTAACTAAAAATCTACGTTGCCGATTTGAAAAATTCGTTCACCTATACAATTGAATAAATGAAGCGGGTAACATAGCCTATATATTTTTATTATGTTTAACAAATTTTTTAATCCTTTTCAGAATTTCAATATTTTAAGCGCCTTTGTAAACCTCAATGATGCAATACGACACTAATGCAATAATGTTTTCCTTATGCGTTGTGAGACCGAATGAAACTTTTGATACCGAAGCGAAGCAAGGGCGGCAGTCGGTTTCGTATACGGCCGAAGGGATCTAGTCTTACGGAAAATAACATGTTTAAAATAAGTTCATTACTTAAGCTAAAAACTATATCGACCGGCTGTAACTATATCTTTTTATATTTGTCTATTTAATAGTATTAGATATCGATTATACACCTTTTGTTCGCCAAGACTCGTAAGAGATCACGTAATTATTTCAATCATATGATTTCATATCTATCAAATTCTATGATCATAGTTATAGGTAGTAGGTAGGCTGACGGTAGTAGATCCACGCTGGTTTTAGCTTGAATGGGCCGGATCGTCCGGGGAAGTACTACCCTCATAGAAGATCGACGTAAGAGTAGTAGTATCCGTACTACTGCGTTTCGTTCGGTGAGTGAGAGTGCCGGAGGCCCAATTTCTCCCCTTTCCTCTTTCCTCACCTCCCTCAATCCCTTCTTCTAACCCCATTCCCAGTCGCCATAGTGGAGGCCACCATACCAGCAGTTTAAGACGATAGCTTTTGGTATGGTGGCCACCACTTCTGGATTCCACTGACGCTTACCATCAGGCGGGGTGGAGTCACATTGGTAGGCTAGTAAAAAAAAAGAATAGGTGAACGTCTTCATTGTTACGTATATTACACATATTGATCTTAAATACCTACGTCATAACCACCAAGCCGTGTTTTCCGTTGCTATGAGTGCTACGTTACCTAATGGTGCTCCCACATTGCCGTTATAAAATGTTTGTAAACATTTTATAACACCAAAACATTTACTAACAAATGTTAACAATTGTTGCACTTTGTTAGAAACTGTTACATGTTATAAGTGCTCCTACATTGATGGAAAATGTTTAAACATTTTATAACATCTAGTATTGGCTCGCAGTTTGGTTTCGCCTTCTGAGGGCCGAGGACGTCTACACGAAAATGGAAGAAGATTTGCTCATTGGAATAGCTTTTATTTTTTGTTTAAAAAAGAAGAAAAAGCGCTCTTATTGGATGCGCCAAACGCTAAAAGCTAGAGGAAAATATAGTGCCACAGACTATCTCAAGGATTTGGGTATTGACGGTTGCTTAAAAGATTTTATAAGAATGAACAGTTCCGAATTTGAATATCTACAAAATTTAATTGGGGCAAAAATAGGCAAACGAGACACTACATTTAGAAAATCTGTAAGTGTGACGGAAAGACTTGCGGTAACGTTAAGATTTTTGGCAACTGGTAGCAGTTATAAAAGTCTTGGAAATGTGTTCAAGTTGTCAGACCAAGTGATATCTATTATCGTACCAGAAGTGTGCGAGGCTCTCAATGAGGTTTTAAAGGAATACATACAGGTAAGTCAAACAACATTTTTAATTATTTTTTTATTTACTTTTAATATGATCTAATCTAATCATACTTTAGGTAGGTACCTACCTTACCTTACTAATAATTTTTTTAATAAATAACAAACCAAACATGTATTTTTTAATTTTTGATTGATTCCAACAAATCGTTTAATGATTGGGTCGAATCTTGGCTTGATTCCGATAAATTAGACGGACTCTGTGTTCTTGCGCTGGTACGAGTATGTGTCCTGGAGTTATCCGAAGAACTGGTTTCAAATGAAGCCGAGGGACTCGGTGCGGTGTAGTATCCTCTCGAGCTACAGTCAGCATTATTTTCCGAAAAAGTGGATAGATTTGGTTCAGAGTTGTATCCCCAGGAACTACTAGCGGTTGGGTCTGTAAAGGTTGTTGGAAAATCATATTGTCCCATTGTCGCATTGTACAAAATATTGTTAATGTGATGTTGAGCAGTATTCTTAGCATGACTGTTTTTTATTTGTTTCAGTTTCATCGAGACATACTCTCCAAATGCGTCATTTTCATCCCTGCTTTTTCTAGATTCGTACATTCTTTGTAAAATATTTACAGCTTCTTGTTGTGTTGGATCTTGTTCTACTTCAGGCCGTCTTCTTTTCCGAAATGGTTTTGGGGTGGCGAAAGGCGTGCCCGTAGTTTCATCAGTGACAGTATTTCCTGTTTCGTTCAAACTGAGAGTGTTTTCTGAAGCAATTCTGTTTTCTTCGTTACCCTGAAAGAATAGAATTAAACGATAATTTCAAGTTATAGGCGCGTCAAATTAGCTAAAATTGTAAAAAAATCTATAACCGCGATTTTCTTTTTCTATTACTTAACAACCCTTAACTGAAATCATATTTTTTTATAGTGTATTCTATTAATATGTCATACTTAATAAAAATATCCAATAAAATTTGTTAGAATAACGAGTTATAAATTTATTTTTCGCGCCTATTTCTTAATCTTCTATTTTTGTTCCAGATACCAACAACACCTCAAGAGTGGCTACACGTGGCAAATTCATTTGGAGAAAAATGGAATTTCCCAAATTGCTTAGGAAGTATCGATGGAAAGCACGTAGCCATACAAAAGCCAATTGATAGCGGCAGTGAATATTACAACTATAAAGGATTTTACAGCGTTGTACTTTTAGCGATAGTGGACGCAGAATACAACTTTCTGTACGTGAATATTGGCTGCCAAGGACGCATAAGTGATGGCGGAGTTTTCGCAAACACAAAATTTCGAAATAAAATTAACGACAATAGTTTGAAAATACCCAGTGACAGCTCACTACCAGGCAGAAACAAACCTGTTCCTTATGTGTTCGTAACAGATGATGCGTTCCCTTTAGAAAAACACTTATTAAAACCTTTTCCAGGACCACAGGATAGCAATTCTAAGGAAAGAATCTTCAGTTATAGACTGAGTCGTGCGAGGAGAACAGTAGAGAACGCATTTGGGATTTTGTCAGCCAGATTTAGAGTTTTACGAACTACAATATTATTAGATCCAGAAAAAACTACTACTTTAATTATGACATGCGTGCTACTGCATAATTTTATAAGAAAAACTGAATCGAGCATGATTTACGCTCCATCTCAATACTATGATGGAGATGACATAGTAACTGGTACACGTATCGATGGACAATGGAGATTAGAACAGCAGCAATTAACACCACTTGAAGCATGTGAATCCCTGACAGATGATGGGAAAGAAATAAGAAAAGAATTCGCAGAATATTTTTCAAATGAAGGGTTTTTGGACTGGGCATCTAAATATTATTAAAAGACGTTAAAATAAAACTCACCTGCAACCCTCCATCGACAGTTAAACTTGGAATATTTTTGCCTTTAAGGAACATGAGTTTTTTAAATGCAAACCATTTACTTGACTCATTAGCTCCTGCACCAGATTTATTAGATTTACATTCTCGGTTAAATTGACCTACGAGTGATCGAATCTTTTTTTCAATTACTTTTTTATCCATATTAAATTCACTGGCAATTTCCATCCAAGCATCGTGTTTTTTATTTCGGTCTTTGTAGCTCTCTGACATCGTGTTCCATAGTACTTCTCTTGCTTGAAACATTTCAATCAGTTTGTAAACATCATCGTTATTCCAATTACCGGACATATTTTATTGCTTGGCGCACGCGCAACCACTAATACACACGCACAGCGATGCACGCTGACACAAAGGGACTGACAAGTGCTGACAAGCGAGACACCACGCGCAGCGACCTGCGTACTCTAACCCCCACCGCACCGCACCGCCTATCCCGCCATCACCCTTATAAAATGTTTACAAACAAAAGATAACACATGTTTTATTTTGTTATAATTTGTTTTGTTATAAAATGTTTACTAACATTACTAAACATTTTCTAACATGAAAATTTATTTGTGATTAAATGTTTGCTAACAAATGTTTACTAACGTTATTAAACATTTTCTAACGGCAATGTGGGAGCACCATAACGCTAGTGTCAAAGTCCAATAAAATGATCATAACAACACACTAGCACCGTCTATTTACCTAGAGACTGTGCTAGTGTGTTGAATATAATTCTACTTGTACGCTAGCTGTCAAAAAGGATCCCTATAAATATATATATGAATCACATGTAGTTAATAAACCGTCTTATGTTCTTCATATAAAAATGACTCACACATCTATAATCATTTTTATTATATGATAGTCTAATAGCGGCCTTAGCAAAATTCAAGAACCTATTTTATCCTTTACTTATATTCTATCGATATACTTTATCCCCCTTATTCATAAAAAAATTTAGCATAAAGTGTTAAAATAGGTTTTGTCTCTTTCTTCCTACCTAGTACAAATATGTCAAGGTGACAAATAAAGACAAACGATAAAACTGCAATGTCTCCTGTCCTATTCTTGACAATAGCCGTAGCAGTGCTGCCATTTTAGCGCTTTCGGCGCTAGATCTAGCGCTTTTTTGCTATGTTCAGCGGGCACTTGATAATTTTAGCGCATAACGGATAATTTAGCGCTTTGTCAATTTTTAATATGGCAGCACTATTTGTTCCGTGGAGAATAAAATTATTGTCTATGTACAATTTTGTGCTCTATGCTGGGTTTTAATATGGCAACAGAACATGGGGAATTCCATGAACATTAAGTACGGTTTGTTTCATGTTTGGTTGATTGACTTTGCTTCTTTCATTTTCATTCTGTATATGTGAACGCACTGAAGTTCAAGTTTAGAAATAACGTTTTAAGCACTGATTTTATTAGTTACTTTTGTGAGTGTTCCATAGTGTTGTGTTGGTTAACTCTTTTGAAATGGATGTACCATTATCAAAAAAAACTGTGTACAAACAAAGATATAAAGTCGAATGGGAGAAATCGCCCAACTTTAAACAATGGTTGAAACCTGTGCCTGGAGATGATACAAGTGATATGTTTTGTAATGATATGTGTTTGTATTGTAGGAAGGATTTTCTCGCCAAATTAAGCGATATCCAGAGACATTGTGATTCAGTTCATCACAAGAAGCAGGCGAAACCTTTCTTGGACAAAAAACAAACACAAATCTGTTTAATGCTGCAAAAACCCGTCGATAAGCTCTGTGTTAAGGCTGAAGGTGCTCTCTCAATGTATGTTGCAAAACACACAGCTATACAAGCAATTGATCACCTTACCGAATTGTGTAAGAATACATTTTCGGATTCTAAGGCTACTACAGAAATGAAATTGCACCGAACGAAATGTACAGCAATAATTCAGGAAGTATTAGCACCTCATAAGCAAGTTAAAAGCAAGTTTCGAAATGCATTGCATTTAAAAACTATTAACGCCATCCTATTTATAAGAACAGAATTAACCGCGGTTAACAGCAACTGTTATAATTATCAACTACCAGCTGATATTTTAAGTAAGATAGGATCATCCGAAAAATATAAAGTAAATACTACTGAATCTAACCAGCCTGGACCCTCGAGTTCAACCATGATGGATGAATTTTAATTTCTTTTTACTTGTTTTTTACTTAAAGTTGACTTTACTATACCCAAACTGTAGGTATAGAATAATATTATTATGTTTTCTCTTTTAATTTTTATTATTGTAATAAAAAGTTGTTTTTCACTACAATCGCTTCGTATTTTATTTTATTTTTGTCGTGCGTATGACGCTATTTCCACGATCAATGTGATTACACAATCTACCATACTAAACACTTAAAGCAAAACAACGGAGCCGTAAACGAGATGCGTTTATACACGTCTCGCTTCCAAAACTTTATCAGAATTGTTTTAAGAGCTCATGGTTACAGCCCATGTTTAGTATGGGAGATAATTATTTAATCACACTCATCGTCTAAAAAGCGCCTCAGTTAAAAGTTCGAATTTAGCGCTTTATTGACTCGTTTGAGCCAATTTAGCGCTATAATGGCTCGTGAATATATTCGAATCTAGCGCTTAGTGCACCGCTGTCAGCGCTGATTAGATTTTTTCATCTGGCAGCACTGAGCCGTAGCTCTTCACTCGCCGTACGCATCACAAGGAAGCAGACGTGTTATCGGTTTATTAAATTGTATTTGCAAAAAATTAAATATTCCGTAAATCTAATCAAGTGCTTAATACTAGTCGATTAAGCTTACAATTGATTAAAAATAATGACGCGTTGTGTAACCTTTCAAAGCGTAGCAAGTGGTGTCGTGCGAATACAATCTGCTAGTAGGGGGACCCCTTCACCGCTGCGATAAGAGAAGTCCTTCATAATTGCCATCACTTTCGCACACTCGCCGGAATACATATTACGAAGCATAATAATATTGACAATGAATCGCTGCGCAGCTTGTCAAGAAACTATACATAGCGAACAACACATAAAATGTCAACGCTGTACGCAGAATTATCACATTTTATGCCTCAACTTTGACGATAAAAACATCGAGCATTTTATCTCCGGAATACAGGAATACTTAGAGCTGCCCTAACTGCCTCTGTAAGCAAAAAAAAAGGAGATAATTCGAATGATCCAGTGCGATCTTCGACACCGACTAATCAAGGTGAATTTGCGTTTAATGTGACACGCCGTAAAACAAATGAAGCCGAGTCCGCCGCATCGGGTCGATCTTCGCCGGTAGTAGGTATTCTCCGACAATATACGGGACATAGTACGTGTAGAAATGCGTGAAATGTTGAAAGAATACATGTCTGATTTTAATTCCTCTATGAGCACTCGCTTCAGAGAATTATAGGATAAAATAAATGAATTCAAAGACTACTTAAACTTCCTTAGTTCACAGTATGATAAACTGAATTCAGACATGTCTTCCAACAACAGTGAAATAAAACAGTTGCGTAAAGAAAACGAATGTCTTCGCCTGGATCTCAACAATTTGTCTATACGTTTTTACCAACTCGATCAGCTGTCCCGCGCAACTAACCTAGAAATTCAATGCGTACCCGAATACAAAACTGAAAACGTGGTAAGCATTGTCAAACAGATTGCTTCTGTTACCAACATGAAAATAGACAACTGTGAAATTTTCCATTGCTCGAGAGTTGCAAAACAAAATTCAGCAAGCCGCCGTCCACGCAATATTTTGGTAAAATTCAATACCCCACGTACCCGTGATTTTTACCTGGCAGCAGTAATAAAATATAATAAGGATCACCCGAATGACAAGTTAAATACTAGTCACTTGGGCATCGCGCTCGATCCCAAGCTACCAGTGCAGTGTACGTGACGGATAACCTATAGCCAGAGAATAATTCGTTGCACTCGTTGCATGCTGCTGCGAGAATACGCGCGACTCGAGGGAACTAAACTATAAGTATGTTTGGATTCGCGGTGGACGCATTTATTTGCGAAAACAGAGTCGTCGGCAAGGATACTTGTCAAGAACGTGGAGGTTTTAGGTAAACTTTCGGTAAAATTCGTCTTGGTACACTTAATATAGTCACTTGGTCTACTTTTTAATATGTACTTGTTATATAAATCATTATAATTTAATTATGCATAAGAAAGTAAGTTTTTATTTACGCACTAAAACTGTCAATTTATATAGAAACACTATCTCATATGATTACGACGTAATTATATTGTGCGAAACGTGGCTAAATAGTAGTATATACAATTCGGAATTATTTTGTGATAAGTACATTGTTTACAGACGTGACAGATAATCATCTTATTTTCATAAAAATAAAGGCGGAGGTGGTGTGCTGATAGCGGTATCTCGTAGGTTTACATCGGTGAGGCTGTCTAATTGGGAAAATAAATGTGAGGACATCTGGGTGAAAATAACCGTTAATGAATCCAAATCAGTAGTGGTATGTGCCGCCAATCTGCCACCACCCACACAGTTAAATATTGTACAAGATTTCTTGGAAAACGCTAGTAACGTCACTATTTCTTACGAAAACGTCTTGATATGTGGCGACTTTAACCTTAGTGGATAGAGTAAAATCCCAGAGCCGTAAGACACAACTTATTTTCTAAAGCATATAACTTTCGGTTCTCAGTAGTCTCTTGTGTACTTTTTAATACCTGAATGTTTGTGGAGCTTGACCGGTGACACCTACGCAGGTACCAGGTGAGAAAGGTAACTAAAAATCAGAGTTAGGTACTTAACTTAAATTTTTATGACTGATTTTTATATATGTTTTGTAGAATATTACTCTGAAGTCATATAAAAAAAATCAGACGCTTTCCATGGGCCAAAAAATTTATCAGACGCTTTAAAGCTCTAAGAAAAATAAATGAACTTAATTTATTTTTAAATGTCTGATTTTTTTATATGTTATTAAGATAACTATTACAATGTTATATTTAATCAGTCAGACAAATTGCAATGACCAAACATCCCCTAAACACAAAAATTACACAACTATGAGTATGAGCGCGAGAGCACTATGCGCATGCGCTTCAGAGTAAAATATCTTAATATTTGAAAAATACTTACTGCTTTTAATATGTATATCTATTTGATTAAGATAAAATTTATAATAAAAGTAATAATTAATTATTTTAAAAATAATTTAATGTTTTGCATATCGTCGCTTTACTTTCTCAACCTCATATCTGCATAAATGTATGTTTTGGCAAATGACAAAAAACATTATTTTTTTTAAAGTAAGCTTTTTTTCTGTGTTTGGAAATATACATTACTTTTTTACTATTAATAGGAATACTGTCAATAAATAACGCCTAATTACGAATTATAATAACCCTATTGTTTCATGATTTTTGCAATACGAGGTTACTGCACTGCGTATTTTGAATAAATACATTACCAGAGCTTCGGCTTACGAGGTTGTTGAATAAAAATGCTGTTTAATAGAAACATCATTTAATTATAAAAATACTTTAAAGATGGCATAATGTATCATAAAACCCATGGTAGTCCTTTGGTATTAAATCTTTAAGAGATTGTAGATCATTATATTTTCTTGTTGATATCGGCACAGCCTCATTGTACATTTTTGTTATTATGGAAGAGCTATTGCGGTTCATACGTTGTTGTAAAATTGACCACTCGTCGTCGAAATTTAGTTTATAGCTTAAACCTAAACTACTGTATTTTAAAGCTCTTATATCGACGACACAAGGATCGCCAGCTTTTATACCTGGTCTAATGGATTTATAATACTTAAGTGAAATGAAATTATACAAAAAATTATGGTCCAAATATTTTACCGAATACGGTTGCTTTGATCGTGCCTCTTTAATGACTTTAACGAAGTCTGCTGGTACATAAAGCTCTCTGTTTTTCTTTTTCTTTTCTATGCAAGCATGAACTGAATCACACTCCATTTGAATTTCAGCATTATTATTAATAGCAAAATGTTGGAGGGCATTAGCAAGTGTAACATTACGATTTTGGGCATTGCAACCATCACTAAATATAATTATAGGTTTAGTCTTATCTTCTATATTTTGTAAATAGTCTATTAAGCATGATGTAAATATATTGGCGTCCATACCCCCTTCCCCTTCGTGCCAAACATAACAAGAAACGCTGCCATCCTTTTCGTTATAAATAGTAAATTGATGCACACATAATTTTAGCTTAAAATATTGCGCTCCAGCTATGATTGCAGGAATCGTCTGTACAGCTTGCAAATCAACTGTTACCATGTGTACTTCACCATTTTCACACTTCTTCTTATCTAAATCCTTTTCTTTTCTAGCTCGATCTTTTGAACGAATATGAGCTTGATATTCTTCCTCTTGAATATTTTTATTCTTATATGCGTAACAAAGATCGCATTGATCTTTTTTAGGTTTATATATTCCTAAGTTCTGTTCATGAACTATGTTTAAAAAACACTTATAGGTAGGTTTTTCGTTTGGTGGAATTCTATTATCTATAAAGAATTGCTCAAAAGTTACGTACAAATCCATCCAAGATTTATAATCAACGTCTACATACACTTTACTAGAACTCTGACGGCAGTAATGAGAAGGAACTTTAGGTACCGATTCTAGAAAAGTTTTAATATGATTAATTTTAAGTTACATTTATTCTTTTAGTCCTTCGCACATCAAGCTGTTTATTTATCATTCCAATTGCATTGTTGGCTTTTTTGACCCAGTTTAATACCGTCCATTCTCCTAAGCCTAATGTATTTAGGAACATTATTTTACATACCGGCTTATTTTCACCGTCAACCTTTAAAAAATAATTAAAAGTATTTGCTCTTTTAGTAGAAATGCCTTTTGATTGTGTAGCAACGCTTTTTTGAATGACCATTGTATTGACATAAGACTTTCTTTCTTCCCATGTGAGGTTGTTCCAAAATGATTTAAATATTTCACTTCTCACAAGTTTAGGTATGTCATTGCACATTTTTATTGTGCTATTTTCATTACACCTAGGCTTTAACTTTTTTTGTTTTCGTATCTCGTTACCTATTACTCCACAATCCTTCTTTCTTTTAATAGAAGTGTACTGTTTTCCTTCCTGTCTCTTTCTTTTGATTATATTTCTAGTCCAATTTTTACTGTTACCCTGACCCTTCCTTGCTCTTTTTCTCTTTATTATCCCACTGTATTCATCTAAAATACTGCCAGTATTTTCTAATTCAGACGCGGATGTTTCGTTCAAATTAAGTCCAGGATTATAATCGCTGTCACTATCTGATGCAGAAAAGTCTGATAACGAGAGATCTTGAGATGAAGAAGCAGTCGGAATAAGTTGCCCAGATTTTTCATCAAGATGGTACGAAGTGCAAACCAAAACACTGTCTGACATGTTACTGTCATCAGGATCCAAACTACGTCGAAATTTACCATAATTTTCGTCTAAAATAAGTTTCTCCTGTTTGAGAATTAAAATTTTTGAATCTGTTAGAGTTGGAGGCATTGAGTTACTTGTTGACGGAACAGCAATCGGAATTAGTGGTGGTGATATATTAGGATACATCTTTCCAGACGAGACTAAATTTACTAATTTTGAAGCTCTGTTTCGTTGGGAACCAATGATATTCTATTTAACAGATATGTTATACACTCACAAAACAACAGAAAAAAGTGTTCCGCACAGTACCCGTTGCACACATAGACCTTTTTCATTCATTTCACATTTCACTACATTTGTCATGTCAAAATGATAGAAAAGGATGACTTGAGAAAACAAATATGAAAAAAAGTGACAGCTAGTGTTGTCAATTGCGTATGAATTTGAACAAACATTACTCTAGCCTGTAGACAACCGACCGGTGCCCGGTCACCGCGAGTTTGTTAGCGCGTCGTTCCGTCAAACCCCAAGCGGTGCCCGGGCACCGCACCTCCCCATTCGACTTTGAACTTAATTTTAAAGCCGTTATGTTTTACTTTTGTTTGAAGAAGTTTGGTTATATGCGTTCTTTATAACATTTCCTTGACATTTGAAGCATAATTTTATTTAATCTATGCCTCGATATTTTTTTCGCGGCATTGTCAGTTGATGCTTTTTGTGGAGTGCGTCAAGTGTTTTGTGCTTATTTCAAGAGTGATTACACGGATTTATTCAAGTAAGTAATGTTTTCATAATAGAAATTTGATTATTCGGTTTATAATGATTCTATTTAGGTAATTGTTTGTAAGAAATACATCGTAATAACTAATATATAAAGCCCGTTATTGTCCGTTAGAATGTTACCGATTTCCGAGTGATTTTTACGAAGTTTGTCAGTAAATACAATGAAAAGTATTGTTTTTTTACTGTAAAGTCATTAGAACTCGTTTTGAAAACGATTATATACATAATTATTAATTTTTAGTGTAATAATAGCTAGACAAATTTGGTGAATAATCGTTAAAAATGGCGGTTCATTTAGCCACGCCATTTTTGTTTTTTTTTCTATGTGGATAAGGTCTAAATTTCTGTGAAACATTTGTTGCCGATGTTTTGAATAGGGACAGGTAGTGTGTCGATAGTGATACGATATTTTTGTTTTGTCGATATTGATGGTGGAATGTTTTCTTATGATTTTATATTCACATCATGACTGTTATTTTTAAAGCTATAGAAATGAAATTTTGTATTTATGTTTTTTATTCGAAAATAAAAACATGTGGATGTAGGGGGTAATGTATGGCTATCTATTATTGCGAAGTTTTTCTTTTTTTGTTACATAGTATGTCAAATGTATGGAGAGTTAACGAGCAGGAGCCGCCGCAAAACTTCCTCGACCTGATATATGCCATTGGCGAGGAAGGAAGCGGCGACGAAGAAATACCCCTAGACGATGAGGTAATAAGCCACTTAAGTTTGTCTAATAATTTCCAATTGAATTTCAGTGATTTTGGATAAAAAAAAATTGTACTTATATTTCAGGATGAAATGTTTGAAGAAGTAGGAAGCTCCTTGCAAATGGTAACGCGTTTATTATTACTGTTATTATTAAGCTTGAGGGTTGCAGTGCACTAACATGGTTTTGTTTACGTATTAGAGCGAAGCACGCGGGGAGCGGTCACCGGAGCCTCCTGCTTACTCTCCTCTTACATCACCTGATCGCCGGGAGTGGTTGCCTCTAGCAGTATGGGCTTTTATATTGTTTTGCGATATTGGTGTATTGATTTCAACTGGATTTCAGTGGTTTTCTTTGTATCTTTTAGAACGAACAAGCGTCGCCGTCGCCGTCACCGTCGCCGCCTAGTCCCGTATCCCCCGAAAGACGCGACCGGTCGCCACTAAATTTTCGATCTGAATCGTAAGTTTCATTTCTTCTCATATTCTTCGTGATTGATTCACAAAAAATCATTTATTACAATCCAATCATTTATTCAGTTTTATACACAGGAATAAGTCTTGAAGATAATATAAAAATTCATATTTTATTTATAATGTCTATTCTGAATCACAGGCGGTAGAAGTTCTCTTGAATATAATAATATAAAAAAATATTTTTTTTTTGTTATTTTAAGTACAACATTTATTGTTAAAAAACAGGTATTCCTTATGGAATACATAGAATATATAAACAAAAACCCATGATTAAAGAAATCTAATGATTTTATTTATTTTTACAGCGCATCAGCGTCTGCCGGTGTGGTCATACGCATCTTGAGGGAAGATGGGAGGGCACTAGACGCTGTCTACAGTGGAGGCGATGGCGATGGTGAATTCTTGGCCCCGGATACTCACACTCTGTATGTGTCTGAGGAGCTTGCAAGAGATGAACGTCAGAGAAGTGTGAGTGTGCTAAGAGGTGGACGACGAAGTGGAAGAGGTGGAAGAAGTGTTAGAAGTGTGCGAGGACAGAGTGCCCGTGGGCATCCGAACCAGGGTCGTAGAACAAATCGGTGGGAGGTGGGGCATCCTCTCCAAGAAATTTGGACGACAGACGAGGATGTTCCCCCTGAATTGGTAAGTTTGGCGACGGATGTATTGAGGAGGCGACAGTCGAGAATGCAGAATAGTAATAGGTTAGAGAGAAATGCTGAGGATGCTAGCGAGAACGATGATGATGAATTTTTCGACGCTAGTAATGGAGCGGATAATCCCCCACGACTGGAAGGCCAGAACCTCCACTTTGAATGGTCTCCAATGGATTCCTTTCAAGGTAAAGAGGAACAATTTAAACCCGAGCGCACTGGTTCGGTTCATGTTGCCAATTCGGCCTATGATGCCTTTCGTCTCTATTGGAGCGATGACGTCTTAGACCTAATTGCCACAGAAACGAACCTGTATGCGACTAAAATTGCATCTGCTGCTTTCCAGTCTGATTGGTTCCCCACTAATGTGCATGAAATTTTGTGCCTCTTTTCGTTCTGGATGATGTTGGGGATCATCAAAATGCCAACTATTGTTAGTTGCTTTTCGGTTGATCCTCTTCTGAAAACAGAAGTTTTCAGAAAAATGTTCACACGAAGAAGGTATGAAATGCTGTCAAGAGCATTACATTTTGTAGATTCAGACCCCGTTACGACCTTCAATCCCTCCAATACTGCCGATAGAAGCCTTGATCGTTTACACCGTTTGAGACCAATATTGACACATTTAAATTCGCGTTTTCAGTCCAGTTATATTTTAAGTAAAGATATTTGCATAGACGAAAGTCTAACCCTATGGAAAGGAAGATTGGGCTTTAAACAGTATATCCAGAACAAAGCTTCTAAGTTTGGTATCAAGACCTTTGAGCTGTGCGAGAGTGCCACTGGCTACCTGTGGTCTTTTATTGTTTACGCCGGTAAACAATCCGCCACCGATATTGACCAGTCACCCGGTGTACTGAAAAGTACAGCTGTAGTAAAGAAGCTCATTGCTCCTCTGTTACATAAAGGTTATAGATTATTTATGGATAATTGGTATAATTCACCTCTATTAGCTAGATTTCTAAAGCTCAATGGTACCGACTGCGTCGGTACTTTGAGACCTTCACGTAGTGACGTTCCCTTTATTGTAAATAAGGCTCCACTTCAAAGGGGAGAGCTGATTGCGAGACATTCCGGGGATGTCACAGTATTATCGTGGCTAGACAAGAAAAGAGTGACCATGATTTCCACTTGTCATGGGTCATCTACTGCCTTGCCTACAGTTTCATCTACATGTAAGCCAGTACCATTTAAACCACAAGTGGTACTGGACTACAACAAATTCATGGGGGGGGTTGATATGAAGGATCAGATGCTCGAGCCTTATTTATTAGAAAGGAAACGTTGTGCCAAATGGTACATGAAACTCTTCAAACGTCTACTTAACGTTTCCATCCTTAACTCTCGCATTCTTGTACAGTCATCAACGCATAAACGTTGCGATCATTTAGCTTTTCGCCTTCAGCTTGTAGATTCCATCCTCACAAATCATCTTTTACATTGTCCCCGAAACCGTAGGCATACAGTTTCCGTCAGTAGGTCTACGCATGAACAACCCAATAGGTTAGTTAATTCTACACATTGGCCCGTTTTACTGGAATCAACAGAGAGTAGTATCGCGCGTAATCGTCAGTTTGCTAAACGTTGTGTCGTTTGTCTTAAAGAAAATCGTAAGTCACAAAAATCGCCATATGAATGCGAAAGTTGCCGCGTGCCACTGTGTATAAAGAACTGCTTTAAATCATATCATACATCACCACAGTAATGCAGTCTTCTCCATATCATTTCCACCCAATTATTCATAATTTCTATTTTGATAGGTATTTTATGAAATCAGAGTGCAAGAGTGTTTGAGTGTTTTTTTTTTCGTATACTATTATAAAGATTATATATATTATTTTCGTATACTACTATATTATAAAGAGGAAAAATTTGAATTTTTGTGTGTGTTTGTAGTGAATAAACACAAAAACTACTGTGTCGATTTAAAAAATTGTTTCACTATTGGAAAGCTACATTCACCCTGAGTGACATAGGCTATATTTATTGCTAGAAACGAAAAAGACGCGGGTGAAACTGCAACGCGGGGGCTAGTTTTAAATAAATGCAATATAAATATATATAAATATATGCAATTCAGACGGCCTGAAACACGGGTTTCTTACCTAGTTCAGGCAATCACTAAGTTCCATGAACACAAAATTAATGAATGTCTTTGAAATAAGTGATGTTAATGTTATATTCTAGAATAAACTTAGATTAAATTAGTTTTAATCTTGCCATGTATTTTAGATCAATTTTTTATAAAATAGACTGTGATATTTATCTGAATAAATGATTCATTATTAAAAAAATATTAATTATTAAAATATTCATTTGCTTTGTAATTATTGCAAATATGTTTGTATAATTATGTAAATAAAATTTTATTGAGTTTGTATTTTTATTCAGTGTACTGCACACTCGTAAGTACCTTACAAAAAGAACAACTATCGATAAAATTCCAAAATGTGTAGGAACATCCCTAGTTGTTGTTATGTTTCGGCGGGCCGAGTTTCAAGTTGTGTTATTTTACACATCTAAAGGTCTTTTGTTAAATTGTTTACGTAATTAGATAGCATAGGTCCTTGTTCTTTGAAATTCATTTGGATTGTCATTTATTTCTTGAAATTTAGCTTACAATGTGGTTTCTAAACTTTGGAGTTATATAATAAATAATTTGTTTGCATTATTATTCGTTTTATGATGCTTGATACATGAAAAATATATCAATAAACCTTTTGCCGTTTACAGAATGGTAAAATATGGTTTGGATGTAAAGTAATTATTCTTTTTGTAGAAGGTTATATTACGACGTCACGATGACACTACCCGCCCTTGCTCTCATTATTTTTTGACAGTTCGTTTCGTGGCTTGAGAGGCTAGTTACCAATCACCGCATGCTGTATCATAGACTAACAAATATAACGCGAGAGAAGGTACAAAATTTGTACCGCAGTTTCTACCTATAACAACTACTAAAGGTAGAAAAATAAAACATGTGAAAGAAAATAAATATTTATTTACAGAAAAATTAAAACATTTTTAATAAAATCTGTGATAGGCATAATTACAAGCTTTTTTGTACGTAACTATATTTATAACGGGTGGAATCATGCAACTCAATTTTCGGTCGATTGAACTGAAACTTTTTACACATCTTATGGTCTGTTGACAATGCAATTATATATAATTAATATTATTTAAATCTAAAATAGCGAATCTAATATGGGTTACATTCTGTAACCCAAATTTTAAAATACAATAAACTAAGATATCGGAAACAGTTATAATGTACCATTTCTGTCTTAGTGTCTTATCTTAGTTTATCCTTAATTTAAAATATTTAAGGTAGTAGATCCTAGCTATTACGGTCGTAGATCCTTGCTATTTACGGTAATAGATCCTTACTATCCTCGTTAGCATGAATGGGCTGGATCGACCGGGGAAGTACTACCCTCCTCAAGAAAATAGGCATGAAGTATTAGTTTTCATACTAATGCGTTTCGTTCGGTGAGTGAGAACGCCCAATTACCCTATTACCCTACTTGATCCTCTTCCCTTTCCTCCCTCATCCCCTTCTCCCTACACGATCGACAATGGCATGGTATATCAAAAATCATAAATAGCTTTATTTTATGATTTTTGATAATCTGGTAATATTCAAATTTTTTACACACACTTATTTATTTCTAATTAAGTATATGCATTTTTACATAAAACAAAATTATGAAACAATACAAGGTTAGAAAA
Organism: Parascotia fuliginaria; assembly: GCA_963082885.1. Lineage (NCBI taxonomy): Eukaryota > Metazoa > Arthropoda > Insecta > Lepidoptera > Erebidae > Parascotia > Parascotia fuliginaria. The sequence continues at coordinate 18,419,636 of OY720170.1, read as the reverse complement.
AAGGAAAACCGAACTGCGAAGAACGATGACTTTTCTGCCTACGATTTTCGCATCTGTATTTTTATTCTATGTCCGGGATGCACGCGTCCTTGTCACACGCACCACAAAAATGTATTTTCCATTTCTTTCTTTTTTCTAACCTCCAAATATTCGAATTATTAGGAAAATAATTGAAATATGTTATTAAATCAAAGAGTATTGCGTACTTACATACGGTATGAGATTCCTTGTGTTTTATTTAATTTTGTATCATAATTGGTGCACTTACGGAACACACAAGATGGCATTTTTAAATTTGAAAATTGCATCATTAGTGTACCTACTCGTTGCTGTGCGTAACGCAGACTAAAGACAATACGTCCCAATTAGGACGTTTTCAGGTCTTCACGATTACGCGTTCATAACATATCTGTTAAATAGAATATCATTGTTGGGAACTCATTTTAATACCTAAAACCAAAATGTGTCTTTGAGTAATAAGATTACAATTAAATTTAATAACCAGTACAGTAGTTACAAATCTACTGGCCTGAAATTACGAACGCGCATTCGTAGTCACATTAGAAAATACCTTATTACATTAGGTACATATCTACTTTGTTTTATACTAATAATAACACTAAGTACTTTCGTAGGTAAACGTTCAGTAATATCACAACGAATTTTGCCGCCCTTTGTCATAAAAAACTAAGTAGGTACCCAATTTTTATAATAAAGACATCTATCATTTGGATTCATATATCTGTAAATTTTGTTGACAAAACAATACTATTAGGTACCTCTTTGTAATTACGTTCATTAAAAATTATAAAGCTTATCTCCTGTATAAATAACAATATAAAACAACTCTCTCTAACAACACTTACCTATTACTCACGTACACCAAAACTTGTCAAAAGAAAAAAAACTTACACTAATTAGGTAGTGAATTACTAAAACTTACTGTTTTTCTAAATATTTACCAAAAAAGATGTTATACATTAGATTCTTCTATTCGCAGTAACTTCACTTTTTACAATTTGGTTGTCAATTAAGTTATATGCAGCAACCTCGTATTTCACAAAACAGAAACATGAAATGAACTTTAGCAGAGTAAATTTAAGGTTAAAAACTCGTATATGAATCTGCGAGTTTGTGCAGGTTACACTAGCGGTGTCGATAAGATGCGAGGATATTGTTCTGTCCAATTGCGGCTATCTTCATTGTCATATCGAAATAAGAGATTGTTGCAGTTATAAAGCAAAGCATGCAGATCAAATTTATGAATTAATAAAAGAAACGTTATTTTTTAGATACGAGGTTGAGAAAGTATAGCGACGATATATATAGGGAAAAATATTGTTTTGGAGCAGTTGTGTTTTAAAGAAAATTATATTTTATTTTAAATTTAAATTATTTGATTATTTTTAATCATCTTCATCATCATCATTGTCGCGACACTTCCGCGAAATGTAAATATTGTATATAGCAACATTGAAACTCTATGGTAAGCAACTCCCATCTCTCTGACTGTCATTGTTCAATTAACATACGTCATCCCGCTTGGCGCTATTCTCGAAGCTTCATTTTAAGATTGTCTACTAAAGTTTAAATCACTTTACGTACAGCTAGTTTTATAATATTATTAGAATCAAGTGTCAAGTGCTAGACTGCTATTACATTAGTGTGCTTATTTCGAGAAGGGCCTGGATTGAAAGCTAAGTGTCTTAGGTTTACAGAATTTATCTTCTATAATATGTGATTTGATATAATGAGTCCTTTGGGGACTACACGTACCTTATGAAGTTACCATAGTAACTGATTTATAGGGCTCTTAATACTCAGCAGTGCTGTGGCTGTGGCCACTGCACTATGTAAGAGCCCAAGTGTTCTCCCACGCAATAGCGGGGACCTACCGGTAGAAGAGGTGAGCTCTGGCTTGTATGTAAGATACGAGTGAGCGCGGTGAGGGACATCCTGGGCCCTCTCCGTAGTGCCATAGCACTTAGCCTGGTCACACTAGTGACATTGTAGAAGAGGTGAGCTCTGGCTTGTATGTAAGATACGAGTGAGCGCGGTGAGGGACATCCTGGGCCCTCTCCGTAGTGCCATAGCACTTAGCCTGGTCACAATAGTGACATTGTAGAAGAGGTGAGCTCTGGCTTGTATGTAAGATACGAGTGAGCGCGGTGAGGGACATCCTGGGCCCTCTCCGTAGTGCCATAGCACTTAGCCTGGTCACAATAGTGACATTGTATAAGGGTAACGTTTATGTATAATAATACTAAGATGTGGGTAGATCTAGGACACTTATGTGATTCCATGAAGGGAGGAATCATGATATAATTAAACCCCCAGGTGGTGAAACTAGACAGGCGAGACTGGCAGACAGTTCATCTGAACGGCAGAACTGGACACGGATGGCAAGCGAAGCACCACATACCCAAGGTATGAGTCACAACATACTATACTTGCACTCTGTTATATCAGTTAGTAACAAAGCACCGATGAAATTTAAAGTAATGCATTATTAGAGTATTTATTTCGCTGGTCATATGAATACATGTTTAGTATACACAATCATATGGACTTGGCGACAATCATAGTAATCATTAGAATTTTCACCATTGAGTACATCGCGAAACTGTCCACCCAAGTCATCATCCTCATCATCATCTGTTATGTTATTGTTGCTAGCAGCATGTTCTGTAAAAACAAAAAGATAAACCATTAAAAAACGGAACGACTAATATAATAAATTGTAAACCAGAAATCAAAGTACGGTACCTGGTGATTTACTAACGAATCCGTTATCTTTTTTATTGCTTTGATGTCCATCCATTGTTTTCAGGAGTAAAAGTAGTTGGTCGTTTTTCATTTGCATTATTCCATATGCTGGTAATAAAATTAGCTCGGAGAAATTGTTGAAATAATTCAGTTTTGCGTGGTGGTAAATTGCTTGCATCGAAATTTTTTAGAGTTTTTGGATTGAATTCTTCATTAATATCAGACACAGTATAATTATAGTATTATTATAATATAATTATATTATAATATTATATTATAATTATAATAATTATACCATAAACCCGAATATACAGTCTGTCAAGAAAGTCGTGAAAAGAATAAAATCGGAACTAATATTTTTCTTAATTAGGCAACCCAGTATTTACATGTCTATGGTGGTAGTTTAAATGTCAACCTCTGATAATTTTATTGTGTATTTATCAACAAAATTATATTTAAAGTTACAAATTAGTAATGTTTGTACTATGAATTAACAGAAATACTGTCACCATGAGTAAATCTATTCGAAGTGCTGGTAGAGAAATCATTTTCCATGTATACAAACAATGTTTTACTGAATACACCAAACCGGTCGAGTTTTATGGGATTTAGATGATGTGTACGCACGTACAGATAAAATGACTGGTATGTAATAGTGTTTTACTTATATCTACACATATTGTAATTAGAGATGCTAAACAAAATCGTTGTTTAAGATAAATACATAATATATAATGTATACAATGCGATATTTTGAGGTTAAGTATTACATAATCTACAACAGTTTATAGATCAATTTGATGGTTTTGATACTTTTATTACAAGCACATATTAATATACAATACATCTCACACGCTTACTCACACACTACAGCTGCTGCTACACGTTTTATTGTTATCCTAATATTATTAAGAAAAACCTTATCGGACGAATGGATGGCCCCTATAACACAGGATTTTCCTAGCATCGGGGTCATTACTCACAAATGGAACACTAATGCACATGTAATACCCAAGTGTAACATGCTATGTATTTTTTCTTTCTTGTTATCAAATAAATATTATTATTATTATTATTATTATTATTACTTGTATATAAGTATATAATTATAGTATATAGTATGAAATATTCTTTTCTGAACGATGTTAAAATGATGATTTCAGGCAAATCAGAAAGTCCCTCGTATTGTAAATGAATGTTTCAACAACAATGGCGATTTCACCACACCTGGAAAACATCGCAATGGTCGATCCAAAAAAATGCTGAATGCTGAAAAGATACAATTCTTTCATACGGTACGAAAGGAAGTTCCTTCATTAAGAAAATTGCTTGCCGTTGTCAAGAAGACTTGGGTTATGATAGCAGTCTTGAGCATTTTAAGCAGATTATTACATCGATTGGTATTTCTTACAAAAAATAAAAATCAGTGCAGAAAAATTGTTTTATTTTGATTAAATCTATTTTATACTTTCAGCAAAATTTTCTTTCTAATGTTGATATCATTAATGCATCATTATTATTTCAAAGTGGCTGAAATTTACTGTTGCATATAGTTTTTAACTTTTGAATTAAAATCAGTCTTTTAATAATATTTATACGGGTTTCACCTTATAAATAATCATACAGCCTAATGCGGGTTGGTGAATCTGACATGCCCATAGAATTTCTTTTAGGACATGTGGTTTCCCTCAAGATGTTTTCCTTCACCGCAGCAGATGGTATATCGTTTGACTAGTACTTATAAATTCCACAAAGTGAAATTCACATTGCTTCTGCCGGCGGGGATCGAACTCACAGCTCCACTGCCGTTTTTACATTTAAGGCACATAAACAACAATTTGTTATGATGTACTTAATTTTAAGCTCAATTATGATTATAATATCTACCTATTGATTGATAAATTATGTGCTTATGTTAAATTTAACAATAACATTACAATTATCTTAATTATTCTAGTCCTAGTACAAATGATACCAGTTAAATAACAGTGGCGCCCTCATTTATTGTCACGACTTTCTTGACAGACTATAGAACTGTACTGTATACTATACAGTCTGTGCACCTAGTATATACACATACATATACAGCAGTAGCGAAGAGTCACTTTTTCAAGAAGGGAAGCCGGTGGGACTAAAATATTTTGAGTTTCCGAAGACTAGTTAGTCTTTGAGTAGATACGCAAGCAGTAATAGGTATAAGGAGGTCAGGACATATTTTAAAAGGGAAGCCGGCAGGAATCGTGTTCCATGGACGCTTCGCCACTGATATACAGTAGGACTGTAATATATTGTGAGTTTAAGAAGGGGAACCGAGTTACCATGGATGTCTCACTCGCTCTAAAACGCATGTATAGTGCTCTCGCGCTCATACTCATGGTTGAGTAATTTTTGTGTTTAGGGGATGTTTAGTCATTGCAATTTGTCTGACTGATTAAATATAACATTGTAATAGTTATCTTAATAACATATAAAAAAATCAGACATTTAAAAATAAATTAAAATCATTTATTTTTCTTAGAGCTTTATAGCGTCTGATGAAAGTTTTGGCTCATGGAAAGCGTCTGATTTTTTATATATGACTTCAGAGTAATATTCTACAAAACATATATAAAAATCGGTCATAAAAATTTAAGTTATGCAACTCTGATTTTGAGACTACTGAGAACCGAAAGTTATAATTATGCTTTAGAAAATAAGTTGTGTCTTACGGCTCTGGGATCTTGGACTAGGACTTTGTTGGTCAGGAAGTCCAGGCCTTCCATTAACTGTCTCATGTTCCGTAAAAAATGATGTTAATTCTTCTTTTTTAAACTTTTTTAATGAAAATGCACTCCATCAATATAATTGCATACACAACTACCTTAACAGAACTTTGGATTTGATACTTACGAACGAATCTATTGTTGATATTAGATTATCAGAAAACCCTATCACAAATATTGATAATTATCACCCTCCCATAGAATTTTCTACTTTGAGTTCACAAAATGTAAATAAAAGTTTTAAGTGTCAATAATAGCTCTCAGAAAATATTTTTTTATAAAGGTGATTACAATAAAATTTGTGAGTACTTGGATGGCATAATTATGTTGGGACGATGAATTGAGTTGCTGTGTAACGGTTGATGACATGGTGAATAACTTCTATAAAGTAATCAACGAAGCTATAAAAAAATTTATCTCTTCTACGAAGCTCAAGTCTTCGAAAGCTCCACCCATTTGGTTCTCTCGTGAATTAAAATTACTATTAAAAGAAAAAATAAATATAGAATTAAATATAACAAATATAAAAATCCCTTAGATAAAATAGTATATTCGACCTTAAAGAAAAGGAGTATCACTCTTATTAGTAAATGTTATAATAACTATATCACACAAATTGTATCTTCTATAAAAGAAAACCCTAAGCTATTTTGGTCTTACATAAAGAAAAAAAAACTAATAAAAGTTCATACCCGTCAAAAATGCATCATAATGATAAAATGTGTACAACTGGTTCTGACATCTGTGAATTACTTGCAACTTATTTCTCGTCTGTATATGAATCTCCTACCTCTCCTGAGTCCAGTGCAAACGCCGACGTTCAAGGTTTGTCATCTAATACGTTGTTTAATATTACTTTGTCTGAAGATCTGATCCTTAAAGGCCTTAAAAAACTAGACAAGAACATAGGCCTTGGATCGGATGGCATACCCTCAATTTTTACTATTAATTGCGCCAATTTTTTATCTTATCCCTTGACTATTATATATAATAGATCGTTATCTACCGGTACATTTCCTTCCACTTGGAAATATGCTCTGATAGTGCCTATCTACAAGTATGGGGATGTCGAACTTGCAACCAGTTATAGGCCCATATCTATTCTACCCGTTTTTGCCAAGCTATTCGAGTCATTACTACTTCCATTTATTACCTGGCATATTAAACCTATAATTACACCAAATCAGCATGGCTTTTTGAGCGGTCACTCTACTACAACTAATCTTATTTCTTTTACAAATGACTTCATTGCATCGGTTGACAACGGTACCCCTGTAGACGTTGTCTACACAGATTTTTCAAAAGCATTTGATAAGGTAAATCATAATATCCTTGTTAATAAGCTCCTGCAGTTTGATATAGACGGCTCCCTTCTGGATTGGTGTTTGTCGTATCTAAGAAACCGTACATGTCGAATTGTAATTAACGGATTTACTTCTAAACTTTTTAGGGCAACCTCAGGCGTCCCACAAGGTTCGCACCTTGGCCCTACGTTCTTAAATATATTTATAAATGATATTACTACATGTTTTCATAATTCTCTTAGCTGCTTGTACGCTGATGACCTAAAAATCGCCAAATCAATAAACTCAGTCGCCGATATCAATCTTCGCCACGATGACTTAAATCGTCTTGTCAAATGGTGCTCCGACAACGAAATGACTTTAAATAGCAATAAATACTATCACATGCATTTTTCTAGAAAAAAACATTCTTACAATACTACTTATTCAATCTTAGATAATAGAATTAAATTAGTTGATACATAAAAAGATTTAGGAATCACTTTTGATAAACATTTATAATTTGATACACATATTAACAACATAACTTCAAAAGGGTATAAACTTTTCCGATTTGTTGTAAGAAACTGCAAGGATTTAAAAAATGCATCAACGAAATTAATATTTTTAACAGTACCTATAGTAAGGTCAGGTCTCGAGTATTGCAGTTCCGTATGATCACCACATTACGAAGTGCATTCTGTCGAGCGTGTACAAAAGCGTTTCATTTATCACCTTGCATACCAAAGTCAAAAGGCAAAAAAGCTATCATCTTATAATGACCGCCTAAAATTATATCAAATGAACAGCCTAAAAGAGAAGAGAATTTTTTGATCAACTTTTTTTGTATAAGATAGCTAATAATGTAGTCGACTGTCCACAATTACTAACCAAATTAAGATTCAATACTCCTTTCAAATTACCGCGTACAAAAAGATTTTATCTTTTCGCTCCTCTAGGCACACACAGCAACCTGGGCCATATCTCTCCAATAATTAGACTACAAAAAGCTTACAACACCATCTCGATTAACAAAGACAGTGATTTGTTTATGCAATGCACAATCTTGTAAGATATAAAACAGAATTAAAGAGAATTCTCTAAACTTATCATGCATTCTTGTTCTCCAGCTTATTTTTATTGCGTAGCTTTAAGTAGTTATGCCACGATTATTATTAGTACTACATTTTATTCTTTTTCTGATTACCTAAAAAATGAATTCATTAATATATTAAACACTTAAAATGTTATTGTTTACCATCTAACTTACTGTTATGTTAAGTTGTTTCCGCAATACATTGTATATTTTCTAAAGAAAACGATGGGAAACGTTTGACTATATACCGATGTATTTATAGCCTTAGTTTTATGTATTAAGTAAATAATTAAAAAATTGTGATAAAAAAAAACAATAACTAGGTACTAACTACTTGTTGTTCATTGTAAACTGTAATGCATGCCGTGGCAACTTGTAACTGAAACAGCACTATTGCTTGAGCCACATATCAAAATTTGTAATACTTAATCATTAGTTCATTACCTAAGTGTATGTTTCGTAAGTTGTCCTATTAATAAATAAATAAATAAATAAATAGGTACGACGATGGTTTTCATTAAATCATGCGGTAAATAGCGATGATTTAGACATAAATTATACAATAAAGTTAACACTAGGGAGATAAAATAAAAAAAGGGCAATAATCGATACTGAGACATTGGCTGTATGCCGTCTTGCCTTTGCCTGTTTGTCGCACATATTAAAACATCAGACAGGTGTAACCACAGAACAAGTACATACATAGAAGGAGTGTTAATCGCCCTCATATACTTGTCCTATTTTTCCAAATAAGCCGGATACATTGAAAAGAAAGAGACAAATAATTTTGCTAAGGACGCCCGGTGTACACTGTAGAAACGTCAATTTGGTTACCTTTGGTTACCTTTGGATGCCGAATTAAAAAGTGAACTAATGTCAAATGTTCCAACTTGTCAAGGCCTCTAGACAATTTAGTCGGATTAAACCGCCGCTCGTAATTTTCATTGTTGTTTATCTGTTTTGTGAAATAATCTAAGTTATTTAATAATTACATAGTGCTATTGTGAAGTAAAATTCAGCCCATTGGATAAGCAAAGTCCTGCGTTATTGTAGGTTGTAAATTACATTCTTTTCGCAAAGAAAATCAAGTTTAAATCGTCAACTTCCATCGGTGAGTAGATAACAAACCAATAATATATACTAAAAACCTATATATACGTGCAAAATACCTAAGTGATTTATACTTTACTATACTGCAATCATATTATAATCGTCTGTTTGCCATTCGATTCAGTAATTTTTAAGTACTTTACATTTTTACCAATTTGTGTAGTCATGTTCAATAGTGTTGTGACTTGTGCTGCATATTTTATCGATGACAAAAATATTACTATAATTTGTGTTAACGATTTTGTGGTAACTATCTTTGTACCTTTCATAGTGTTTCATACATTGTGTTCTTTTGCAGGTTTCCGAAAGATCAGACCGGAAGATCCATGAAGCAAATTAAGAGAGAATTATGTTATATATTATATTGTTACACGTTTAACGTTCCAGCGGTGAGGACGAATCTACTCAAATTTGCTCCATTGTCACGCGCCATACGACTTATTAATATTATTTATATAGAAATTAATATTTTCAATGTACCCTGTCAAAATTCAAAGATGTTGCACAAAAATGTATAGTATTGGATAAATAGGTATATTTATTTAGTAATTTTTTTAGGTTTTTTTATGATATTGTATTGGATTTTTTATCTGTAATGATATTGTAAATACTTTTTCAATAAATAAATAAATAAATGTTCTAGATGACTACAGAAATTTAATGATAAAATTGATCGGGAAAAATTTCTAATAGTACCAATTCATAACATAACAAAAAATATTTTAGCTTATGCACAAATAATCAGGACATTCCTAAACAAAACTGTAATTTTAAGGGGCAGTAATAATGTGTTTCAATATTATTGGAAATATAATCATACATTTGTGACATGAATCTTACAGCTGTGTTTTATTTTTACCTTGGGGTATCTGCTATACTAAGAAAGTCAGAAAAGAACAGAGGGCCGATACCAGTATTTTGGCGATCCACACACTGCCCCGCACTACGCTGCGGGAGCGTGGCGACGCGGTGACGGTGCCACGCGTGCAGATGCGAGAGTGCTGGTCTGCATCATCAATCACGCACATTACTGCAGAACACGGTGTCCATACCGTCTGGCCCCGAACCCACGCGCGTGAGTACGTGTTTCTCTGCATGTAAGCGTGTGATCAGTAACACAGCGCTTAAATGCGTTTTCAGTGTGTTGCACCACGCGTGATTTCTATACAAAGAGAGATACTTACAAACAATACAAGAACACGCACGCTCGCACTACGCTCCGTGATGCGAGGTAGTGTGTGGATCGATCATGTATATTTCAATTTTCAATTTATTTAATTTATTCATATACAATTTACATTGTGTTTGAACTTACAGCATGAAACATGAATATAAACTTCAAATTATTTCACATTGAAAATGCTCCTGGCGCCGCTGCCGGCCTATGCCACTCCGGTGAGGTGTAAAACGGCCGTTTGTTTCTTGTAGTTCGTTTACGAGAGCTTTTATGGAACCAGACCTCCTTTTATTAGCATGTCTGTTAATTTACCATAGCCCATAGACAAATTTCATCTATCGATATCGATAAACTGTCAGAAGGTATCGTAGCACTATTAAACTTCTATTTGTCTCTGAGTGTGTACGCTTTATTCTCCTAATAGTCCTTCTATGCTTTAGTACTTGTTCTGTGGGTGTAACAACTCAGAAAAATAACTATCACACATCATTTTATCAGGTGAAGAATATTGTTCGGCAGTTGGCGGTCTAAACTTGTTCTTTATTTAGTCTGTGGGCAGTTGGCGGTCTGAACTTGTTCTCTAGCTCTACTTAGTCTGATAATCTGTGGTCACTCAGTCTGTCAGTTCAAGTCAGTTGCCGTCACAGAACAAGTACTAAAGCATAGAAGGACTATTAGGAGAATAAAGCGTACACACTCAGAGACAAATAGAAGTTTAATAGTGCTACGATACCTTCTGACAGTTTATCGATATCGATAGATGCAATTTGTCTATGGGCTATGGTAAATTAACAGACATGCTAATAAAATGAGGTCTGGTTCCATAAAAGCTCTCGTAAACGAACTACAAGAAACAAACGGCCGTTTTACACCTCACCGGAGTGGCATAGGCCGGCAGCGGCGCCAGGAGCATTTTCAATGTGAAATAATTTGAAGTTTATATTCATGTTTCATGCTGTAAGTTCAAACACAATGTAAATTGTATATGAATAAATTAAATAAATTGAAAATTGAAATATACATGATCGATCCACACACTACCTCGCATCACGGAGCGTAGTGCGAGCGTGCGTGTTCTTGTATTGTTTGTAAGTATCTCTCTTTGTATAGAAATCACGCGTGGTGCAACACACTGAAAACGCATTTAAGCGCTGTGTTACTGATCACACGCTTACATGCAGAGAAACACGTACTCACGCGCGTGGGTTCGGGGCCAGACGGTATGGACACCGTGTTCTGCAGTAATGTGCGTGATTGATGATGCAGACCAGCACTCTCGCATCTGCACGCGTGGCACCGTCACCGCGTCGCCACGCTCCCGCAGCGTAGTGCGGGGCAGTGTGTGGATCGCCAAAATACCGGTATCGGCCCTCTGTTCTTTTCTGACTTTCTTAGTATAGCAGATACCCCAAGGTAAAAATAAAACACAGCTGTAAGATTCATGTCACAAATGTATGATTATATTTCCAATAATATTGAAACACATTATTACTGCCCCTTAAAATTACAGTTTTGTTTAGGAATGTCCTGATTATTTGTGCATAAGCTAAAATATTTTTTGTTATGTTATGAATTGGTACTATTAGAAATTTTTCCCGATCAATTTTATCAATAAATTTCTGTAGTCATTTAGAACATTTATTTATTTATTTATTGAAAAAGTATTTACAATATCATTACAGATAAAAAATCCAATACGATATCATAAAACAACCTAAAAAAATTACTAAATAAATATACCTATTTATCCAATACTATACATTTTTGTGCAACATCTTTGAATTTTGACAGGGTACATTGAAAATATTAATTTCTATAGAAATAATATTAATAAGTCGTATGGCGCGTGACAATGGAGCAAATTTGAGTAGATTCGTCCTCACCGCTGGAACGTTAAACGTGTAACAATATAATATATAACATAATTCTCTCTTAATTTGCTTCATGGATCTTCCGGTCTGATCTTTCGGAAACCTGCAAAAGAACACAATGTATGAAACACTATGAAAGGTACAAAGATAGTTACCACAAAATCGTTAACACAAATTATAGTAATATTTTTGTCATCGATAAAATATGCAGCACAAGTCACAACACTATTGAACATGACTACACAAATTGGTAAAAATGTAAAATACTTAAAAATTACTGAATCGAATGGCAAACAGACGATTATAATATGATTGCAGTATAGTAAAGTATAAATCACTTAGGTATTTTGCACGTATATATAGGTTTTTAGTATATATTATTGGTTTGTTATCTACTCACCGATGGAAGTTGACGATTTAAACTTGATTTTCTTTGCGAAAAGAATGTAATTTACAACCTACAATAACGCAGGACTTTGCTTATCCAATGGGCTGAATTTTACTTCACAATAGCACTATGTAATTATTAAATAACTTAGATTATTTCACAAAACAGATAAACAACAATGAAAATTACGAGCGGCGGTTTAATCCGACTAAATTGTCTAGAGGCCTTGACAGGTTGGAACATTTGACATTATTTCACTTTTTAATTCGGCATCCAAAGGTAACCAAAGGTAACCAAATTGACGTTTCTACAGTGTACACCGGGCGTCCTTAGCAAAATTATTTGTCTCTTTCTTTTCAATGTATCCGGCTTATTTGGAAAAATAGGACAAAAATATGAGGGCGATTAACACTCCTTCTATGTATGTACTTGTTCTGTGGTTGCCGTCATTATAATAATAAAGTACTCTGTGGTTGCCGTTGTGCGTGGTGTTGTGTTGGTGCCACATGGAAGGAGTGTTAATGACCCTCATATACTTGTCCTATTTTTCCAAATAAGCCGGATACATTGAAAAGAAAGAGACAAATAATTTTGCTAAGGACGGCTGGTGTACACTGTAGAAACGTCAATTTGGTTACCTTTGGTTACCTTTGGATGCCGAATTACGAAGCGAACTAATGTCAAATGTTCCAACTTGTCAAGGTCTCTAGACAATTTAGTCGGATTACACCGCCGCTCGTAATTTTCATTGTTGTTTATCTGTTTGTGAAATAATATATGTTATTTAATAATTACATAGTGCTATTGTGAAGTAAAATTAAGCCCATTGGATAAGCAATGTCCTGCGTTATTGTAGGTTGCAAATTATATTCTTTTCGCAAAGAACATTAAGTTTAAATCGTCAACTTCCATCGGTGAGTATATGACAAACCAATAATATATACTAAAAACCTATACATAAGTGCAAAATACCTAAGTGATTTATACTTTACTATACTTCAATCATATTATAATCGTCTGTTTGCCATTCGATACAGTAATTTTTAAGTATTTTACATTTTTACCAATTTGTGTAGTCATGTTCAATAGTGTTGTGACTTGTGCTGCATATTTTATCGATAACAAAAATATTACTATAATTTGTAGTTAACGATTTTGATAGTGTTTCATACATTGTGTTCTTTTGCAGGTTTCCGAAAGATCAGACCGTAAGATCCATGAAGCTAATTAAGAGAGAATTATGTTATATATTATATTGTTACACGTTTAACGTTCCGGTGGTGAGGACAAATTTACTTAAATTTGCTCCATTGTCACGCGTCATACGACTTATTAATATTATTTCTATAGAAATTGATATTTTTCAATGTACCCTGTCAAAATTCAACGATGTTGCACAAAAATGTATAGTATTGGATAAATAGGTATATTTATTTACAGTATCGACCAAATCCATTTTCGGACAATGTAAACAAACAGTCTTTTCAATATTTTTCTATCAAAAACTCCGTAGACGATGACACATGGGTTTATACACATTCTGTTCACTATATACTTCATTTTGCAACTATTTCTACATATGATTAATAATCAAATCTAGTTTATTTAATAAAATTATGAATTACTTTTTGCGGTCCAATTAAGACGTCAAAATGATTAACAGTTTTATTTTTTCTGTACTCTATATTGTCTTTGAAAACCAATGTTGTAATATATTAGAAGAAATAAGTTTAACCAATACCTACATATCATAGGTACATAATATTTTATCATTTGCCCTCGCAAGTCTGAGTTCATTTGTTTTATTGTAATATAGTATAATAAAATCGTAACATACATACAAATTCCATATAATCAATATTTCACAATTTTTATCAGGAAGGAAAATATTCAAAAGTATCCCAGTATTCCATTTCAGTCCGTGGTCAAATAGTTGTAATTAGAGGTCAACGCTTAATTTAAATTACATTAGGTAAATTGTTTGTCTTATCTTAAAGTTTATATATCAACGGTTACAATAAAATACAATATCATATTTAACATAAATTTGTATTTAGTTTTATTTATGTATTTTTTTTGGAGTAATAAAAATAACAAATCAAATAGAATTAATCGATTACTCAAATAGAGTATTAGTAAACGTATTATTATTTAAAAATGTTAAAAATTATTATTTAATTATGTAATTATGATCTCATTAATTTTATTTTTATCATCCTTTTCCCCGTCACTAGTAAATTCATGAAACCATAGACAATGGCAATATGGAGGATTGTTTACATTGTCCGAAATTAGAATTGGAATGGACTATAGTAATTAGTTACATTGTTTTAAATTTTAGGTTTTTTTTTATGATATCGTATTGGATTTTTTATCTGTAATGATATTGTAAATACTTTTTCAATAAATAAATAAATGTTCTAGATGACTACAGAAATTTATTGATAAAATTGATCGGGTAAAATTTCTAAAAGTACCAATTCATAACATATACAACAAAAATATTTCTGCTTATGCACAAATATTCAGGACATTCTTAAACAAAACTGTAATTTTAAGGGGCAGTAATAATGTGTTTCAATATTATTGGAAATATAATCATACATTTGTGACATGAATCTTACAGCTGTGTTTTATTTTTACCTTGGGGTATCTGTTTTGATGCTATACTAAGAAAGTCAGAAAAGAACAGAGGGCCGATACTGGTATTTTGGCGATCCACACACTGCCCCGCACTACGCTGCGGGAGCGTCGCAACGCGGCGACGGTGCCACGGGTGCAGATGCGAGAGTACTGGTCTGCATCATCAATCACGCACGTTACTGCAGAACTCGGTGTCCATACCGTCTGGCCCCAAACCCACGCATGTGAGTACGTGTTTCTCTGCATGTAAGCGTGTGATCAGTAACACAGCGCTTAAATGCGTTTTCAGTGTGCTGCACCACGCGTGATTTCTATACAAAGAGAGATACTTACAAACAATACATGAACACGCACGCTCGCACTACGCTCCGTGACGCGAGGCAGTGTGTGGATTAATCATGTTTATTTCAATTTTCAATTTATTTAATTTATTCATATACAGTTTACATTCAGTTTGAACTTACAGCATGAAACATGAATATAAACTTCAAAATTATTTCACATTGAAACTGCTCCTGGCGTTGCTGCCTATGCCATTCCGGTGAGGTGTAAAACGGCCGTTTGTTTCTTGTAGTTCGTTTACGAGAGCTTTTATGCAACCAGAGCTCATTTGATATTAGCATGTCTGTTAATTTACCATAGCCCATAGAGAAATTTCATCTATCGATATCGATAAACTGTCAGAAGGTATCGTAGCACTATTAAACTTCTATTTGTCTCTGAGTGTGTACGCTTTATTCTCATAATTAATAGTACTTCTATGCTTTAGTAATTAGTACTTGTTCTGTGGTTGGTGCATCATTTAGAATAATAAAATTTAGATGCGTGTGTCTCAAAGTAGTTAATATTTAAGTGCTCAGCTCATGCTCTGGCACATGAAGCATGTTAGAATGTAGAAAGTACATGGATAAGAAAGCTATTGACTACTAGAATGCTGCAGTTAGCCAGTTACAAAAGAAGTAAATTTTAACGCGTTTGGATTTCTTGGCCTAGTGTTTTGATTAGCCCGAGAGTTGAGCGTACTAAAATTATAAGTGTGTTATTGTAATGGTATGTCAAATTTCATTTGTATCTTATTTATTAGTTTAATTTAAGTATTTGGGGTTATTTCAGAACTGCTCGTAGGTTTCGTGGTATTTAAATTTGATCTATTTTCTTTATCACCAGTTCATGAGATGAGTAATAACGAACAAAATGGCCGCCAGCCGCCTTTACTGCCACAAACAACGCCACCAACAGATCCGCGACAGGATGGAGTTTGCCGCGATTTTGTTTGGGGCGTTTGTAAAAAAGGCGTCCAGTGCAAATATCCCCATGCCCTACATTTTGAATGTATGAAAAAGATATTAAAATTTTGCCACGACTTCCAAAATAGATCGGGATGCAATAGGCCAGATTGTAAATTTTTACATACATCAAATAAAGAAGAAGAGTTGTTCTGGAGAACTGGTCAGTTACCTAGAGTATTACGTGAGAGATACGCGGCGATGACAAGGTCAACAACATCAACCAGTATGTACATGGATCAGATTTTAATGCAACCACCACCGCCCCCGCCACCGCCGCCGCCCCCTGAGGGCACGTTACCGGCTGCAGCCACATCGCCACCGCCTATTCCAGCTCCATTACCGACTCTGTTGGCACCTCCACCTCCACCACCGCCTCCCACAGTAGCTACAACACCAGTACAAATTACGCCACCTATATTTGCAGGTAATTACTACATTAAACATAAGATTGTCTAAATCTAAAAACTAATAATAGGTGTAGAGAGTAAAAATTTAGGTTTTTGTGTATTTGTTTTGATTTAACTCAAGATCTATGAAACCAATAAAAAATATCTTTTACCTGTAGGAAATAGGACGGGTAACAATGTTTAACATATTATTATTATATTTTGTCATTTTCAATGTTTTAAGTTCCTTTGTAAATCTGAGAGGAGCGATATGTTGTGTGTGATATATGTATGCTATGATATTTTCCATAGGTGTTTGTTGTGAGACCAAATAAATGTGATACTGAATTGAAGCAAGAGCAGATGTCTAGTACAAAATAAAAATCATTGTGAAATAAGAGAATAATAAGATAGAAGAGCAATAAATTAAAGGTCTATTACAACAATTTTTTTCGTACTAGCTTTTGCCCACGGCTTTGCTCACGTGGATATTGTTTATCCCATAGGTATATTATATATTTAAGAGACGCTATGGCCAGGGCATAGTGGTTCAAACACTTCATTTCTATTTAAACAATATTTTTTGTGTTCAACCTTAGGCATATTTTTTGTGTTTCCATCTGAAGCAGCTAAAATAATTACTGAAGAGAATAAATTGGGGAGGAGAGAATGAGGATGATCTTTGTGTTTGAAGTAATTGTTGTGCAAATTAGTATTGGAATACTTAAAAATGTTGTTTTTAATATTTTTGATAGGAATGGGTTTAGGGGGTGAAATATTAAATAGGTATGTAGTTCTTTCTTTTTAAAATAATGGTTCAAAGTTTTAACCAAAATGACTAATGGTGTTTTAAATATTTATGATAGCGATGGCTGTAGGTTACTAGGGCTGATATGGGGATGAAAAATTGTAATATTTTTTTTTTAAGATCTTGTATATTATAAATTTGCATTTGGGTATGGTATATTTTTTGGTGGAGAATATTTTCAGGTAGGTAGGTGAATGATAAGAATATAGGTAAGGTACCAATGCAAAAATTACGTTATAAATGATACAAGTACAGTTAAATTATTATACCCTTAAAAATTATTTGTGTAGAATGTTGTAAGACGAAATGTATCACTAATTTGATTATTCTAACCATCAATTGCGAAAAATCTGTACAAAGTATTACTCTAGCTAGATATATCAATATCACGACAAATATAACGAAAAATAAAATGTGCAAATGATTATAACTACTTTGCATAAAATTATCTCTAAAACTATAGAAGGTAGATAAATTAATGTTAGACTAAAATCAAAATCCTAATTTTTCTGATAATTTGTAAGTAAAAATCACAAAAAGGGTACAACCCAACTTAAATCACTCATCACAGGAGGCACAGATATATAAATATGTGCTCTAGATACTGTTGTGTAGTTATTGTGTTAAAATTATAATTATTCAGCAGGTAATAATAGTTGTTGGAAAACATTTTGGTATACTTTTGAGAATCAACTTGCTATGGTATGATCAGCAATTTTAAGGAACAACAATTTTGTATTGAGACTATAATGTAAATTGATTTTAATATTTATTTATTTATTGAAAATATAATGTCAAAGTCAAAGTCAAAGCATTTATTTCATTTTGATCATAAAGTATGATGCTTATGAAAAGTCAACATTACATTTTGTCAGCCAATTGACCTACAGCCAGTTCGCTGACAAGGTAGAGCTGTGAGAAGAACTGGCAAGAAACTCACGCCACTCTTTTCAATCGCCAGATAATTACAGTTATTTGAATGAGTTGCAATTAATTATCTTACTATATTATAATAATAATGTTTAATGTTATTGTAGCTCCACCTCCAGTTAACTCACTGGCAACATTTACATCTAATCAGCCTTCACTACCTATGCAGTTGTAAGTATCTATGTTCTTTATCATTGATTCTATAACAAAATCATTATAATCAATCAAAACAATAATGTTTGAAATAAAATTGTAGCAGGTTTGATCCAAGTAAACCACCACCTCCTCTGACGGCTGCCTCAATAGCACCTAAAAATGGTGCTCTTAAAAGACCTGCCGAGCCAATAGAAGGTAATAAATGTTTTTTGCGCAAGCATGTTATTTTTGCAAATAGTAAATTATAATAATAATAATAATAATATCTAAGCGAGCGATTTTATAAATTAATCACTTTAAAAGTTAGTGTCAAAGCTCATCAAACACATGTAATGGACACTAATAGTAGTTTTGCGTTAATGGCGCCAATGCCCAGCTATGTTGTAAGGTACCAACAGAAATGATTTCACAATCATATTTTTGTTATCAATCATTTTATGAATATACTTGCAATGCACAAAACTAAATAATGTGTTATGCTATTGATGCAATGCAAATTAAGGCAAAATAGTTTTATAATTTTTTTATTGTTTTATTTATATTACTTATAATTTATTCTGATTACTACTTTTTAAATGTATAATCAAAAGAATAAAAATAATGAGACTACTTATTTCATATTAATTAAAAGTGCAGAATATCTGTAGTTTTTTTAAGATAAACATAATAATAGATGATAAGGTCTAAAAACGTGTTATTTATTTATATTGCTAAACATAGTGTTTAAATTTCATCCAGAGAAAGAGAATAATATACATTTTCATTGCACAAGTAAGATGTGTGATTTGATGGTTGATGATGCTGTGCATAGTAACACACATCTGTTGCAGCAATATTACCATTGCCAGCTAAATTCATACATATTGTACTTTACATTATACTATAATTTTACGACTGAGAACACTTATGGGACCAACTAAGTAAGAAACAACCACCATGTCTTCTCATTACTCTCAAAATCATTACAGGGAGTAAAAAAATATATTTGTGAATATGTTAAATACGAAACATATACCTAATAGATGAAGGCACATGGATTGACATAATTTAGATATTTTGAGTTGAACTACGCAACAGGAGCAATTTATGATTTCCTACAAAGAGCTTTATACATATCAGTATTGTTCCCAATAACTTGTTTCATCATTGCATCTGAGTTTTATAACATTTCCAAATGTTCATACACAAACAACAAACTTACAGTATGAGCTGGGAATCTGGAAACTATGTTGCATTGTAGAATTTAGTCCTGTTGTTAAAAACTATGTTACCTACATTATATTTTAATTTCAATGTTTAAATTTGCATGCCCAAGCTGGTGAAGAGATAAATAATTTTTATCATAACATCTACAATATGCACTACATTTTATATTTGTTTCTTTTGAGAATATTTATGAACATTATTAATTAATATTACCAAATCATGTCATTATTTTTGCTAGTTAGGGCAATACTACCTGCAATGGCACATGACTAAAGCAATTTTAATGCAAATATTTACTAAATTCTCTGGATATAATTATACTATAAGTATGCTTGTTTGTTAATAACCTATTGACTACCTATGCATATTTATACTAGTACTGCTAATGTTATTTGCTTGGCGCTTATTGATTTTGTTCCCAGCTGGACCAAGCAAAGCGAGAAAGCAAGAGGGGTCCAAAGTAGAAAACGGCCTGTGCGAAAGCTGTGCCCAACGTAAACTCAGGTGTGACATGAAAAGATTCATCTTTATAATTTATACGCATGACATTATTTGAATATATGTGTAATATTTTTTAAACAATAAGAAATGACTGGTCGTAAATCTGCGAGTGTTTTTCGGGCTCGTTTTGCGAGCGCATATTTAATTTTTTAAACATTTTCTGGCGAATTATAATTGATGGACAGTCAACACTTCTAACTCTGCTTGCCTATATATGATATGTATTAAAAAAAACCAATTGCGCAGATTTCATCTACCTGTCTTTTCGTTTAACTATTTAAGCTTCTGGTCTATTAAAATATTTATAGTAATATTAAATTAACTTTATGCAGTATTGTAACGGTTTAAGATTTATATTTGCTGTGCGAGTTTTTACAATAGTTATCTTATTTCAATTTCCCGTGCCTATAGTATAAACGGGCTATTTTCCACAACTCCACGACTGAGTGCGTATTTTGCGTGTGGTTCCCAATGCCTAAGCTAAATGGCTATGTTTTAATCTTGACCTTGATCATGCTTAAAGATGTTGCCACTGAAATCTATTCTCATTGTGATATCTATTATGAGCGTCAACTTGCGTGCTTGTCATTATCAATATTATATTATATATAAGGAAGTACATATTATTATGTTATGAATTCAAATTATCCTCTTTATGTATGATTATAATTAAACACTAAAATTTATATTTTGCTGGAATAGACAAGATGTCACATTTCATTAAATGGAAGGATTCCTGTTTAATGGTTACAAGCTTTTAGGCTTAATTTTTTTTTGATATAGGTAGCAGTAAGTAATTATAGTTAAAAGATGACTTCATTGAGATGAGTTGTCTTTCAAATAATGGTATTAATTATTTACCATTATGGTATAAACTTTGTCAGTAGTAATGCATTTTCAAATATATAATTTTTTTTTGTGCCAGGAAATAAAATTGCGCACATGATATGCACAGCAGCTACGTATTATATTTACTTTTATTAAATCTACCATCCCAATTATTATCTATTACAATGTATGCTGAAATAGATACATTTTTAGTAGGTAGATAATTGTAATAGTTTTGATATTATTGATTATAATGGTATAATATTTTAGGGTTGAAGTTCTACATAAAGAAATGCAGACGTTGGAGTGTGAGAGGAAGTGCCAAACATATTTATTTGAAAAGAAAACCGAAGCGTATGATAACGGTAAACTGCTGTTAAAGTCTGCTGTGAGTGCAGAGCTGTATCGGATACTGGATGAATATATTGAGGTAAGTTTTGCCATAAACCAATGAAAATGTCAACGTTATTTTGTCCGATAGATTATATTGACGGTTATATGAGACAATCTTATTAACAAGCAATAAATATTATTAAAATACAAAAAGCCCGCCTGCGTAAAACAAAGTGTAAACAAAGAAACCATTTTTTTCTCGTGGTGACGCTACATTGAATTTTTATATATCCTATGTCACTCACACAATCAAAACGAATCTAATGACACCTCATACGTTAAAATTCATCAAGCCATTTAGGCTGTAAAGCATGCCAAAGAAATAAACATACATACTCACAATACATACATACATACATATATATGCTCGAAAAACATTACCCTGCTTGACTGCATCAGTCAGGCAAAACTTTTACATAATTTAAAAGAAATAAACTCTTTACTCCCATCCCCAAATCTCAAAATCGTATAAAGCAAAGTCGGTGTTTTCTCGGTCTGTTGCCCAGCTAACTTTTTCTGAACCACGCAACGGGTTTTGATACGGTATTGACAATCATTCAAAGAATTTAAATTTATACACAGTATACAAACGCATAGTATTTAGGAAGTACATCTATCTATATATATATATATATATATATATATATATATATATATATATACTTATAATACATCTAGCGAGATAAAATCTGTACATTGAATATATTTAAAAAAATACTATTGAAAAATAAATTACATTTTCGGCATCAGTATCGAATAAATATTACCCATATTTATTCGATACTGATGCCGAAAATGTAATTTAGAAATTTTTTGTCTGTCTGTCTGTCTGTCTGTATGTGCGGGCATGAATCAAAAACCACTGAACGGTTTTTTATCAAACTCGCTACATTTATAGGTCATACTCCTGGCCAGGTTATAAGCTACCTTTTGTCCCGAAAAAAAACCGGGTATCCCGGATATCCTTTTGTCACAAAATTATTTATTAATATGTGTTACACGGTGAATATCTGCAAGTGACTATACACCATTAATAGCGGACAGAAACAGCTATAGAATAAAAAAAATATTTTTTTAAATCCGTAAATCCATTAATACTAGAAATTTTTTTTCAAAACCTCATATTATTTATTATCTGATTTATTTTAACAGCTAAGTTGTTAACCCTGACATGCACATCTCTTTCTTGTCAAATTTTCGTGCTTCGTACGTTCTGGAATGTAGCTTTGTTGTCTTTCTCGCTTACACCTACGCAATTTGAATGTTCTGTCTCTGTCATAAGCCGGCAAATACCGGGTTATACTCCACCTATATTACGCGTAATTTAACTATGTACTTAGTTACTTGGAACGTACGATTTTCTATAGTATGGATTCCTCTCAATTCCTGCGGCTTATTTCATAACAATTTGAAAATTTGGCGCCAATGCGAAGACGTTTTTGAAATGTTTTCATTTTATTTTAGTTTATTATTACAAGAGTAGAAAGACAAGATAGTACTTAAGGTGTTTTTAAAATATTTTAAAGTTATTTTAGTTAAATATACCAGTGAAAATAGATTATATTTTTATTAATAGACACTAGTCTTTGTGATTTATCTCAAAGGGAAGCCGGTAGGAATCGGGTAATATGGACCCTTCGCCACTGCAATACACAAAGGCAAATTTTCACTACAATAACTTTCCCCTTTCCCTCATTTCCTCTCCCCCTTTTTCCCCTTCCCCTCCCGTCTCCCTCCCACCTCCCTCACTTTCCCCACATTTCCCCACATTTCCCCACACTTCTCCTCACTTTCCCTCACTTTCCCTCACTTCCCACTCACTCACCCCTCACTTACCACTTACTGATTCCTTACTTCCCTCACTTTCCCTTACGTCCCCCTCACTTCCCCCTCACTTACCTCTCACTTGCCCTTCACTGCCTCCTCACATCCCCCTGAGTTCCCTCTTTCTTTTTTTTTTTTACACAACGCCATCTAGACCTAAAGTAAAGTAAAGTATGATATGCTTGTAATATGGGTTCTAGAATACGGATAAACATACTTTAATACTTTTGTTTTTGTAAATACATACATATTATACATAGAAACACCCAGACCAATGCAAAGCATCTCACTAAGCCGCCATAGTGGAGGCCACCATACCAGTAGTTTGGCTTTTGGAATGGTGTCCGCCACTTCTGGATTCCACTTACTGCTTACCATCAGGCAAATTGGAGTCACTTTGGTAAGCTAATATAAAAAAAAAAAAAAAAGTAGACATGTTCATTCTACAAATATTTGCATGAGCAGGAATCGAACCCGCGACCTCTGCGTGGCAGTCCATATACAGTACCACCGAAATACAGAGACAGTCGATTTGCCCCTGACTTACCCCCGGACATTTTGCCGACACTTCTCCCTTTCTTTCCTCTTCCTCCCTCTCCCTTCCCCCTCCCTCCAAATTTCAAGTCGCCAACTTCAAAAGCAAAGATCTTTCCATACAATATTTCATCCTTTATTTCACCCCTATAAATCCACCCCAGTTAAAAAAAAATATGAGTATTTTTATTTAAATAAAAGTAGGTATTCCAAAACAAAATTTCAAAGCTGTAAGTTAAAAAATGAAGACGTTTCATACAATCGTTTTCATCCCTTTTCATACACTTAAGGGTTGAATTTTTAAAAACTCTTTCTTAGTATACTTCTAGACATTAAGACAAACACACCCTCCAAATTTCAAGTCGCTACGACCAGCGGTTTAGGCTGTACGTTGTCTGTCAGTCAGTCAGTCAGTCAGGACAAAGCCTTTTTATAATATGTATGGGTTAGACGTATAGCCATCAGGGATCAAAGCATACAGGCTGCTAGGAATACTAACACGTGATAGAGCCACATAAAGCTGACCGCGTGAAAAACAGCTAATATTTAGATCCACACCCACAACTTTTAGTGTCTTGGCTTTATTAATTAGTCATCGCAAAACATAGGCTCACTGCAAACTGGACTCGTTTAAAACTAAACGAAAGATTGTTTAGAATGACAGTAATCCGAGGAATAAAAACTTGTTAAAATCTCTGCTTCTATAAGATTTCGTAGTAAATTAACGAATGTTCGATGTGATTCTTTAAATTGGCATAACTTTTTTATTTATTAACCGATTGACATGAAACAAACACTAAATGTTAAGTGAAGCTTACCACAATATATTAGTGAAAACCATATTTAAATCGGATAAGCCGTTTTTGAGATTAGCATGAACAAACGCACAGACAAACAGACAAAAATTGTAACAATCATTAATTTGGGTTCTATTTGCGTTGATATAGGTCCTAATAGTATTTTTTCTCATATTTCTTCCATGTACAGACAGCGATCGGTTACATTTTTATTATATATATAGATTATTTTTATTGGTGACCTCTAAAATATAGTCTGGAGGTTTAAGATAAAACTTTAACTTTTTTACTTTTACCTTTTACTTTTTTCAAGTTTTAACGTGTCTGTCACTATGTCTGTGAGACCGTGTGATTAGAAAAGATCGAATAACTTTTTTACCCGTCATAAACCAGCGTTGTAATTTTGAGAAGCTGCCTCATTGCATGTAGCTCACCGTTAAGTACAGCCAGTGGCACAATTAACAAAAAGAATTAGATCTCTAACCCAAGCAGTTGCTGAGATCTCCATGGCCGCGCAGTCGAACACGTTACGTTGGCGCGGCCAATTTAAATCCTTATAACTTCTTTATTTATGCTTCGACAATTTTTTTGTTTGTACCATTCGATTTCGACAAATTCTGACAAAATATTGGGCAAAGTTTTTTTCTGATTTGATAACTTGGCGGAGCAATCGTAACGCACACCGCCCTTGATAGTAAAATGCTTAGTAATAATTTTAGCGCGTAAACGTCTCGATACTTTTCTTTATTTATTGTATTTTTATGCGATTTTTTATTTTATTATTAATTTGTTATTAATTTGCTTAATTTACTTAGACATGATGTTTTCAAAAATTTTTTAGATTATTTTTTTTGTTTCAGTAATACTGAATTTCATAGTCCATAAGTACTTGGTACTATGTATAGAATAATAGGTTAAAAGGATGCTAATTAAGTCAAACTCACCCGTATATATCCATGACAATTTTAGCTTATAGGACCAATAGTCTCTGCGCTAGTTTGTGAACGGACAGATATACGGACGGACTGACATGGCGAAACCATAAGAATTCCTTGTTGACTACGGGACGGGAACCTAAAAAAATTATCGGGATACTGTCGCACGTTGTTGTACATTTTACAAAAGTATCCTTCTGAATTTCGCCTTAAACAAGCGTGGTGATTAATGGTCATGCCTTCTCTATTTGAGAAGAGCCCTTTGCCCTGCAGTGGGACAGTAAACAGAGGGTGTACCCAGTACCTATACCGGCGACGTTGCTTAAGTTTTATATTTTGAAGATAACTAAAGCCACAACATACCCTATAAGTGCGAGTCCGGCTCGCTAACTAGAGGGTTACGTATCTACTCACAGAACAGTTTTTGTTTAGGTTCTAAACCTATAAATCGGGCCTAGTATCCTAGAGGTTTTCATAGGTCAAAAACCTGAAGTTTAGTTTAAAAATCATGAAATTTGACTAAAACAAGCTCCTATTATAACACGAATAAAAGAAAGCTAACTCTCTGTCTCTACCCGTTCCTGAAAAAAAAAGGGTCGTGTCAGACAGATAGACAACCAAGTGAGGGTTTAAGGTTATAAGGTTTATAACGGTTTCGTTTTTTGCCATTGAAGTAAAAAACTCTAAAAAAAAGGAAACGCCAGCCGCAGTGCGTGTTCGCTTTTTTTTTTTTTTTTTTTTTCGTGTGAAACGCATTACGCGTACTCACCCGCCTGGGCGAGGCGGGGGTTTAGTCGGAATCTCCGGTCACAATGAGACAGCGGCCGGCATACCGACTAAAACCCACGGTGTTCCTCCAGACGGCCAGAGTGTCGGGGACACGGGAGACGCTCGCGCATTCATCCGCGACCCCGACAGGCCACGGCCCGCTCAACGTGCGGGCCCCGTCTGATTTGGGAGGCCTAGCCCCCCTTCCTCCATCGAGAGGCGTTCGTGGAACACGTACGCCGCCTTCTCGGGCCTGTGCTGTTCGAGCGGCGATTGCCCAATCGCCGCCCGCAGGCATCCTCCAAGTGCGCGTTCGCTTGCGGTTTGCGTTTTCAACTCTTCCTAAACCTCTTGCGTTTAACCCCAGTGCGTGTTAAGCCTAATAAATAAAGAACACAAAAATTTTATTCAAATACAACATAGCAGTGAAAAATTTGTAGATAATTTTTACAGAACATGTTTCTTATCTCTTAACAGTCTCCATCTCAAACGGCACAAACACCTGAGGCGACGTCGCAATATAACCAGATGTCTTCTTTAGTTACGGTAAGTCAAGTATATTTTTGACCCCAGAACCCTACCTATATTTAACATTCGACTTTTGCTAGACCGAGAAATTGATCCAGAATTGACTATTGCACCCTGTATTTAAATGGATTACTATATTTACGGATAATAATAAAAAATACATTTTTGTTTATAGTTATTGATTTAATAAAGGTGAATTACATTTATCCGCTTATAGCATGTCATTGTATATTAATTTGATGCTCCGGGCAGATAGGCAAGAGGTCTTGTTTTTTCTGTCTTTTACTGGGGGCAGAATCTAGAATGCCTCTGTTTTATGACACCAAAAGAGAAGCTGGTTTCCAGGTTCACTTCGTACTTTTATGTATGAGATGAAGATATTTAAGTTAAGTTACAATGAGGGTGTTAAGGAAAACTTTCGCCACCAGTTGGCGCTACTTTGGTAAATAGTTCTTTCATTTTGACAGCGCTATCAAAACAAATATTTTTCATTGTTCATTTCGGAAATTTTAATATTTAATTTATAAAACGGATAATTCACGTGCTTAGGGACTATAGAAAATTGTTGAGATGGTTTTCTAAAATAGCGCCCACGAGGTGGCAGTAGTGACGCGTTAGGTCTAGCTGTCAAGCGCTTTTTAAAAGTTAACATCTGATTGGCCCAATGGGAAAGTGGAGGTGGCGCCAACTGGTGTCAATTTTTATTCTAAACACCCTCATTGTGACGCAGAGTGATAATAACAATTAATAAGTATAAATAAATAAAAGATAAGTAAGAATTGTTTTATTTTTGTAGGGGTCAACACCGCTGCAAAAACAAGTTATGTTAAACATGATGGAATTAGCTAAAAATATTGTGGAAACTGTAAGTCGGAATAAAATTATTACTGTATGTGATCACAATTATTGTTGTCTAAAAAGGAGAATGCCCACAATCCTATGAGCTTTGGGCCCATATAAAAAAATGCTGTGTCTTAGTAATTTTAATTTCATTTCATAGACAAAAAATTACTATTTTATATTCTACAAATAATTCTCAATTTTTTATGCAGGTTCAAGAGAAATCAATTATTTTGTTGTTGAAATAAAATTGAGGTTATTAAATACGGTTTAACTCCTTCGAAATTAATTTTCACTTACAATTTGTAAATTCAGTATATTAAAAAATAAAATAAAATAAAATAAATGAGATTCTTTTTTAATTTCAGAGTCCTCGTACTAATTCATTTGGAACTGATTCCGAATGGACAATACAAAACATAATTGAATTGTTACAAAATGGTGAGTATACCAGTATATTTTTTAATTTAATTTAATTACTAATAATAACTCGCACTTTATATAAATGTGCATCTGATTCGAACAAGGGTCAATATTATCACTTCAGAATTAGTCCTCTATCAATATTTTTGATTATGATTTCATCTTGAGCGAGAAATTATTTTTATTTATTAGAATGTTTTTAAAAGCGACGCCATTGGTCTGGGAAAATGTGAAGCAAAAGAATAATTATTATGCCTATCAATATTATTTTAGTTGGAATGGCAGGTTGTTGTGGTGCTCTTCACTTGTGTATTTTTATTTATTTCTATATAAACTTTGTGCACAAAACAAATTGATGCACAGTGCAAGTCGGGACTTAATGCCAAATTCATTCTCTACCAGACAAACTTTGAATGGTGCAGAAACAAAATTTGGTAGTTGCACTTAGTACTGATTCTTAGTATTGAAAAAGGATATAGTTACACATATTTCTACTTCCATACAGAATAAATATGGTAATATATAATAATATACCTACGTACATAATAAATAAAAATAGAATATAATTATATACATAATATGACATATAAGAAAATTAAGACGATTCTGCTAGTGATTTGCCATAAAGCTGATGTTCTTTAGCCTTGAAGGTATTATGGTCGGTGGATCTCCTAATTTCGACAGGGAGTGTATTCTAATGAACAATAAATTAAATGTTAAAAGAAGAGTGAACTAGACTAGAGTTATGAGAAGGACAAAGAAGAAGAAGGTTGTTAATTGAACGAAGATTTCTGAAATGGCTTGAGCGAAGATATTGTAAGTTAAGTAAGACGGAGCATTGGGAGAATCAAGTATTGAGTAAAGAGTAGTCAGCGCACGTAAACTACACGTTGATATAGGTAGCCAACCCAGCTGGGATCGGTGTGCAGGCCCATCGTACATACGCAGATTAAAAACGCATCGAATGCAATTGTTGGGCAGCCGTTCGAGTTTTTATTTATTTAGTAATACCAGCCTGTTTACTGTCCCACTGCAGGGCAAAGGCCTCTTCTCATAGAAAAGGAATGAGCATTAATCACCACGCTTGTTCAAGGCGGATTGGCAATTTCAGACTTTTAAGTCCAGGTTTCCTCACGATGTTTTCCTTCACCGTCAGTCAGAAATGTCCAAGATAAACTTAGAAAGTACATATGATTTAAAAATTACATTGGTACTTGCCCGGATTCGAACCCACTACCTCGTGTTTACGAATCGGGTGCCTTATCCACAGGGCCATTTCGACTTATTATTTATTTATTTTGCATTATTTACCACGGTTATACCAATACATATATATAGTTTATTAACTAGCACATATTACCATATTCAAAGATAGGAAAAATTAAGGCATTTGCATCAACATTATCCTGGGCGTAGACGGTAGAAAATCCTTCAATCGATAAAAAGACCGCAGGGCGCCCGTGACCTTTCGGCTTACATTTTTACATTTGGTTACTTGCGCTTGCCAACTAAATGTAGCGCCAATTTGTAACCCAAGATATTTGACGTCTCTATTGATTGGGAATACAGATCGATTAAACGTCAATGCTGGTAGAGATGATACATCAAGCCTACTTAAGATCCGTGCAAAAGAACGCAGATGCAAAACCTTGGGTCGGGATTTAGGTGGTTTCAGGATATAAGAAAAAAGAAAAAAGATTCTGATACCGATTGTAAATTAGTGCAATTGTTAAATAAAAGAGAACAATTAACAACTTCAAATAGTACTTTAACACCACTGACCCAAACCTCGAGAAACAGAAACTCTGCTGAAGCAGTATATTTGGAAGAAGAGGAAGAAACAATTTTATATGAAAACTCACTACGATGGTTAAAACTATTCCACTGCCTCCCTTGTCAATTTAGTCTTTCCTGATCAAGACAAAACCAGGCAGTGGGTAAGTAGTGAAGAGAGACATGTTTGAGCTAGCTCTCTGAAATCAGAAAGGCATGAACGTCTGTTCCAGAAAAAGTCTTTAAAAAGTCACAGTATGTAAATGCCTATACCCTTCGCATTTAAATGACAACATTCAGTAACCATTTGGTAGGTATATTAAAAATTTGGCGTAAAATGTCACCGAGTGTACCATTAACAGAGCAGAAACTGTCATCTGTGGAAATATCAGCAGAATCATTTGCAGAATAAAAATAATAATAAAAAGAAGAATCATTATAATGACTGTATATAAAATAATTATAAGTCTACATCAATTTATACTTAAAAAATATATTATGTACTTTTAAAAAAAGAACACAAATATTTAACTAAAATAAAAAGTACACCATGAATAGACTGAATAAGGTATTTTACTCTATACTAGCCGACTCGGCGAACGTCGTTCCGCCTAACAGTCGATCAACAATACTTTATTTTTCTAAAATAAAAGAATTTTTCTAAAATAAACGTAGCCTAAGTTACTCCTTATTACATCAGCTACCTGCCAATAAAAGTCTCATCAAAATCGGTCCAGCCATTTCGGAGATTAGCCGGAACAAACAGACAGACAGCCAGATATACAGACAAACAAAAATTAAAAAAAATGTTATTTTTTATTTTATATTTTACATGTAGTACAAAACGGTTATTTCTCACTCCAATTTTATTATAATGTATAGATGAGAAAATATCTAATAATATATTATTGAGATAGCTTAGGCAAAAATCAGTCAGAAAACTAGTTTTAGTTCATAAAAAAGCAAACTGAATTTTAAAATTCAATCAAAACTTTCAGCTTTTTTAATCTGTTTCATAACACCATTAAATACGATTTAATAGTAGTTGCCATGTTATTACGTCACACGGCCATAAAAAGTATGTGAACTTAGATGTGTAATATTAAAACTGTTGCAGATTGCATGGTGTTTTTACAAAAAACCAATAATGTTGACATATGAGGAAAAATATCTAGATATATAAAGTTCTCCATTTATTTTAAGTTTTTCAATCTGGGCTTGGAGCGTATACTTTAAATAATCATATTGTCTATACATTAAGCTATACTACGGTATTTTTTATTTTAATGTAGGTCGTATAACTTCCTTTTGACAAACGTTTTTGTCGGTAGACATACTGAGCGATTTCTATCGCGAAATTATACACTTGCATCGTGACGTTTCTGTGCATTGACGGTACGCGGCGTTGACGTTCTAGTGGTTAAGGCAGAACGACATTTAAAAGAATCAGGGGCCCTACCACAACCCCATATAGCAATCTTATTTCTAGGTTCTATCCTTGTTTTTAACGGTACAAAAGAAAAAGACAAAACACAAAGTAATATTAAAATATACTGCTATAAGAGGTGGTGGTAAGCCTCCAGAAGAATAAGAAAGGATTACTCAATAGACAAACACACATAATATCATTGCTACTTCTTGCCTGCTGAAACCTTTGGTTATTTCATGAGAAGCAGCTTGAGCTTCTCAGCATTTATAATTTTATGGCGATGCTTTGACGTTTATAATGCTGTCCTGAGTCCAACATCCGCGCATTCCAAAGTGAATTCCAAAGTGAACCCTGGCTTGGCCGAAGACATTGATGACACGCACACATATACATGTAATAGTAGTTACTTACACTTGTAATAGTAGATACATTATTTTTTTGTTCTACGTGGTTTCAAGTGGAGACGTGGCTGGTGACCTGTACCACAGGTAATATATATACTTACCGCAGGCACCAGTGACTCACAATCGGAATTTTGTACTCATACCTTAGCTCTAAATTAAATTGTTTTCACTGTATTTCGGTTTTGGTGAGAAATAATATACTTTTTTTTTACGAATCTTGATTATTATTTTAATATGTATTGTATAAAAATTGTAATTTGTTGCAGTGAATGATAATCCGCAGAAATCGACACCTGTAGTTAATGGCTTTGGCTCTAAGAATGGCAATGTGAACTGTAGTTCGCCAGTAGCGTCAGCTACACCACATCTAGAGAATTTGATACACGCATCACAGGGTTTGACACAGGGGCATTCACAGGCGCAAAAGGGAGTGAACTCGCATAATAAAACACATTCTTTGAATGCCACCACCCACCTACAAAATGTAACACATACGCAGAGTACCGCAAATATTCAAAATTCAACACATTCGCAGAGTACGATCCATATTCAAAATGCATCACAGCAGCAGAGTATGGCACATATTCAACATGCAACACACTCTCAAAACGCAGTTCATCAAAAAAATGTGATACAAACGCAGACGCAGAGTGCTAATCCACAGAATCATTCACAGGGTGCGACGCACCCACAAAATGGGACACAACCGCAAAATGTGGCACATTTACAAGGAGTTGCACACTCTTCAAATGCGATACCGGCGATCGTTCAGCCTATGGCTTACGCACCCTATCAGACTGCTGTCCCGCCGCCATCCAGAACGGGCTACCCGCAATATCCGTCTACGCCAAACAGTAAGTAACCAATTACGTTGCATATTTTACATAAGGATATAGCTAATTAATTTATATCAACTATGCACCATAATAATTAGTCCTGTATACTTGATACCAGCACTACTATTTTTATTTATTGTTTTAGGCGTGCCTAACACACCATATTCGCCTGTCAGAGCAAATTCTACTCCAGCAGCCGCCAGACCTTCCACATCAGCGTCGACTCCAACTAACACGTACACATACGGCATAGCGCGATATCCGTATCAAAATTATTACCCTCCCTTCCAATGACATCACGAGAGGTATGAATAGTGTAATGGTTATTGCGATTTGAATTTCAAACAGGAATTCACGCGATCATGCATTCGGTATTTACATACTTATCTTAATTTACTTGACGTTTGACCAGGTTACACCACCCGTGGTTGCAAACTGAATGGTGAGGTGTTGTCACGGCTCCGTATGTAACTACACTAACAGTGTCCTTATTTCTTATGCCGTCCGTTTTCCGAGCGTTAACCAACTGTATAGAAAAGGAAGGTTGCGTAATTTAAATCACTAGATGCCACGTCGCAGAGTTTAAAGCCGTTTTTCCTATTAGAGCAAGATTGCAGAGCCACAAGACCTTACTTATTTTTAACGAATAAATCTTATAGGATAATATAATATAGTGTTTTGTAATACAATTTCCGTATCTGTGACATCACCACACTGGTCAGCTTTTGATCACGGCTTACAGTGGTTCGTCCCCATACAAGCGGTTAGACATAGGGCTTTAAAAAAACTCGGTATTTCGAGTAATTAAAGATGCCATTCGATTTCTTTATTGATAGGCAATAAATTGTAGTAGTATTAGTTATAAAGATGTATTTAAAGTTTGGTAAAATCGATAAAAACTTTTCCCTGTCTGGGAAGTAATAATAATAATTTATTTAATAATAATTTAATTTAATAATAATAATAATTTATTTAATAATAAGTATAAATTACATGTGAAATAATATAGGTTAGTTCCCTTTGGTCCCAAATTAAGCTAGTGCTTGTATCTTGGGTACCATCGAGATTTCAACATAATATTAATACATACATAACAAATCTTTATACTAATACATATTTTATGTAAATTAAACTTGAAAACTACTGTACACGCAGTGACGGCGGCGGCGTCGTGTTACGTTAAGGGGTGTCGAGTAACCGGCCTCGGAAACGACGATATACGACACCCTTCGGCCAGAATTCCTTGTTAAGGAAGGTCTCCAACAGTTGATTTGGAGCCCGCACCACGAACGATGTGAAGTTAGTTTTGTGGCCCGCTTCCAAGTTTTCCACCCTGAAGGTCAAGTTCGCCTTCACCTTGATGTATGCCACGATCTTCTCTGTCTTCGTGGAGTGATATAGACGTGACACATACAGCTGCGTCGTAGGTGTTGCAGCACGTAGCAGCAAGTTGGGTCCTGTCGGTCCTGTACCACACAGGTTGCGACAAGTAGACTTCCTTTTCTTCCTCTCTACCTTGACAAAGCCGTCCTCGTCGCACTTGTTCTTCTTTGAACCTAGATGTTTTTGGTCTTTTACAGTCGGTACAGAGCGGCTCTGCTTATCCCCTTTGACAATAACTGCATGTCGTAATGGTTGTGACACAGCAGTTATGTTTGTCGCGACAATTGCAGAGTAGGCACGTTTGGGGGTTGACGTACCTACTACACTCGTCGTAGCCTCGGTATGCACGGCGCGGTCGGCGAAACACGATGCAACGTTTGCATTCTTGACAGCCGGTGACGCAGGTAAACTCGCCGACTTCGAACTGCCTATGGGTTTAAGTTGGAACATTCCGGTGACCGTCTTACCGGCATTGCATTGCGTAACAACGCTACTTCGGTTCTAAGTCACTAATGGTGGCATCTGATGACTCTAACTTAGTTTTCATCTCGACCAGGCTCACCTTCAGACTTGTCAGAAGTCGGGCACGTCTAACGGATCGGTCCTCTTCAACAGGTCAATAATGTCCTGCAGACTCTTCTCGCCGCCGTCCCTCCGGCGGGATGGTATCTGTTCGACTTGGCCGAGCGTTGTGAATAGCAACAACTTTGCACTGCGTACGTCCTCCTCTTTGAAGGACTTGTAGATCCGCAATATGTTTACCTCGTCCATGTAGTCGATGGCATGCTTCACGAATGCCAGAAGTTCGTTGACAATAAGCTGCTTTGAACTTATTGCGCGTAAATCGGGCAGCAGTTACTGCGGCGTAATACGCGAATAAAATATTCGTGCTGTGTAGCGCAAAAGCGTCCGTATCCGAGCGCGCATCGCACTGCACTCATCTATAAATAGTAGTAGAAGTAATCTATAAATGTGAATGACTCGTGATTTTCGCCTATTTTTGATCTTAAATTTTTATACCAGTATCATGTCATTATATGCTACATTTTCTCCAAAGACGCAAAGTGCTACTTTTGTGCACTTTTAAGATATCATGAAAAGTTATATGAAATTAACAGAAATCGGGTCTTAATATAATATTGTATTATTTGATATAAAAATTCATATTATATGTATTTTAATGATTATCTTACATACCAAGCTGTAGTTTATAATAATAATAAAAGAATAACAATTATTTGTTCTGCATCCCTTTATAAACTCTATACTAAAATATATATACATACACATATAACAATTACATAGCGGCACTACAAGGTAAATGTTAGAACACTATCCACATTACATAACTAACCAACTGTTAACAGGTACTTAAGTATAACGATAAGGTTAGGGTGTCCAAAATAATTAGTATTTATTGACCAGTGTCAATAATCTCCTATTATAACAATAGGTTGTTTATGTCGCGACTTAACACTAATTAGCATAGATTATCGTGATTTCTACAAATCACTATATTCTACACTATCTATCACTATACGTCTATGTGCTAATCGCATTTGCTTGTGGTTCCTGAAAGTTTAATGAGTGTTGATTAGTGGAACCTGAATGTTAGTAGTATGGGTATATAAATAGTAATAAGAAATATTAGGGAATCAGTTGTAATTAAAATTTAATTGAGTACTGTCATTATGTCTTTTTCTTTACAAAACCACATTGTAAAGAATCTAGACCTCTATGTTGTTCTGCTTCAGCATAGTGATCTGCGAAACTATAGTTATTAACTATATTCAATACTTTAAAATCAACCTGTAGCGTTCAATTTAGTGAAAGTTTGAAACTAAAAAACTGGTGTCGTCAGTTTTGTTACCGTGTCAGTGCCAGATGTATAAAATCCAGAAGAATTGCTGACAAATTCATGCAGTTAAATGCAGAATGGTTGGGTTCTGACATACAGTGGCCCAAGTGCAAATATAATCAATGTTTCTGAAGTTGCTGGTTTTGTTGAACCTCTTGAAGCTGCTGGCCCATCCAAATCAGATGCCTCAACCTCCACTGTGATATCTCCTCGGAAATCCGTTAAAGACTTATCGAATAGACAAAAAAGAACACGCACTTCAGAAATTTGAGAAAAAATATAAATAGGCGAAAGTCACGAGTTATGCACGTTTAAAGATTACTTCCCATCAGTGTTGGGTCGATTCAATTTTTAATCGATTACTTAATTTGATTACTTTTAATCAGAATAAAGTTAGTCGTGATTAACCTTAATCGTGATTGAAATAATCGCGATTGAAATGTTAATCGTAATCGTGATTAACAATAATCGTTAATTTTGATTAGGCCGGTTAAAGTATTTTTAGTAACAAACAAAAAATGTACTTAGCAAATATATTTTAAGGGCGCTTATTAAAAATTAATAGGATGTCGAATTGTACTACTACATTATCAGCTTTCACACACATAGGTCAGTCTAACTACAGCAAATTTTCATTTTTGCAATAATTTGAATGAATTTTATTTTGAACTACATACCTAGTTTATGATGAGACCTTCTTACTAGACATGATGAAGGGACCTTTGGTGACTGCTACTGAAACTAGCTGATTAGTAGAGCTGAGGGTACAGAGTATGGGCTCGTTTTATTAGTTATGATGAGACCTTACCACCGGACATGATGAAGTGACCTGAAGGTCTACGTTGGTGACTCCTGCACGTGCGAGACGCATATTAATAAAAAAAAATTAATCATGATTAACGATTACGATTACGATTGTTAATTATAATCGAAAAAATTCTGATTATGATTAAGTTAATTTTATAAATTTACTAGCGACCCGCCTCGGCTTCGCACGGGTGCAATACTGATACTATATTTAGTAACAGCATTGCCCGTGCGAAGAAAAACAAATGCTGTGAACGCTGTATTTACACATTCTGTAGTATATTTAATTTTACTACAAAATGCCGGCCCACTGCCGCTATATCCCTCCATGCATTTTTAGGGACTACTCACACTTATTCAGCTCTATTCAGCTTATGCATATAGAAAACAACGATTTTGTATGAAGACGCGTACGCATGCAGAAAGCTGAACAGACGCGTACGCGTCTCCATACAAAATCGTTGTTTTCTATGGACAAAAGCTGAATAGAGCTGAATAAGTGTGAATAGTCCCTTAATCTGTAATATCTTTGAAAATATTTATTTAAAATACATGCTCCAAAGGGCATTATTGATTAATATTAAATGCACAATGTATTTAAGGTACTTAATTTGATAAGGATAAATGATGTATTACTTAAAATCGCTTCGAAAATAAGCCATTATTTCTCATAAAATGTAAAGGATAAAAATGGTTATTGTGGGTTATCCCTTAGAGATAGTTATATACTATCGAGGACTCTTTTGTAGACCTTTTTAAGGTGTACAATACTGTAGTACATTACTTTGATCTATCTTGTAAGGTTTAGCCAGCGTTGCAATGTAAGCACAAAAAATTTGTTTACTTACGACATCACATTACAAAGATCTAAATTTATCAATGTTTCTCTACTATATTATGCATGTTATATACATATAAACCTTCCTCTTGAATCACCCTATTAAAAAAACCCGCATCAAAATCCGTTGTGTAATTTTAAAGATCTAAGCATACATAGGGACAAACAGCGGGAACCGACTTTGTTTTATACTATGTAGTGATGATATGGTGGTTAAGTATCTTAAACTTTCTAAATCACCGCCCAATTTTCTTAGTTTTCTTGCATAAGAACCTTCTCCTGACAATAACAAACACAACAAAATAAGAATTAACGAAATTGATCTAGCCGTTCACGCGTGATGCCATGACCGAGGGAAATGGGGATTCATTTTTATATATATAGATAATCATACGGGAATTAACGCGATCATGCATTAGGTATTTACATACCTTATTTTGCTTGACGATTTGACCAGGTTACACCGGCCGTGGTCACAAGCAGGCTGGTGAGGCGATGTCACGGCTCCGTATGTGAAGTAGATTCTAGATCTACCCTCACATTTTTGTCTTTCCACGTACTATCACAAAACACACTAACAGTGTCCCTATTCTGTATGCCGTCCGTATTCCGAGCGTTAACCGACTGCGCAAAGCGAGGTTGCGTAATTTGAATCACTGGATTCCACGTAGCGGAGAGCTTAAAGTCGTCTTCCCTATTGAAATTTGTGTGTTTCTTAATTTCAATAGCTTCTCGTACAACCCGAGAGTAATAGGTACAATCAGTGGAGAGGACTTGCGTACGATGAAATTCAATCCAGTGATTGGTGTCCGTTTGAAGAATATGTTCGGCAATCGCTGATTTGCTGGTCTGTCGATTCTTTACAGCGGCGATATGTTCTTTGACCCTTTCAGCAATAGTCCGCTTAGTCTGACCTATGTACGAACTACCGCAGCTGCAATTGATCTTGTAAACGCCCGATGTTTGTAGGGGCAAAACATCCTTTGGCGTGCCTACCATGCTGTTTACTTTGGCCCCAGGTGTAACGACTGTGTTTATACTGTATTGTTTAAGCAGGTCTCCTATCTTATCAGTCACACCTTTAATGTAGGGCAGAAAGGCAGGTTGTCTGTTGACCTCTGGACGTTTGACCCTTTTCGTTGGCTGCCTACGGCGCCGATTTCCTTTATATCCATTACGACTAAGTACCTCCTGAACATGATCTAGTTCTTGCTCTAAATGCTCAGGGTCACACAGATCGTAGGCTCTGTTCTTCAATGAAGTTATAACGGACTGCGAGTGACGAGGGTGGTGATGCGACGTAGCATGTAAGTATCTGTCCGTGTGTGTTGGTTTGCGGTAGACACAGTGTGATAAAAACCCATCTGTTCTCGCACTCAATTTGACATCTAAAAATGACAACGATCTTTCCGTTTCCATTTCGTATGTGAACCTTATATTTGGGTGAATGGAATTTAGGTATACTATATATTGATCCACTTCCTGTTTACCGCCCGTTACTATACTAAATACGTCATCGTCGTATCTTTTCCAAAGTCTGATAATCTTCGGTCCACCATTCGAACGCCTTCTCTTCAAAATGTTCCATCCAGAGATTAGCAAGTACTGGGGCCACTGGACTCCGCATTGCGACTCCATCAATCTGGAGGTAGTATTGACCTTGGAAAAGGAAGTAATTGTCCTCTAGGCAGTGACGTCGTGAGGGACAAATTAAGTGACAACGAAATGCCGTCAAACTATATAGATCTACTGAAGCACTCCTAGAGGGCAATTACTTCCTTTTCCAAGGTCAATACTACCTCCAGATTGATGGAGTCGCAATGCGGAGTCCAGTGGCCCCAGTACTTGCTAATCTCTGGATGGAACATTTTGAAGAGAAGGCGTTGAGTGGTGGACCGAAGATTATCAGACTTTGGAAAAGATACGTCGATGACGTATTTAGTATAGTAACGGGCGGTAAACAGGAAGTGGATCAATATATAGTATACCTAAATTCCATTCGCCCAAATATAAGGTTCACATACGAAATGGAAACGGAAAGATCGTTGTCATTTTTAGATGTCAAATTGAGTGCGAGAACAGATGGGTCGTTATCACACTGTTTCTACCGCAAACCAACACACACGGACAGATACTTACATGCTACGTCGCATCACCACCCTCGTCACTCGCAGTCCGTTATGACTTCATTGAAGAACAGAGCCTATGATCTGTGTGACCCTGAGCATTTAGAGCAAGAACTCGATCATGTTCAGAAGGTACTTAGTCGTAATGGATATAAAGGGAATCGGCGACGTAGGCAGCCAATGAAAAGGGTCAAACGTTCAGCGGTCAACAGACAACCTACCTTTCTGCCCTTCAATTAAAGGTGTGACTGATAAGATGGGAGACCTGCTTAAACAATACAGTATAAACACAGTCGTTACACCTGGGGCCAAAGTAAACAGCATGGTAGGCACGCCAAAAGATGTTTTGCCCCTACAAACACCGGGCGTTTACAAGATCAATTGCAGCTGCGGTAGTTCGTATATAGGTCAGACTAAGCGGACTATTGCTGAAAGGGTCAAAGAACATATCGCCGCTGTAAAGAATCGACAGACCAGCTAATCAGCGATTGCCGAACATATTCTTCAAACGGACACCAATCACTGGATTGAATTTCATCGTACGCAAGTCCTCTCCACTGATTGTACCTATTACTCTCGGGTTGTACGAGAACCTATTGAAATTAAGAAACACACAAATTTCAATAACGAAGACGGCTTCAAGCTCTCGGCTACGTGGAATCCAGTGATTCAAATTACGCAACCTCGCTTTGCGCAGTCGGTTAACGCTCGGAATACGGACGGCATACAGAATAGGGACACTGTTAGTGTGTTTTGTGATAGTACGTGGAAAGACAAAAATGTGAGGGTAGATCTAGAATCTACTTCACATACGGAGCCGTGACATCGCCTCACCAGCCTGCTTGTGACCACGGCCGGTGTAACCTGGTCGAAACGTCAAGCAAAATAAGGTATGTAAATACCTAATGCATGATCGCGTTATTTCCCTTATGATTATAAATTTTTATCATGCAACGTGAAAGTTTAAAAGTAAATAAGCTAATTTTAATCGAAAAAGCTACGATTGAATTTTTAATCGTAATCGTTAATCGTAAATCAAATTAAGTTTTTGCCAACACTGCTTCCCATACAGAAAAAAGAGTTTATTAATCGATTTTACCAAACTTTCAATACAGCCTTATAACTCACTAGCTTTCCGCGGCGGGGTTTCACCCGCGTCTTTGCTTACTGCTCTGCTCCCGTCGCTGTTACATAGCCTATAACCTTCTTCGAAAATGGTTTATCATACGCAAAATAAATTTCAAATCTGACTGGTAGTTCCAGAGATTAGCGCGTTCAAACAAACAAACAAATTAACTCTTCACTTTATATAATAGTATAGATATTACTACAATTTATTGCCTATCAAAATAAAAATCAAATAGCATTTTTTACTACTCAAAATAATGACTTTGATTTTTTAAAACCCTATGTCCAACCACTTGTATGGGGACGAACCACCGTGCGGCCGGTGTAACTTGGTCTGGCGAATGTGGCGGGGAACGGAGGGAAAACAGAGAGCAAAATAAGGTATGTAAATACCTAATGCATGATCGCGTGACTTACCGTTAGTAATTCAATTATATCCTGCAACGCGAAAGTTTAAAAGTCAACAAGGTTAATGCAATTGAGGACTGATTAGATTTAAGATTTA
The DNA here is from genome assembly GCA_963082885.1 of Parascotia fuliginaria. Lineage (NCBI taxonomy): Eukaryota > Metazoa > Arthropoda > Insecta > Lepidoptera > Erebidae > Parascotia > Parascotia fuliginaria. The sequence continues at coordinate 18,378,307 of OY720170.1, read as the reverse complement.
TTTTAATGCGAGTTATGTCCGTCCAATAAGGTGTATTCTCAATATAATAACCCCAATATGTTCTTAAAGAAATTTGATCTTCATTAATGATTTCATAAAATATTAAGTGTAGAACATGTAAAGTTTTCTCTAGTCGAGACAATAAAATAGTATTAGGTATATTATTATATTAACTATACAGGGTAAAAGGGGTACACGAAAACAAAAACAGGTAAAAGTTCCAATGATACATTTAAGTCTGAACCAAAAAGTCGACATGTAGCGCACTTTTATAAAGGAGTGGTTTAAAAAAGAAAGTATCGCGAAGTTCCGAGCAGAAAACTTGAACACAAAGAAACAGCGTGTACCTTATTTACCAATGGTTACCCAATTAAAGGCTTGCGAGTATGCCTTTGCGAGGCTGTACAGTCCCCTACAAAGTAATCAAAGACTGATACCTTTAGCACTAGTTGATATTATTATGAAAATGTTTTACCATTTACGAGTAGGTATTTTAGGTACATTTTACAGTACTTTACATTTTTATATTGTAAGAATAAATAGCTACCGGCTAACAAAAGTCACCACTATTGGTGCTATTGTGTTTTATCTTTACGCTATTGCGTTTTATATTAATGGTATTGCGTTTTATGTTAAGGCTTTTGCGATCTTATTAATTTAGTTTTAGGTGAGAACTAGACAAAGGGTGATAATGTGATTTACAATTGACATCTTTGTATCTTACTCCGATTTTAAATAACTGAATTGCTTACATCGGCGCTATCATCTTTCTGTATGTTACGTGGAGTATAGGGTTTTGCGCATCAGACACCGCAGATTATTAATTTCTAACCAGGAATTTTCAATAGATAATTTAAGTACTATTTTTGGGTACATATACCTAAAGCCGAGTTGAAGCAACAAACAGTTAAGGCACTAAAAATAGAATAATAAAAGCTAGTTCTCCAGATATTGTTCAGTCTGTATTGCGATTGCCGTCGGATATGAGATTGTGTCCATATCGCACTTAAAAAAATATCTCTTGCGCACTCTTTATTCACTACAATTAGTTTTAATCATGTGTGCATTTGCCTGAGCAAAATAACTTTTGCAAATACTATAGTGTTTATATCAGTACCTGTCAATTACATACGTAAACGACGTCTTCATAGTCAATGTAAGATTACGTCGATCGGTGAATCTAAAGATTGTATCTCAGTCTATATAACCTATTCATTAATTACATAATTATACAATATATATTATCTTAGTATTTACAATACTTAGTATATATTATTTCTTCTAGTTAAATGTTTCCATCTAAACACTGAAAACAAATAGAATAATTTAAAAAAAAACATGACACAAAGAAATCATATCCATAAATTATTTTCTTAAAATACGTATTAAATAAGTTAGTACTTAATTTTTTAATAAACTGACGGACTCATAAACTGCATCAAAGTTCAGGATTACTTTGAAATGATTTTTATTTAAATAAGTATGCAAACTTTTTAGATCAAATTATATAAATATGGAGAGACTGGCTGTTAATCTTAAAAAAAAAGCAAAATTTAAAAATAGAACTGCAGTAAAACAAATGAATATAGCCGGGAAAAGAAAATTTACTCGTAGTATCAGATTTGCGTGTTATTTAAAGCAAGTTTTAAATTGATTCGCATTGATTTTTTATTCTTTTGTCAATTGAGTTATTGTTACCAGCAGAATTGTTGGGTTAGTTTTTTTAACTCATCGAGAGTTTTTGAACCATAAAATGGATACTTCGTCCGAACAAGCGGCTCAAATTCTAGCACTGGTGCGGGAGGGCTTGGATCAACGAACGATTGGTAGAAATTTAAATTTAAACCAGTCTTCGGTTTCTAGAATATACAGAAAGTTTGTGGAGACAGGTTCTTACAGAAGGAGACGTGGTACAGGCAGGACTCGAGCAACCACCGGTCGTGATGACCGATTTATTGTTACAACTTCCCTGCGAAATCGTTTCCTCACGTCAGTTAACATCAAAACAGAGCTTAATGAAGTGCGTGGAGTAAATGTGAGTGCACGAACAATAAGAAGAAGGTTAAAGGAAGCGGATATCACCCCTTTTAGACCAGCAAATGGTCCAAAGTTGTCTGTAGCTCACAGACAAGCTCGCTTAAGATTTGCGCGTGATCACCTAAATTGGACAGAAGTGCAATGGGCCTCCGTATTGTTCACGGACGAGTGTAGGACATGTTTATATGGTGCAGATGGTCGCAGAAGAGTCTATCGTCGACGTGGGGAGCGATATGCTCAAAGTTGCATTGAGGAGCGTGTTCCTTTTGGAGGCGGTTCGTGTATGGTCTGGGGTGGCATATCGATGAACGGGCGAACAGAACTTGTGTTCATAGACATGGTCCGTCAAAACGGTAATAGAGGGGGTTTGACTGCACATCGCTACATAACAGAGATCTTAGAAGATCACGTGGTGCCTTACATGGGATTCATAGGCGAAAATAAACCCTTGCATAAAGTTTGTGTCTATTGTTAAAACCATTTTTTTTATTAAACCAATTTTCCTTAAATTTCTGTTTTTCTTCAAAAAAGTCTTAAGGTCCTTTCCAATACACAAACTTAAAGGATATGGCACTACGCTGTTCTAAAGTTCACGAACCAATCTAGAGGTTTCAATTTTAATCTGTATAGAAAGTTTGCATACTTGGTTAAAATATTTATTTCAAAGTCGTCTATTACTTTGCTGCAGTTTATGAGTCCGTCAGTGTATTTTTTTTTGTTTCTAATAAATAAAATAATTTAGGGAAATGAGGAAACAATCTCGCCGATTAGCAATTTGGTTTTGCTAACCATCTCGGTGTGGGTCTGCGCGATAGTGTACTTGTAAAGCTATACAAGCTTGTTTTAAGATACAGTTGATTCGTCCGTCGGCGATTTTCAATGTACCTTAATGTCGATTTAAAACAAAAAAGGTGTTGTTAGTTGTTTTGACTCGCTTTTTGTTAGATAAGTTACAAAATAAAGAAACATTTTATTTTTAAGCATATCCAAACTAATATTAATTATTGAATTAACATAATTAATGTTATTGTGTGAAAATATGTATTACCTATTATTAAGACTGATTTTATTATTGAAACCAAATACCTCATGCTATGTACCTGATAAGCCTAAAGTATCTTGCTATGGTTAGCCATTATCAGAGGTCGGTATAGGTAGAGCTATTTGGTTCATTGACCGCAAACATATATATTAATATAGATGTACCCGGCGTTTTGACGTTCTAAAAGAATGAAGCAAATAGAAAAATGTAATAGTTTGTTTTACGTAAACCATTGCATTGCACACGCGACGTTGCCAAACTCACATCAACGACATTGGATGTCCGAAGTTGCAAAAGTCTAATGCGCACACGCGCGTTGTTACCATCCTTGTACGATGCAAAACACAGCCTGTGGAAACTAAAGAGAACAATAGCGAGAATGCAGGACACTCTTTGCCTAACGAAAAGTATGTGTAGTCTCTTACAATTTTTTAATTTATTAATAAAGTTTTAAATTCCAGGACATAGGGCATGTTCATATTATTACTTCATACCACAAGAACTAAAAATAGCTCTACCTATTCTGATCTCTGGTCATTAATATACACAACACAAATTGTAGAAATCTACGAGGACGACTCATACGTAACCATGGATCTACCCTTCTTTATAGTTTAATAATAGCTCACCTTTGTGTTGTGTACTGTTGTGTACAATAAAGAAGGAAAAAAAAATTTGTAATATTAAGTTGCTCGTTTAATGATGGCATCACCTTTCTTCTGATTGCTACTAGAGTAACAGTGTATACTGGGTAGTATCTTATCTTTTATACCAATCCATATTTTTGTATATCATTTTGATTAACATTTAAGTATAATGATTAAACTGAAAAGATGACTGATATTTTAATTATAGTTATAAGTATTCCTATGTCATATGACATTTATGAACAGACAACAAATAGAATTGAATCCTATAAATTACTTGTATTATTCCATTATTAAACCCCAAAAACAATACTGGCTCCTTACCATTAGGTAGCGTGGATTCATACGTGAACAAAATTATACACATATTTCTTTAGATAAGGGGTAGGCGTAGTGACGAAAAGATTCGTGAAAATATTTATTAAGTTAATGTGTGCGTTACCCCAGCAAAATAATGTCGACAATTGTCATTTTAATATTACATATAGATAAATTAGTGGCCCAGGTTATGTAATTGTTGCGCACATTTTTAAATTTAACAATAACGTTACGCAACGGTAACGTTGCCGTAGCCAGAAATTTTCTTTTTTTAAGAGAGACGCATAGAGTAGCAATTTCGCAATTTAGTGTTATATTTTAGTTACAGTTATTTTACTATGAAAATCACGACATGCAAGTTTTCAATGTCTTATTTGCATATAAATAGAACTGTAAGCATTATAATTACTTACTTTTTATACAGCTTTCACGTTATCTAAAAAGTATTCTACTAATATTTTAAAATATAGCTTTGATTATATGATAAAAGTTGAAAACCACGAAAATATGACACTAAATTGCGACGTTGCCACTTTTATATGTGAACGCTCTTATTGGGAATATTCTAATAAATATTAGCTATGTAATTAGTTGTCTGTATGAGGTACATGTTGCAAATTATTTTATTCTGCTGAAGTACCGTTTGTGGTTTCGCTGGATCTATAAAACGGTTTGGCGGATTCTTATCATCTTTTGTAAATGACTTCTTATGAATTACTTTTAATTAGTTATGCAATAAAAAAAGAAAAAGATTGCACAGTTCAAATGTTATTCATAGAAACACTAACAGAACGTACTAAACGTTCTAACACTTTGAATAAGAGCTCTAAGGACTTATTTTAACGTTATTTTGAAGCTTTTAACTGCCTTCAAATGTATGTGAAGTTTCATAAGGGTGGGTTTCCACTGAAGTGGAGCTGGGCGGAGTGGAGGGGAGCGGATCTTAAATTGGCCAATCACAATGCTCACAATCTCCACTCTGACGGTGGAAACAGTGCAAGCGTAGCCGACCGGAGCTGAGCAGAGTATATTACAGTTAAAAGAAAATAATAATAATAAAAGCCGAAAAGCTTTTCGGCACTGTGAACAGTCAGCGATCATCTATTAATATATGCATCTCTTTTGTTTACACGGAATGTTATTTCTGTTGTATAGTCGACCACATATTTGCTTTACTACTTTTAACAAAAATTGCCACACAATTAAAATTCAATAATAATCTCAGATCAAGAAATATAGATTAGCTTTAGTCCTTGTTCTGAGATATTATTAACATTCAATATGACAGTGACAACTGTCACTGTACTGAGATAACTTGCAAGCAAAAATAGACATTTTTGTTTTGTGTTATGTAAACGACGACAAATTTTATGGTCGACTATACGTTTCTTGAACGAAATTAAATTATTTTTAGAAAAAATAATGAAATCCGACTTCAAACAACACCTACATGTTCAATCCTTAACTAAAAAGTAGAAAATAATATTTTAATTACTTCATAGCAAAGAACATTATAGGGGAATCAACGCAATCCTTGATACCTATAATACTTTACTATTTATAGTTTTTAATCAGTTATTTTGGAGTCGGTGCCAGCCAAGTAGGATCTTTAATTCTGCCTTTTGTAATGCACGGGGCGGTAATGGCACGCGTGGGGGACATGCCTGAGTGCACTACCCGAACGCGGTCATACTCGTGAAGGCAGACGTTATTGATAGTTGTGTTCAGTTATACATAAAAAATTTAACGCGCACTTATCAGATTCCGTTATATATTTCATTCATATATTAATAGATTAATCAAGAAGGTTTTTTTTGCTAGTAGGTAGGTTATTTTTATGAAGGTCATTATGATCCTTCTTGGCTGGCACCAACTCCAAAATAATTGATTAAAAACTATAAATAGTAAAGTATTATAGGTATCAAGGATAGCGTTGATTCCCCTTTACGGACGCGTTTTCAAAAATTATAGGTATCGAATCGCACCAATACATAAATAAATTTCACACACACATACATAGGTCAGCCTAACTAACGCGATTATATGAAAATAAACTCACGTTGATACTTTAGAAATAAATTATTATTTTGTTTTATTGGAATGACTTGTATTTTGAAATTTCTAGTAGTATGTTTTTTATTTTGTACTTAGAATGAGTTTTGGTGAGAATGGAGTCACCCTAAGGTTTACCTAGATGACTGCAACTGGAACAAGTTGACGAGTAAAGCTTGGTGTACTGAATATAATAATAATATTCTACCACATTCACACAACGCCATCTAGCCCCAAATTAAGCAATTATATTTGCTTGTGTTATGGGTACTAAACAACTGATATACTACTTATATACACTTTTTTTTGTAAATACATACATGTTATAGATAAATTACACCCAGACACAGAACAACCAATCATGCTCATCACACAAAGATTTGTCCTGGGTGGGAATCGAACCCACGACCTCCGGCTTAGCAGTCAGGGTCACTAACCACTAAACCAACAGGCCAGTCATAATATGGGCTCCTTTTACCAGATAAGATGAGAACTTACCACCCGACATTATGAAGTAACCTGCAGGTCTACTTCGGTGACTTCTATTGGAACTATCTGACGAGTAGAGCTAGGCGTACCGAGTATAGGCTTGTTTAATTAGTTATGATGAGGCCTTACCACCGGACATGATAGAGTGGCCTGAAAGTTTACTTCGGTGACTGCTACTGGAACTAGCTGATTCGAAGATCTGAGTGTATCAGTGTACTGAGTATGGGCTTGATTTATTATTTGTGATGAGACCTTACCACCGGAGAAGATGGAGTGACCTGAAGGTCTACTTCGGTGACTGCAACTGGAACTAGCTAACGAGTAGCTAGGCGTACCAAGTATGGGCTCGTTTTGTTAGATAAGATGAGACCTTACCACCGGATAAGATGGAGTGACCTGAAGGTCTACTTTGGTGACTGCTACTGGAACTAGCTAATCAGTAGAGCTAAACGTACCGATAATGGACTCGTTTTGTTAGTTATGATGAGACCTTACCACCGGACAAGATGGAGTGGCCTGAAGGTCTACTTCGGTGACTTCTATTGGAACTATCTGACGAGTAGAGCTAGGCGTACCGAGTATAGGCTTGTTTAATTAGTTATGATGAGGCCTTACCACCGGACATGATAGAGTGGCCTGAAAGTTTACTTCGGTGACTGCTACTGGAACTAGCTGATTCGAAGATCTGAGTGTATCAGTGTACTGAGTATGGGCTTGATTTATTATTTGTGATGAGACCTTACCACCGGAGAAGATGGAGTGACCTGAAGGTCTACTTCGGTGACTGCAACTGGAACTAGCTAACGAGTAGCTAGGCGTACCAAGTATGGGCTCGTTTTGTTAGATAAGATGAGACCTTACCACCGGATAAGATGGAGTGACCTGAAGGTCTACTTTGGTGACTGCTACTGGAACTAGCTAATCAGTAGAGCTAGACGTACCGATAATGGACTCGTTTTGTTAGTTATGATGAGACCTTACCACCGGACAAGATGGAGTGGCCTGAAGGTCTACTTCGGTGACTGCTACTGAAACTAGATGATTAGTAGAGCTGGGTGTACCGAGTATGGGCTCGTTTTATTAGTTATGATAAAGACTTACCACCGGACATGATAAAGTGACCTGAGTGTTTACTTCAGTGACTGCTATTGGAAGTAGCTGATTAGTAGAGCTGTATGCTGTAATAAGTCTTATTACAATGCATCAAGATTCACGCTGCATAGAAAAATGTATAGAAAACGACGATATTATTTTTCATTGATTTTCGTGTTGATTTGTAAAATATAAAAAAATAGTCTGATATTTTATGAATTGAAGATATTTGCTAACTTTTGGTACTTTTAAATTTAGAATATTTTGAATATAATAAGAAAAAAACAGGTCTCGAAATCAACACGATTTCGTAAATTCTGCATTGAGAGTCAAAGAACAACGGTTTTTACTACATTAAAAATAAATATTATTAGGAGAAAAACCGGTCCCATCACAAGATAAAGAACCATTATATTTGAAGTATCTGCTAGATACGTAAAATTGTTTATCGTTTTGCCGCAAATTGAAAAAGGGGGTTATTTTTGATAGAATTGTAAACGCGTTCTTAATGTTCTTTGCTATGAAAAAAAGTAAAAAGTAGAAAATATTATTCTCTTCTACTTTTCAGTTAAGGATTGAACATGTAGGTGTTGTTTGAAGTCGGTTTTCATTCTTTTTTCTAAAAATAATTTTATTCTTAATCTTTTAGTGGGAATTAATTGTGTATAAATATATTCAATATGGGTAAACCTACTAAACGTGCTGCGCAAATGAGACAGCGCCGTGCCGTTTGAAAGAAAGTAGAGACGAGAGGTAAGATTGTAAATAGAGATATAAGGTCCATGTCAACACTTTCTCGATCGCTAAACCCTGAATCCCAGAAACCACAAATCAAAACAAAAAAGTGATCCGAGCAATCGCTGAACAGATATACAAAAAATAAATAGTGGTGCTATAAAAGCAGGTTTAAGACCGCCCGTTGCTGTTGTAATTTCGCACGACCATAAGACCTCCAACTTGGCTTAACGACTGCCAAATTATAGTGATAACCATAGTCTACTGCTTCTAAAGAATGAAGACGCTGAAAATGAAATGACACAAATGGTCACTCATCAAGGGCCACTTCGTTTCTAACAAAAAATGAATTTTGAAAATCATTTCGCACTTGTAGCATGGACGTGTCAATGTCAGAAAATTTGTCGCAAAAGACGTCGACGTGTTGCTTTACAAGTCTTCACTTCTTGCAAATGTTTTGTTACAAAATATAAAATTGCAGCCAAACCACTAAACAATTCTTCAACAAACATACAAAAAAAACATGACCCGAATTGACAACCTCATCCTTTTTGAAGTCGGTTAAAAATAGTCGATAGTTAATCGTTTACCCTCTTAAAACTTTTAAACGGTAGACCGCCTATTTCTGGCATTTTGCGACTAATTTCGACTAATTGCCGTCTAATTCGTCATGTAACTAGATTGTTAGTTCGCGGTGGTGGCTGTGCCAAGATGAGCCATACCTGTAATTTCTGTTTTAAGTGATAATAAGTATATTTGTAAGTTGTAACAGATTCATTCATCTTTGTTAGTATACATCTTTTAATTGAACCCTACATAGAATTTCATCGTTATATCTGCGTATACGTTGGGCAACAAACAAAAGCAAAAAATCAAAAGTACCTACGATTGAACATAATCTAATGGCTACATCTGCAATGAGCTCACCACCATTTATTTTGTTGTTACACCACCTTGAAATCATATACCGTAGATACATATTTTTACATTCTGACAAAAAAAAACAGTTTTTCAAATAAAATTAAAATACCTATACCTATCTTTAATATATAAAAGCGAAAGGTCACTCACTCATAATCTTAGAAACTACAAGTGCCAGGAGTCTCAAATTTCGCATGGGCAAACTTATATAGTTATAAATTTTCAAGTTGTTATTTATTTCAAGAAATTGAAATTTTATTAATTACTAGCTGCGCCCTGCGGCTTTGCCCGCGCGAAAATTGCTATGTTTAATTAATGTAACTCGGAATCAGAGCGATTTTCGGGATAAAACGTAGCCTATGTCCCGAAACTAAATCTATCTACATACCAATTTTCACTAAAATCGGTTTAGCGGTTTATATTTAATATTATGGTTAAGTATTCTTAAACTTTCTTAATCACCGCGCAATTTTCTTAGTTTTTCTTTCATAAGAACCTTCTCCTGACAATAACAAACACAACAAAAAAAGAATTAACGAAATTGATCTAGCCGTTCACGCGTGATGCCATGACCAAGGGAAATAGGGATTCATTTTTATATATATAGATATATAGATATATAAATATATAATAATATAATAATAATAGATAGAATATTTTTTAATTAAACAAACCGTACAAGAGAGGGTATAACTTTGTATGGAAAATCTTTTATTTTTAAAGCTATCGACTCCAAACGCACATAAATATATACTCTTTATTAAAATTATCTAAGTACCTACTCATTTTTTTATATTTAGTAATGACCCTAATTAAGTGGTAAAATAGGAGTTGCAAGTTTGTGTCGTCAGTTTTAGTGATCGCGCCATAGAGACTGATTATACTGATTATTACTGATACAATGTATGATTGCTGTAAGATCAGGTAGGCAATATTCTCATACAGGCACACATCTGAATTTTGACGCAATCGAAGTCGCGGGCAACAACTAGTTAATGCTAAATCTAAGTTGAATTTCATCCTTACGTTAAGGTATTGTCAAATTGAAATATATGCTGGATTGTTTAAAAAATAGCTGTTCCAGCAAATGCAACGTCTCTGAATTGAGAAAATAAATAATTTTTAATATTTATTATAATTACTTACAAGACCAACACTTAATTTTACCAGGTAAGTAAGCTGCTGTGCGATGCTATGCCGCCTTGCCGAGGCCATATTTCAGAAGCTGATCTAGCGAAATCAAAGTAATCATGATCAAAGAATTATTTTAAAAAAAATGGTAATTGAAATATGGGATCCTAGTAGATCACGCGAAATATATTGCTTTGCTACCTACTTACATAAATATGATTTAAAAAATATATTTACATAAAAATATTTTTCTTGTAGGTGAAAGCAGATCTACAAGGATGATTCTCATCGACGAGTGCATTGATATATGAAGAAGCTTTTAATGTAAAAATATAAATGTAGAACAAGGACAATCTAGTATGAGTATATAATACGTAAAAGCTAAAAATGTTATGAAAACTAGGATATTCGTTTAGACTTAATGACTATTATATCTGGCGGTTGTACGCTAAATTAAGTAAATGCGACGCAAATTGCGATTATGTTTATGTTATTGTTACGTGGCTACATTATTGGAATTCGTAAAATAATTTATTGCGGAGATAACAATCGTGCGGGGTTAGCACGGGCGAATATATACCGACAACATGTAATAAAATCCTTTCCTAAGCTGTTACATAGTACATTGTAATAATAATCTTGCCCTGTCAAGCCTCCGTCTTGTTAGACCTATCATGGGAGTTAGTAGTTTATTTTTATAACTAATTTTATTGGCGAATAGGCTTATAGCGATGAAGTTGTAAATAGGTGCCCGCGAGAAACTTGAGAGATGCTCTTATATTATTTTAGAAATAGTTTATTTGCGACAGTTTTTTTTATAAATGGGTCTACTGTGATAAGCATGTAAAAATAATCAAATTAGTTAACGTGGTCACATAATCGACACACCTATTCACGCATTGCCTTTCTCATTCGAGTATTTGACCACACAAATGGTTATATAACTTTGCGAAGCTCTTGGTGGGTATTCGAGGTCTACCTAAGTGTTGTCTGGATTCATTGTATTTCATTGCCGTGTTTTTATATTGTGGAGTGCTACTACTGTTATTGTGACCTGATTGATGATTACTTAAGTGTTTTTAAGATTAAATAAGTTAAATTTTGCAGAAAAATAAGTGTTTCTACCTATAATCTTATAGTGCATTTCGTGACCAAACTTTATAGTAATCACATTATATGGCGAAGGGCTTATAGGCACACTAATACTACAAAGTACGAACACTAAAACCTTGAAAATTATCAGCAAAAAATAATAAGTTTGTTTCGTGCGACAACTAATCTATTGCACGCACGTGGTGCGGCGACGCGTTGTGCTGGCTATGGCTATGCTTTCATTTAACATATATGCACCATTCATACAATCTAATCTTTCTGGGTATTACTATTACTGTTAAAAGAAATGACTAATTCATTCTAATACCTAATTTGAACTCAAATGTCTCTGCGTTTTGCACATTATTCTAACTGTTAGGTGAGCGACTGTAGCCTAGCATATTGACTTATTACAAATGAATATCGACAGCGACACAGTAAGGGCGTAAAAGCTCTAAAAATAATATGTTGTTTTAACAAATTACTATTAAGCATTGCAGCCGCGAAATTGATTAAAGTTCGTCTTCCTCGAATCGTTCTTCTATTAATCTAATAATGTTATAAGTAAATAATATCTGTATTATGAATATATATAATCGATAATTAATTAAAAAAGCGAATATTTTAATGAAGTTCTATTTTACTTATAGTTTTGTGCCTAATTGCTAACACTCGTCTATTTAACAATAATTATTTCAAATTGTAGTTAGTTAGGCACCTACTACAGTCAGCACAGCGTTAAATAGATAGTGACACTCAGTGTAAATATTCAAATAACTAGGTGCAACGCAACCAAACAGTCAATAATATCGGTACAAACAAAGTTTCTTGTTGTCAACAATAATACACCTAGTTGCAGTATACCTAATTATATAATTTCCCCTAACTAAGTAGGTACTAAGTAAGTAGTAACTGTCGCTCATGGACGACTCAAGAGTCGCCGCAATGCCAGGGACTCTGAGAAGCCGCTGCGTACCGTGAAGGATGTGTGATAGGTAAAAGGAGTAAGGGGAGGTGAGGAAAAAGGAAAGAGGGAAAATTGGGCGTCCGGCGCTCTCACTCTCACGTTATAAATCTAAAAGAGCATAATGTACATCTATGATTCAATATCATGTCATGTCACAATACATAAATATTTCCTTTTGATCGAGGTACCTTAAACGCAAGATGCCAAGAAGCCACGGCGTTATACCTAAATATGAAATTTGCCTAAAAAGCTGTTTGCCCTAAATGAGAGACGCCGATGAAGTAGTATGCCTGAAATGTAAAATTGAATAAATAGCAGATTGCCTAAAGACGATGCCTACAAATCAAAATGGCTAAATCGGTAAATGCCTACAAGGCAAATTGACTAAGTGGGCATATGCCTACTAAGCAAAGTGCCTAAATTTGCAACACAATTTTAAATGTTTGCGTATGTACCTACCTAAGATAACGTTTTGTGCACAGCTTATTCGTAGGTACCTACATATTTAACATTTTGTATTTATACATTGGACCACATACACTAAGTTACCACTGATTTATCCATTTTCTCTCGATTTAGTCAAGAATAACGATTAAAAAAGACAGAGCATCTGGACGTTTCGGATTTGGCGTTCGATTTCGTTTTGGCTATCCAGTATATACGTACACATATAACGTTTAAACATCCTATCAATATTATAAATGCGAAAGTTTGTGTGTGTATGTGTGTGTGTGTGTGTGTGTGTTTGTTACCACTCAGCGCTTAATCGGCTGAATCGATTTCGATAAAAATTGGTGTGTAGATAGATTCGGTGCCGGAGTCGAACATAGGCTACTTTTTATCCCAAAAGTCAGTCTGGTTCCCAAGGGATACAACAAAACCCAAGGGATAGTTTACGGGTGGGCAAAGTCGTGGAGCGCAGATAGTACTTAATGCATAAATATCAAATACTTACATTTTTTTATGTAACTTACATAATTCTAGGGACCAGTGCTGCAGTGTCGTAAAAATACTATGTTAAGTAATTTCTTTCTTGAGAATTCACGCTGTTATCAAAACGCTGTAACTATGCACAAACCTATATTAAACTTATAGCTTCTCAGTCATCTTGTATTTTCGGCAAACTGCTTCTCAGACATCTTGAATTTAGGCAAACTGCTTTATAGGTAATTTAAATTTAGGTAATCTGTTTTTCAGTCAATTTCACATTTCAAGCATATTGCTTCAAAGGATCTCAGGACTAAACCCAACTATTTAATTTGACATTAAAATGTCGGCGTCGCGAACTTTTGAGCGACTATATTGTTGGCAACAATGAGGAAACTTTGTTTGTACCTCGTTTGTACCAATACTGACTTGACTTTTACGTTGCATTTTTATAATTCAATACACTGTGTCAATGTGTCAATATTTGACGCTAACTGTACAAGTCTAGAATAATATATCGCCTGAATAATAAAGCCCTAAAAGCCTTATTTGAAAAATATTTAGGCATAACATAAAAGTTTTATACCTGGTTCTTAGTATCTTTTTTTAAATAGTTTCCTTTAAAAAAAATGTTTTCAAATAGTTAGTGTCTATTAGGCCTCTTGAGACTTAGGTAGATGTTTTCTTCTCAAATTAACAAATTCTTTTCTAATTTACTGACTTACAAACAGCATTTGCTTAGCGTGTTAATAGTTTTTTCAAGTACCTACCCACTTACTAGATACAATTTAATGTCTGAATTCAATTAATGTGACCTAAATATATACTTAAATTCTTAGTTTTTCATATCATCATTAGGATATAGAAAAAGTTATAAAAATCGTTTGGTTTATTTACAAAGATCAGATTCAAATCAGGATCAAGTATCAATGAAATATTTCTATAAACAAAAATCATATACGTTTGCGTGTAATTCTGAGTAATTTACTAAGTTCCAAAATTATTTTACATTTCAGGAATATATAATTTTAATTACGCGAGAAATATTTAGCTGTTACAGTTTCAGAACAAACAATGCTGTTGAAGGGTGACATGGTCGTCTCAAGAAAATATTTCCACTTCGACCAGCAATTTTCCACTTCATACAAATATTAAATTACAAATTAACTGAAATTTATTAGGTACGGAAACAGCTTGCGTTGGAAAACAAAGAAATGCAAAATTGCTCGACAAAGATGCTAAAATAAAAGCTATCTTTCAAAGTGAATTAAAAAAAAATAATAAGTGTTTTTGAATGTTTTAAACTATTGTGCAAACTCAAATAATCTAATCTGCTATTCTTTGAATCTAACATACACGAACTATATTATTTTGACTTAAATAGTGGCATAAATAATTCTACTCTGTACTTAACTGTATTTCTGTCATAAATCGAATCTGTCGTAAACAGAATCTGTCGCAAACAGAATCTGTCCTAAACAGAATCTGACTTAAACCGAACAACCCCAATTTTCATATTTATTACTTAAGTACATCAATAAGTTATCTATCATTTATCGTTTCATCATAATTCATCTTTGGAATGAAGACATTTATGCTGAAACAAAACAACCCAATAGTTAATAGCTTTAACATGGTAAAATGAAAACGCAAGGAAAACGTCGACTTAGCATAACTAATGACAACTTTTCAACACTTTCAAAAAACATACTTACAATAAAAATATAAGTTTCAAATCACGCGTAGGTATATACGATACGTAACTTTCAACTTACTTCTAAGTATACCTACCTACGCGTGTCTTGAAGCAACATGTTTTTTTTTGTGAAGAAAATGTGTCGGTCTAGTGTCATTTCTTTTACTTAGGTCTAAAACTGATCATCATCATATTAGCCAACAGATGTCCACTGCGGACATAGGCCTCCTCCAATTTTCGCCACCGTGGCCGGTCGTTCGCCGCCCTCGCCCATCGCTTGCCCGCCACCCTTATAAGGTCGTCGGTTCACCTTGTTAGAGTAGTTAGAGGTCTGCCCACGCTGCGTCTTTCGGTTCGTGATCGCCACTCTAGAACCTTTCTGCCCCATCGGCTGTCGACGTCAGTTCTGCGAGCTGTGTCCTGCCCATTGCCACTTCAGTGAAGCAACTCTGCGAGCCACATCAGTTAGGTGCTTTGGTTCGCCTGCGGATTTCTTCATTTCTAAAACGATCGTGCAAGGGACGCCTACCTTGTGAGGGGTCTGCCCATGCTGCGTCTTCCGGTTCGTGGTCACCACTCTAGAACCTTTCTGCCCCAACGGCTGTCGACGTCAGTACTGCGAGCTATGTGTCCTGCCCATTGCCACTTCAATGAAGCAACTCTACGAGCCACATCAGTTACCTTGGTTCGCCTGCTGATTTCTTCGTTTCTTAAACGATCGCGCAAGGATACACCTAACATAGCCTTTTCATCGCCCTCTGAACGACTTTGAGCCTTCTGACAAGACCCATAGTTAGCGACTACATCGCTGCTAACATACTACGAAATTTTGGCAAGATTATTTTTCTCTTTAGATATAACTAGGCGGAACATCGTATCACGCACATTGTCAATGTTCTATATCTAAACTAATATTATAAAGAGAAAAGATTTGTGTTTTTGTATGTTTGTTTATAACGGTTTAACTAAAAATCTACGTTACCGAATTAAAAAATTCTTCTACCTTTCAAAATCAATAAATAAAGCGGGTAATATAGGTTATATTTTATTTTGTTTAACATAT
Source organism: Parascotia fuliginaria (assembly GCA_963082885.1). NCBI lineage: Eukaryota > Metazoa > Arthropoda > Insecta > Lepidoptera > Erebidae > Parascotia > Parascotia fuliginaria. Next base: position 18,362,098 of record OY720170.1, on the reverse strand, counting down.
TTAACAATTTTCGAATTACAATATTTGTACAATACACAAGACAGCCAAATTAAATTTTCATACATACATACATAACTTCACGCCTTGATGGGGTAAGCAGAGACTATAGCGAGAGCGGACGTCTAGTATCTATATAAAATATAACAATGAAATTTGAAAGAACATCGGTGTAGGTTTTATTTACCTTATTAGGTGTACCTAAAGTACTTGTATAGTAAGCTTATAAAAAAAAACATACTTCTTTTGTAAATCGTCGATTGTTAGTGCATTTAGTAGTAGCAGTACCTAGTAGTTAATAATGATAGTTATATTAATATTGTTATTGTTGTAGTAAGTGTCTACTTACTAATATTTAGGTAATACTTCTAAAATCACAATTTTTAAATAGGTACCTATAATTAAATATATTCTTTAGGATTTATTTATACTTATTTACTTATATCATAATAAGTTTGTATACCTATAGAACTACTTTCAAAAACACCTAAAATTTAGTAAGTGTATGTTTGTACAAAATTTCGCTTCGAAAAAAAAAACAAAAATTCGCACTTTAACTTTTTATTTGTGATAGGCTTGCTTTTAATCATAAACTCGTATGAATGTGTATAACATTAACGGGTAGTCCGGTATCGCCTCGGTATCTGTTTATTGTTGTTTCTAGATATTATATTTTAATTATTTGTAATGTACTGTAATGTAATGTAGCGCGAAGTATAGGTAGGTACCTAACTACCTATACATCGCGCTATGTTACCACTTTGTATAAACACTTCAGGTTTTATTTCCTGAGGAGTAAATGGACTAGTCAACAAAATGCATCAAAGGATGAAATTAAATAAATCCAGAATATTAAGTACTCTAATCTATTCACCCAGAATTTTAAATAAAAGAATTGATTGAACTTAAAAGATAATATAAATTTAGTAGGCTTCTAAAATTGTTTACATCATAGGGTGAATTTATATTTTTAATTCTAAAGAGGCGTAATTATGATTAACATTCAAGCTCTGGGGGCCTACCACCACCTCATAAAGCAGCATTATTTTAATGTGACTTGGTGTTCCTTTTTTTTTTACCATTAAAAACAAGGATGGGGACAAAGTAAGGCTATTATAAGATTTCTATAAGAGGTCGTGGTAGGGTCCCTGATCTTTGTGCTCTTGCTCAAAAATCAGTCTTTTTTTTTTAATGGAAATCTAGTACTTATATTCATTTATTACACAAAGCCAAAACTTTTGTTCATTATGGTAATACAAAAGAAAGTCTTTGTAGATAGGTACCTCCGACCTCATTATTTTCCAACGAAGTAAATTACTATGTCCCCACTTGCATTCTCGGTTCGGTCCATACCACACGAGAAAAGTATTATGATGCCCTTGTCTATGACAATATTAATACCTACTTATTAAAAATTCAAGCAAGTCATATAATATACTAATGCACGCTAAAGGTATGTAATAACTTGTAGCAACTTTGGGATTTGACAAACTTGCTACTCTTATATAAGATGTATGATTTTATTTGTAAAACTATAAAACATAGGAAAGGCGTAATGGACACTTTAAGCGTAAAATTTGTAGTATTTTTACAATTTCATCAATAATAGTGATTGTTTCAATACAAAACTACACTTTGAAAATTAAAGGCCCTGTGTTTTTTTTCTAAATTTCTGACCTGATGATTTTGCACCAGTGATGGATAGATAAGATTAAAACACACTGTTTTCATCTTAATTTCATGGCTAACCGAAGCACACAAAATCATTCTGGTTTGAATAAAGCTATAGTAAATTGAAAGGCAAACTTCTACCTACCTCACTAATAATTTTCGTAACAACAGTCGCGAATATTATTTTCAATACCACGAGCACCTTGTGCCTCCCGCCAAATTCAAATACTAAATATAAAAAAAACGTCAAACATTAATAACTCGATGACTCTTATTTATGATCAAATATTACCTACTAACACAATTATAAATCTTATTTCTACTCACATTTTAGAAGATATGCTATCACTGGTGCATTTACCTTACTTTTATTCATTTAGTTCAACATAACCAGGTAAAGTGGTCATCTAATTTACCTGTAGTACCAGTGAACTGTTCTCAGTAAAAGATTTACAGCGGCTTCCCATTACAATCTTTAATTCAAGATTCTTTAAAATACTGATTTTATGCGATAGATCGTTCGGCGCTGAAGCGATGTCAATAGTTAAGTTATTGTAAAAGCGATTCAGCGCTGAACGACCCATTGCATATAATCGGGTTTTAAGTAAGAATCTTAGCTTACAGATTGTGTACCTATAAAAAGAAAGCCACCATATGTAGGATGATGCTTAGAATCGTCAGACTATTACCCACCTATATCAAATTTATACGAAAGCACTTAAACTACTGCAATAAATTTTAGAATAGTGTAAGTAGGATTTCGTATCTGTAAAACATCTCCAAACCCTTACATCGAAACAGTTAACATTCAGTTTTGATATGACATGATTGGCAAGTTGATTATCCAACTACTATTTCTACGTATAGAGATACGATCATCATACGATAATTATGTTGTATCAAGATGTAACTTGAACAAATAGACAAAACTTATACTACAAATAAGTGTCTAATAATTACACTACAATGTTATAGTATAATTAAATTTAGATTCGTATTAATATGAATATCCATGTGTTAGTATCTATTTTAATATGTACCGATGAAAAATAAATTATTTGTAATTGCCAAAGCTGTGCTCATATATTTACTTAACCTACTATGCATATTTGTTACTATATACGGCTATGTTAGAATAATAATATAATAATATCAAAACAACTACACACCTAGACACAACGTAAACATATATTATAACTTGTGGTATGGGTTCTAGAATGCGGATAAACATACTTCATACTTTTTTTTGTTAATACATACATAGGTATTATACATAAAAAATAATAGAATAAAATAATAATAATAATAGAATAGTACAGATATTGGACGGCAAAAGGTTAGAGCAATAGTGTTTCAATATTTATTCTGAATATTGCTTTTTATCAGCAATATATTATTTTCCACTCATTAGAATCCATCACAACTAGAAATATATATTCTACTCTAATCCGTGAATTAAAAATAAAGTACCTTTCACTGCGCCTAAGTTTTAGAATTAAAATTCGATCAAAATAATAGTTATATTATGTCAGAGGTTGATAACTGACCAAGTTGAATGTTTGCTACTCAATGATTCTAAAATAAGGCCAGAAATAATCAATGCTCAGAGAAATTGCAATAACTCCTTAACTGTTATCACTTAAACATAATGTAATTTTGACAATTTTATAGTATTTTTATCTGCATTGTGTTGCTGTATTAGTCCTTACAGAATGCTGGACAACAGAGAATAATCCTCCACCTAATTTAAATAACTATAATAAATTTTGGTCTAAAAGAAGTATTAATCAAAATGATGGCATAGTAGTGTATGTACGAGAAGAAATTAGAGCGTTATCTTATGAACCTGATTGTTTTGAGGGAAACTGCTTGATAGTAAATATCAAGGACTACACTGTTATATGCTCATATTGACCACCCTGCTTTAGGAATACAACAAGTTATTTAAATTCTCTTGACCAGATCGTAAGCAGTGTTCAAACTCGGAATATTATTTTTACAGGGGACATTAATATAAATACACTCGACAGTATATCCAGTTTAGTATCGGAGTACCTAAATTTGATGGCTATGCATGGACTTAGACAAGGAGTTACCCGACCAACTAGGTTGAGTGCATGTCTAGATCATTTTATGGTTAAACATAGTGGCGCTTGGAAAACATGTGTTTTTGAACAGCAGTTTACTGATAATTGTCCTATTCTTCTGTATATCAATAATGTAGAAATAAGTAAGAAGAATTTTAATAGGCAGAAAGTGGTCATAAATTATGATAGTATTAAAGACTCGCTTGTAAACAAAGACTGGGGTAATGTTTTTAATACCAATAATATACTATTTAGCCGCTGTAATTAGAACCAACAAACTTATACATACTATAAATTGTAATACCAGTGTTTCTTTAATGCTAAAACGATTTCAACTCTTAAAGCCGTGGATAACAAGAGGCATGGTAAAGTCAATCAGAAAAAAGATAGGCTACATAGAAATTCAACAAAGTCACCAAATGACGAAAATCTCAGACGAATTTATATAAACTACAGAAATATGTGTAATAAAATAATTAAGAGTTTAAAAATTCAATATTATCAAGACAAATTGTCCAGAAACCGTAAGAAAATTAAAGAAACCTGAAAAACTATAAGGGACATATGTAATATTACTAAAACAAAAGATAGCTCGGATGAGCTTTTAAACATGAAAGATACACCGCTAGAATCACTTAATACAGTAAATAAATGGCTAGCTAGCTACACGTTACGAAAAATTTACAAAAGTAAAGATGAATTCGCAAGGTTAGCTAAATCCTTTTATTCTCATGCTGAATCTATGTTATTTATACCAACAGATCCTCGAGAAGGTACCGAAATTGTCCTTGGGTTGAAATCAAATATTGCGCCTGGGTGGGACAAAATTAACACAGAATTATTTAAACAAAACCTTAAATCTCTCGCCTCTCCTATTTCTCACTTATGCAACATTAGTTTTGAATCTGGTATTATTCCGTCTTTTTTTAAAAAAGCTGTTTGTCCAATACACAAATCTGGAGATAGAGCGGAACCCAGCAACTATAGGCTTATTTCTTTACTATCTACACTTAGCAAGGTATTAGAAAAGTTCAATAAAAGGCTTATGTCTTATCTAGAAAAACACAAGATATTAAACTCGTATCAAATTGAATTTAGAAAGAGAATATCTACGGTAGATGCCGTTCTTACTTTAACCTCAGCTGTTACATGGACAGGGGGCTAAGATATCTGAGGGTTTTCCTTGATTTACAGAAGGCTTTCGATACGGTCTCAACAAAAATATTGTTAACCAGACTGGAAAATGTAGGAAATAGAGGGATAGTCTTGCATTGGTTTAAGGATTACTTGTTTGGACGGTCTCAGAGTGTATGGGTGGACGAGTATGTGAGTGCTGCCTGTACATTTGGAGTGCCCTTGTAGTACCCTTGGACCATCACTTTTTATCACCTATGTTAATGCCATACTTAATATTGCCGTACCTAACATGGAAGTCTTAATGTTTGCAAACAATACAGTTTTACTTTTTCATTGAAACAATTGGGAGGAAGTTTACCAATTGACTGAAACTGGGCTAGCAAAAGACTTGAAGATAGTCTTCTATTTCTCAACACCATTAAAGGAAATTTATATGCTTTAATAAATCTCAAATAACCAAAATTTTTTTTTTCATATTAGCCTAACAAAGTGACTCCACTATGCCTTATGGTAAGCAGTAAGTGGAATCCAGAAATGGCGGTCACCATTCCAAAAGCCAAACTACTGGTATGGTGGCCTCCACTATGGCGGCTTAGTGAGATGCTTTTTCAAGCCCCGCTTAAAAGACCCAGGATCAAAATTAGATGGGAACACATGTGCTGGCAAAGAGTTCCAGGCTTTAATTGAGCGACAAAAGTATGAAGTGCAGAACCGTTTGGTTCAAGACCCTTTAGATTCCACTGTTAAAGGGTGGCACATTAGTCCCGCACGTTTCGTTCTGGATAAAAAGGGAGAGGGTGGGATTAATTCAAAGAGCTCTTCAGAACACTCTCCATAGTAAAGGCGATAGAAGACGGCCATTAAGGCGATGTCTCTTCGCAGCTGTAAAGGCTCAAGGGTCTTAGTAGCCTCCGGGCTTCCGATGATACGGACTGCTCGCCGCTGCAACCTATCGAGTGCATCCAGTAAGTACTGTGCGGAGCCATCCCAAAGATGAGAGCAGTACTCCACGCAGGAACGAACGCCTGTGTCTTATAAAGAAGACAGAGCTGCTCGGGCGTGAAGTACCGCCTCACCCTGTTCAGGACACCGAGTTTACAGGAGGCGGTTTTAATGACGCACTCGATGTAGTTCTTGGAGTTGAGATCTCGGCTGATGATGTCCATACCCAGGATACGATATAGAGAGGGAAGGGAAAGGAACGGAGATTTTTTTGCAGAGAACGCGCACACCTGTTTACTTGGCATTGAAACGCGCACACCTGTTTTCTTGGCATTGAACTCGACCAAATTCTCACAACCCCATTTAGAAATGCGGTGTAATATTTGGCCGAGCTCAGCGACAAGTTCTAGGCGTTTTGCCTTGATGTCAGTCTGTTTAGCCGCAGGATGTCCGAGATATCGCCCATGCACTGTACTATCATCTGCATAGCAATGAATGTTGCCAAGGGACAACAATGACATGTCATTGACATGCAGAGGATACAGGGTGGGCGACAGGACGGACCCCTGAGGCACCCCAACGTTGACCTGCAAATAATTGGAGGCCGATCCGTCACAAAGGACTCTAATGCGGCGCTCACGCAGGAATGCGGCAATCCAGTTGCACAGCTGGAGTTGCAGACCATATATATTGTAATGATGGGTTCGAGCCGAATAAAATTAAAGATGAGACATACTACTTAAGATGCTATATTTCATCAACAGAACACTGCTTAACAATGAGGTTGTTAACAATATAACAATACTACTACCAACTATAACTTAACCTATTTGTAATGCAGCCTGGTGGTGGCTAATAGACGTTAGGATCTTGAATGTACCGTATATACATATATTATGCTGAGTAGAAATAAACTATTATTATTGTAGACCAACAGGATAGAGGTGATTAATTTTTACGATCACGGTTCCCAATTAAACGTAAGACATGTAATTTTCAAACACTCCAAAGGTTATGACGAACTATGGCGAGTGTGCGGAATAAGATTTCTTAAGCGTAGGTACTACCGTGCCTCCGAGACATGAATTCCATTCTATATACTGCAACGTAAGGGTGTTTCCGCAAGCCCGTGACCAGCCGTTCTTGCACACACTATTTACTTAAGTAACAAGGACTGATAATAACATAAATTACCAAATATTAATTTCCAGTATTTAACAAATTGATAATTTTACAAGATTCTCAATAATTACGGAGCACAAAGTCACGACCTCTTTTTCTTTTTGTTATCTCTCACCCGCCTTTTTTTTTTTTTTCGTTCACCCTCACTTTTTTAACATTTCAAATGATGTTCTAATGTTAATTTTTCGACTGGTAACGCCATCTTGTGTGATGATCCAAAACCAAATATTTTAATCATTACAATATCCCCTCTCAAAAGAATCCAACCGGATTCATATCAAACGTTTAATATCACTAGAATGCCACTTTCCTAAATCCTTACCTCTAAGGCTTTTTAATTTGTAAACATCGTTTGAATTTTTTTCATCTACAACAGCTTTCTCAAACTTAGGGCCCAATTTAGACATAAAGGTTTTATCAGCATTGGAAAGTAGTTTAGTGCGTTTCCAAACAACATCACCAACTTTGTAGTCACATATACGATGCCTTTTATTATAGTGTTTACTATTGGTCTCATGTGCTTGCTGAATTCTCTTGCAAACATCGTCATACACCTTGTTTCTGAACACAATCTTTTCTTCAAATTTAGCCTTGTCGAAATTGATTGAACTATTCAGATCGAAACTGTAAGGTTTCATGCCATGGACTGCTGTTTCTCTTCCAAAGAACAAAAACGACGCCGTCTTACCCGTCACTTCATGGACCGACGTCCTGATGGCATGTCCTATGTGGGGTATATATTTGTCCCATTCTTTATGGTTATCTTCAACGTAAGACGCTATAGCCGAACCAATGACTTTGTTTACACGTTCAGTGGGATTAGCTTGTGGATGATAATAAGGTGTATACCAAAGCTTTACCCCGTAACTTGACACCATGTCCTTGAACTGATTAGAAATAAATTGCTTACCATTATCGCAAACTATTACGTTAGGAGTACCAAACATCAAAAATATTTGTTTTTCCATTATTTGCGTAATTGCCGATGATTTTCCATTTCTGAGTGGGTAAAGAAAGCAAAATTTGCTGAACCAACAGGATATAACCAGTAGCATTGTGTTCCCATGCTTCGATTTTGGAAAGGGCCCATAAGGTCAACAGAGATAATTTGAAATGGCTCTGTCACTTCTCGCTGCTTGCCCATTAAGCCAGATGGTTTCATTTGTGAGTGCTTGTACTTCGCGCATACTTCACATTTACGCACATAGTTCTTCATTTCCTGTATCATTGTTGGCCAATAATAACGTTGTCTCATTCTATTAACAGATTTTTTAATGCCCAAGTGGCCAGAGGTTGGATCGTCATGGCATTATTTTAATACCTCCATACGAAGTTTTTCTGGTATCACCAGTTTCCAACAATCATTTTCATTCGGAAATTGCTTTAATTTTATGTATTTCCACAATTGCACACCGCCAGTACCTCTGTTAGAAGCATCACATTGAATTGGAAACGGTTTCGTGAAATCTGGGACTCTTAACACTGGCGTGGAAGTCAAGGCAGTCTTTAAATTAATAAAAGATTCTTCCGCTTCCGCGTTCCACACAATGCGTTTCGTCTTTTTTCCACCCTTAGTCAGTTCATGTAAAGGACCTGCCACCATGGCAAAATTTTTTACAAATCGCCTATACCAACTGGCCAACCCAATGAATCGCTTTAATTCAGTGTAAGTCATCGGTTTGGGGTAATCGAGGATGGCTTTAACTTTCTCCGGGTCAGTACGCAACCCTTCCTTGTCTACGATGTAGCCTAAGTATTTCAAAGATGGTCTCGCAAACACACATTTCTCTAGGTTTATTGTGAGTAGTGATTGCAATCCAGCGGCGTTTTCAATCCAGCGGAATTTTTGCTGGATTGACCTGAATCCAGCTGGATCCAGCGCGGATCCAGCAAAACGTGGAACGAAAATAAAAAGACGACATTTTTAAGACTTTTTTTATTAATTTGTACTTCTTACGATAATCTTTGAAATCTTCCACTCATTTGGTGATATCTTATATTAATTTGCTTTGGTTTTTTTATAATTTGAGATCAAAATAATCAACATAAAATTAAATAACAAACATATAACCTTATATTCATATAACATTTAACATAATGTTTCTAAGTAAGCACTATCTTATTAATTACGCTTATGTTTAATGATAGGAGGACGGCTAATCAGTAGCAATCAGTCTCACAAATTCTCTTAAAATTAACTTAATTAACATTCTTTTAAAAAAGGACCGTAACAATAACACTATTTCAATTTTCAATAGTATTTTTGTATCAAACAAAAAAAGCTTTGAAATAAACTTCTCTCCGCTCGTTAATCCTTAATAATTAAGCAGTTTAAAGTCTGACGATAAGAGACTACTTCTTTTTTTGAATTCTCTGAAAGTAAGACCTTAGAAAACAAATTTTATCTATAGTCTTATCTCCCAACCTGCTTCGCACAGAACTGCATATGTAGCCGGCTGCTGAGAATGCCCTTTCGCTCTCTACACTGGTCGGTTTTAAGGTCATTAAATACTCATAAACCATTGATAAATGTTCATCTCGCACTCCTTCGCTCTCATAAACGCTCATTTCTTTTTTCAGGATCTTTTCGTAATCTAATTGACCACTTGGCTTTTGTTTATTAAAGTTCTCCTTCTCTCTTTTAAGTTCTATCTCAAGCTCTAGCTCTAAAGTCATTTTAACGGGTTCTGCGTCATCATCTACACGATCTTCTTCTATCTCCATGGTATCTTCTTGCACCGGCTCTACAATATATTGTTTATTTACTCGTTTTAACAATGTTTTTATCTCCTGCCGCATCGCATTCTTTTTTGGCAATGGAAAATAGCTAGGTTTTTTTACTGCTTCTTCATACTTTTTTGGATTTTTCAAGTACACTAACGTACCAGTAACTTCGGAGAGGCGTCGTTCTGCGATTCTGTTGCGTAGTGCTTCAGCTAGCTCGGCGCTTAGGGAAGTGCCCTGGTTATTTAGCTTGTCGAAGAGAGACGAGAGCAGTTATTCAACTCATCAACTGTCTTTGATTTATAAAATAAACAAACATAAGCGGTACAGTTGGTAAGGGGGAAAGGGGGCGGGCGGCGTTGCCTTTCATGCGGCACGTGCTATGGTGACAAAACGGCAACGTTGCCGCGCCGATTCGAAAATGGCGGCGACTCAAAACTAAACAATAGAAATTGATACGTTTGCGGATCCGCATCTCTGGATCAAGATGTATGCTGGATCCAGCATGTTTAAAAATACGCTGGATCCAGCTGGATTGCTGTATGCTGGATCCAGCAATTGCAATCCCTAATTGTGAGGCCCGCTTTTTGTAGTTGGTTTTTTACATGTGTCAGTGACAATATGTGGTCTTCAAAGCTTGGGTCGCTAATTACTATATCGTCTAAATAAGTGAATACCTACGAACTCTGGCGTAAACAAGCGATCCATTAACCTTTGTTGTGTTTGGGATGCATTGCTTAAGCCAAAGGGCATAACTTTGAACTGAAAAAGTCCCATTCCTGGTAGACCGAACGCAGTTTTCTCTTTACTGGACTCCTCTAATGGTATTTGCCAAAATGCCGATCGCAAATTTATAGTAGACAGAAATTGAGCATTTTTTAAACTGTCTAAGATAGTAGTCACTCTAGGCAATGGATAAGAATCCTTCACAGTTATCTTATTCAACTGACGGCTATCAAGGCACAGTCGATTTTTCCTGAAGCTTTCTTTACCAGTAATACAGGAGAACGCCATGAGCTAACTGAGGGCTCTATCGCATCATTATCGATCATGTCTTGAATCTCCTTTTCTAACTCCTTCATAATCGGCGGCGCAAAAGGATACTGTTGTTGCTTGATGGGTAAATTGTTTCCTGTGTCAATTTTATGGTCCATCATTGATGTTCTACCTAAACCCTGACCGATTTCTGAACTCATTTCCTTCAATAATCTATTGAGGCGCTGCTTTTGCTCAATAGAAAGTTCGTCACGAGAAATCACGGGGTGCGAGACAGTTATTTCCGTAATATCAGCTTTCAACTGCCCAACTCCTATCGTTAAATTAAATGCTGCGAAAAAGTTCATGCCTAAAATAATATCGTGTTTTAAGCCGTCCATGATGTAAAAGTGAATTACTTTATATCTCTCTGTAAATTGAATAGGCAAATGAACAACAGAATCAATTACGTGAGTAGTACCATCCGCCGTAGTGAATGCACGCTTATCGACTTTGTGTTCTGAAAAACCTAATTTAGTGATATTATTGGCAAATTCCAGCGAAATTACTGAGGCAGTAGCTCCGGAGTCCAGTAATCCAACAAAAGCCTGATTTAGAATTTTTATTTCTACATAATATCGATTGTCTAAAGCATTTCTATTTATATTAATATTAATAATATGCTGGAAGCTTGGACAGAAGCGAACGGTGCCAGACTCTATCGAAGGCTTTGGTTATGTCAAGGCTGATGGCCAAGGACTCTCCATGCCTGTCCATGGCTTCACCCCATTGGTGCGTGATATACGCTAGAAGGTCACCCGTAGACCGTTTTGACCTGAAGCCATATTGTTGGTCACTAATTAACGAGTGACCCTCTAGGTAGCGGACTAGTTGGGTGTTTATTGTCCGCTCAAGCACCTTGCAGAGAACTGAGGTGACAGCTATGGGTCGACAGTTGCCTGGCTCGGACCTATCCCCTTTTTTGGGAATCGGTTGAACATTCGCCTCTCTCCAAGCCTCTAGCATAATTCCCGAGGAATAAGATAGGCGGTATAGGCGCGTCAATGCAGGAGACAACTCCGTTGCGCATTTCTTGAGAACCACCGCTGGAATACCATCCGGTCCGCTGGCTTTACGAACATCGAGCGACCTTAGTTCCGCACGGACATCACGATGCCTAATACGGATATTAGGCATAACGGAGTCGCAGCCAGATATAGTCGGCGGGTGCAAGCCACGGTCGTCGATTCGGGAGTTAGCCGCAAAGAGTTCTACAAGCAAGTTTGCTTTGTCTTGCGGCTCGTGGGCCAGCGATACATCAGGATATTTCAAGGGGGGACAGCGAAGGCTTGCAGAAGTTGGATTGTACGGCCTTGGCTAGTCGGCAGTAGCTACGGCTACCCGTAGGATGCGAAATGAGTTCTTGCCCAATCCGTGCAGTGCGCTGGGCATCCGGTCTGATGTAAAGCCTCTTGCATTCCCTAGTGGCTTTGTTGTACGCTGCTTTTAGGCGCTCCAAGCTAAGGTCGCGCCGTGCTCGGGCCCTGATCCAAACGCAGTACGCCGATTTTTTGTTTAACAGTATCGGCGCACTCATGGTTGAACCAGGGACGCGTTTTGCCTGGTGACATCTGAGGATGGAATCTAATATTGCATACCTAACAACATTTCACCAGCGACAGCAGTAGTACTTTGCGACGGATTCCTGTCTTTAAAGCAGCGTAATGCCCATAGGACGGAAGCAAAGTAATCCCGCATACCGTCCCAGTCTGCTGACGAGTAGTGCCATAGTCGTTGCTTTACCTCCGCACGTCGTGGGGGAGCAACAAGAGGCACTGAGGCGCAGACCAAAAAGTGGTCGGAATTACCCAGTGGGGCGTGGACCGAAACACTGTATTGGTCTGGGAGACTCGTCAGCAGTAGGTCTAGCAAAGAGGAAGCTTGACCTGGAATATCTGGTATCCTGGTGGGATGGATTACCAGTTGCGTCAGGTCATGCGTGAGAGCCAATGCATGGGCGGCTCGTCCCGCATGGTCTGTTCTGAGAGAACCCAACCAGGTCTCGTGGTGGGCGTTAAAGTCTCCCAGAAACACCAGTTCCGCGTTCGGAAACCGCTCCTGCCCTAAGTCTGCCGCCTGACTCAGATGGTCAAAGATTCGAGTTGTCTTCAAATCACCGGAGTGGGAACGGTAAAGGCACGCGTAGACCCGGCTCAGAGAACCAAGATCAACGTGAAGCCAAAGGATGGGGTAGAATGGGTCCTCTAGGCAGCGCAGACGGCGAACGCAAACATTCGCCCTGACGAATGCGCATACTCCGGCCTTAGCACGAAAGCGCTCTTCGAACACATAGCCGGGGTAGTGCAGGTATACCGTGTCGTCTGGGCGGCGTATTTGTGTCTCCGTTAGGAAAAGCAAAGACGGTTGCGGTTTGAATGGAGTCCACGGATGATGCGAGCTCCACCTCAAATAGCGGGTTGGTGGGAGAGGAAGAAGCCGCTGTTTGACCTGCTTCTTTTTTGCGTGCTGCCATGTTGGAGGGTGAAGGGAGGGGCGTGGAAAAGATGACTGCCCTCGCAACAAGGCTAGACAAGGTGCCGAGTATTGCTTATTGCATAAGATTGCATACGAGTATGCTTATTGGATAAGACACTGGTTTCTGAAACACAGCTCACGCTAGCTCAGATACCAGGGGATTCAATTCTATGTTAACATTTATTTTTTATTCCAATAAACATTTCCCATTTGCATTTTCATTGTCCTAAAAGGACTTGGGAGTTACTCCACTCACACACAGTTAGTTAGTCCACTCGTAAGCTATATATATATCATATCAGACACAATAGAAATAACGTGTCTCGTGTAGATCTGCTCCTAAGCACACGATGAGTTATTTTTTAGCCTTTATGTTGGGCAAATATACACTAAAGAATAATATATTGTGCAATTTTACCATTGGCATTAGTTATTGAGAAACCTAACCGAACAAAATAAATAAACAGCTAGACAAAAAAATAATATAGTACTTATACCTAATGCTTTAGTATACATATACACGTATATATAAAACATTTTAGTCCCACCGGCTTCCCTCCTCGGAAACGTGACTCTTCGCTACTGCTAGCTATTATAGATACAAATTGACTAATTGACTTCTTATTGTTAGTAGGAAAATGCAGTTCAGGTCAGATTTGTTTATTTTTAGGCTCACTAAAAGAATTTTATACTAAAACAAGGCGTTAAAAACCTTAACGATAAAACTAAGGCGATGAAGTCTTCTATCTAAGAAGGCTTGCGAGTTATTGAATAGGTAGGTACAACCCATTGTTATGTAAGAAAATAAAAGATACCTACATAACACGAGTACAAAATAAAAATAATTTTGCTTGCACCAATGCTTCTTATTAAACATTATAATTATTGAATGCCTGCGGCGGTTAACATACGTGATTGCAGTGATTAAGGGTATTACAGGGCCCAATAACTTTGGCATTTGACCTCTAAACTAGTATTTTTGTGAATTTTGTTTTTAAGACGCCGTCTACCGACAAATAATCTATACTGCTATAAAAGGAACATAAAATTACGCCAAAACGCCAAAACACAGAAGATGTGTCATCGTGTTGAATGTTGATGACAACACAATGTGATTTGTGCCTATTTTATTTAATAGCTAAGTAACCTACTTGTAAAAAAAGTTTCAAAAATTTTGATCGAGTACCTCTATTACAACATAATTTATTTTTATTTTGTTTGAAATAAATGTTGTAGTTTGTCTAAGCTTGCTATGATTTTAATATTAAAAATAGGTAGTTAGGATTGTCCAGCTTTTAACATTTATTTATTTTAGCGCTGGTATAACTGCATGATACATTCTGAAGATAACCACGTAAATTCTTATTGGTTTTTAGTAAAATACAAGTCATCTTTATAAATATATTATGAAATATTTTGTGTAATATGCATACACAGACTATACAACATACACATAAAATCAGACTATTTCTGTATTTCGGTGGTACTGCGTGAGGATGGTCTCAGGTTCTATTCCTCTTTCTCTTCGGAAAAAAAAGGCGTAAAGCTATGTAGGTATGTAATACAACATTAAAATCACACACCTTACATAATAATACAAAAAACTTCTTATAAACTTACTTTTATACTATAATTCTATAATCTTACTTAGGGTAAGTGCTCTAGTAAATGAACACCCTCCAGTGAATTAACAAAAGCCAGTTTTTTGAATAAAATAAGAAAACTAAATAGGTTTACCAAACACGGTATTTTTTTTAGGATTGGTCACACTTTTTTTCGTAATCTGGTAACACAAGCATTTGTCAGTGAAGCGTAGATGGCATGTTTCGTGTTTGTATGAGCGAGAATTTAGGACTGAGGTAGGACAGTGCCTTTTTTTATTCGTATAGTACGCGAAACATGAGTATCTGAGTAAAGAAATGTACATAGTATTACAGAATAATGAATATTTTATCCAACAGAAACTAATTTGCATAAATTTGTATGAGATTTATAAAATTAAAGGGGTATTCGATTACTGGACGATGAAAGTAAAAAATACCCTAGTTAATGAACGGGTGTTCATTCACAGGCTCCAGTCGTTTTGTGACTTTTGGCTAATTTTGTATCTTACTGTTAACATAGTTAAATTATTTTTTGCAGAAAGGTTTAGTAAATGATTGCCCATCTTTTGGCCAATATTCGAACAGGGTGTTCATTTACTGGTTTCTAGAAACCAATGAATCAACCGTAATACTTCTGATTAGTTCATTTACTGGTTATTTGGCACCAATAAATGAACTATATAATGTTTTAAGATAATTTCAAAATTTAATCAGCTTATTTGATTTATTATTGAACGTATTAGCTAGAAAAAATATTTTTCATATCTCACACTCAGAAAGTAGTGTTGTTTTGATTTGATTATTGGGTGGAAGATGCTGCTTTCCTTTCATAGTGAGGGAAAACTTATACAAATTCATCCCGAAATTCGGGCCGGAATGAACTTTAAAAATAGAACTGCTGTCAGCTGTGAAGAGTTCTATGTAAAAAAAAAACTAATTTAAAAAATGTCATGCATGACATTCTAAACAGCCAGTGTGAATTTAGCGCAAACTTCTTTGAGCGGCATAAGCCGCGAGTGCCGCGACAATTACGCGGCGAGCGGCGAGTTTCATATTTAAAATTTAAAAGTCAACACAATGGGCGGGATACTAAAATCTGTTAAGTATGTATCTGTGACGAACTTTTGTGCTAAGATTTGAATTGAATATTAAAAATAAGTTCAATCGAAATATTGACACCAGATTCCATTACAGACGAGGCAAATTGTGTCATAGAAATGTAACTTTTAATTTCACGAATTAACTTTTAATTTTACGACTATTAATTTTAAATAGGTACTACTAATATATTATTATTTATTATCAATAAATAGTTTAGATAAACAACTAGTTTTATTTTCCTCATATTCTAAATGAAAAGTAGAGTGTTTGCCACGGGTAAAAGAATCAATTCCTACTCGGACTATAGCCTAACGAGTCTAACTACCTCGGGAATTGATTCTTTTCAACCCTAGGCTAACAATCTACTATATTTTCTCATTTTTGATCATAATTTTTCTTTTTTGTAATTCTTCATGGAATCAAATATAAAATATTCCGTTACAGTCAAGAACAGTTAGAAGAAGTTCTTATCCGTATAACCAATAACAACTTATCGTTACAAAAAGCAAGCAAATTTTACAATATTATACCTATATCAATTAATTAATTAATTATTTAGAAGCGTTTGAAATTAAGTGCTCTAGAAGGATGGAAAGGATTAGCTGGACTGAGTTGATGAGAAACGAGGTGATGAGAAAAACAAAAAAGAGGATAAAAGGAAGAAACGAGAAGAAAAAGACATTTTTCCTAGAGTGATACTATAAAGTTTATAGATATTTACACTATTTCTGTTAAATTCATAGTGATATATAAAATGTAATGTTATAATAACACGTTAAAATTAGTAAATTATGTAGCTAGATTAATACAACGTTAAACGTTCATTTACTGGAGTTTAAAGTGTTCATATACTAGATTTATGTGTTCATTTACTGGTGATTTCGGGTAATTTTGTAAATAATGTTAACTATCTTATTATCTATGGCTAATAATGATATATTTCCCAAATAATATTAAACTTGATTAAATTTTGAGTAAATAAAGTGGCATCACTATGGAGTAGCCACACTGATATAGACGCACATAATCTTTTATATTTGAAATTTTCTTAGGGCTTCATTCACTGGAGCACTTACCCTATATACCAATATATAATTAGGTATATTAGAACAAAACAAAGGCAAAAGAGGCATGGCACACATACTGACATTTGTCTACACATGAGCATGAAATGAAGACGCTTCTCAAGAACCCTGCAATAAATTAAGTTTGGTGTCATTGCCTTGTTTACCTACACAACAAACAAAGATTTAAGAAGACTGAATTTTATTAGTAAAGATTTCTTCACGATAATTTGCTTCACCGTAAGTTAGTAATGTCCAAGGTGAACTAAGAAAGTAATTTTTTTATATGAATTTAAAAACATCACATTAGTACTTTTCCGGTTTCGAACCCTCGACCTGATGTTTCCAAAGGGGATGGCGCCTAAATATTGTATAAAAGCCTGAATAACTAAGTCAAATGCACCTCGACGCGCTCCGTCGCCGTACGCTTGGTGGAAATCGTACATTACAGTCAATTACAGTCGTAATACAATGAGGTATTTTATTTTTCGATGTTACTAATATTCTTCTTCTTAGGGTGCCTCTCCAACTAGTGGAGGTTGGCAGTCTACTTACCGATAATTTTAAAAAGCTTAATGTCGCTTCACTTTACATTTATTTTTATACTAGCCACCCGCCCTCTTACTTCACTTTGGTATCAAAAAGTTTATTTATTTTATTTTATAACTTTATGCACAAAATTGTACAATGGTGGGCTTAATTCCAAAGGCATTTTCTACCAGCCAATTCTTGGGTGATGCAGAGATAAACGATGTAGGTGCAAGTTAATGCAGTGTTATGTTCCGTCGAGTACGGACGTGCTTACACTGTACGAATCGATTTACTTAATTATAATTAATTAATTCACGCGTCGTGCGGCGAACGCCGCTACCCGATAGTTGCTATGAGTTCACAACAACTCATAGCCAACGAATTGTTGGCATTCGTTCAACATGCCATCGATACTATGGACGAGGTCAGCATACTGCAGATCTGCAAGTCCAACTTCAAAGAAGAAGAAGTCAGCAGCAGCAAGAAGTTGCTGTACCAGGTTTTGGGCAAGCTCGACCAGATGCCGTCTCGTCGGAGGGATGGCACCGAAAAGAGCATTCAGGACATCGTCACACTCTTGAAGGTGACCGACCCGGACGACGTGCCTGCTTTCGTGGCGAAGGAGCTGCACAAGCTGCCTCCAGTCACGTTTGACCATGTCGACGACACCAGGCTACTTAAGGACATAACATCCTTGAAAGCAAGCCTGGCCGTGGTACAGTCCAAGCTGGAGGAGTCAGATACCACCATAACTGAGCTACGTGCCGAAGTAGTGTTGCTACGCAGCGCTATTTCTACAAGTAAGTCACCGGACGCCTCCAACGTGAACATGCGACGCGGAGCACAGAACGCATCTATCGGCAGTTTTCAGTCGGTGAGTGCGTCATCAGTTGCTGACACTGCAAGTGAGGCAACGTGTGTCGCCGCCGTCACTGTGTCGTCACCCGTCAAGGTGAATCGTGTAGATATATCGAAACCGAAACGTGCCTACGCCGATATCGCCGCTAATACAAGGCGGCAAGTTGCAAAACAATAATGCTGTGAGCCCGTTAAGATCTTAAAACAAAGGGTTCAAGAGAAGGACAAGTGTGACAAGGATGGCTTCATAAAGGTTGAGACGAAGAAAAGAAAGCCTACTTGTCGAAACCAGTGCGGTACCGGGCTAGCAGGGCCTAATATGCTACTCCGTCCCGCAGTCCCAACAACATTGCTGTACTTGTCCCGGTTACACCACAGTACGAAGGAAGAAGAGATCGTGCAGTACGTGCGAACTAAAACCAACTGGACTCCGAGGGTTGAGAGGTTGGAGTCACGTCATAACACGAACTTCAAATCGTTCGTATTGCGGGTGCCGACACAATATCTTAAAACTTGCCTACAAGAAGAGTTTTGGCCGAAAGGTGTAGTGTATCGACGTTTTCGTGGAAGGTTACACAACACCACGCAGCGTAACATGACGCCGAAATAAGTCGTGTTAATTAGTTATAAGTTTTATATATATATATATATATATATATATATATATATATATATATATATATATATATATATATATATATATATACTATATACATATATAATAAACCATACCATATATTCATGTTACTAATGTGATGTCTCTGCCAATCTCTCGAAAAGAATATCCCGTACCTTTATTTTGAACTAAAAAAGTTCTATCTTTTTATTAGCGGACGCCTACATAAAATGTCTTTGCAGTACTGTCTGTGAACTAATATTGCAGTGCTGTATTTTAAATTTACAAATATTGAATTTCGGCCAATTACTGAAAAATACACATAACATAATAAAATATAGGCTATGTTATCCACTACTATTAAAGCCTTGTAAAGATGAAATAATTTTTAAATCAGGTAGATTATGAGTTATATCGTAACAAACAAATATACAAAAAATCGGGTAAGGAAAGGCCCGTGGTTCTACCAATTTGTCCTACTGGTGGGATTACGGTAAACTACTATGTATCCGTAGTTCTTCTGAACTAGGGCCGGATTAATACACCGATGTGTCGGTATTTTTATTCGATACATTACATATTGAAATAACATTTTCTTTTTTAAAAACAAATGAATAACGAGCAAAATTAAAGACTATAGTATGTCAAATTAAACCAAATAATAATAAAGTATATAAAAAAAATAAAAATAAAGTATATAAATAAATTTATCTGCATTCAAGAACCCATACCACACATATATGCTTACTTTCGGTCTAGGTAGCGTTGTTGTGATATTATTATTTTATTAATTTTTTTTTTTAATAATATTCATTTGGTTTTGAAGAAGAAAATGCAAATTTTAATTATTTATTGAATAAAAATACCGACACATATCGATATATCAATTCTTAGCCCAGAAGGACAACGGATACATAGTGGTATACCGTAATCCCACCATATTTACTTTTAAACTTTCGCGTTTCATGATATATAAACATACAGGTATTTACGCGATCATGCATTAGGTATTTACATAAGGTATGCAAGATAAGGTATGTAAATACCTAATGCATGATAGCGCAAATTCCCGTATGTTTATAAATCGTAATCCCACCAGTCAGACAAATTGGTAGGATTTATTTTATTTATTTATTTATCAATTTCATTAACAATATTTTACAATTGTGTTTGAACATATCAATTAAAAATAACAACTAAAAGTAATTAATAATAATAATACAAATTAATTATGAACATGTCAACCACGGGTGTGGACCACGGGTCCTAAGTCCTTCCTTACCCATTGTCTTTTTTAGGCATAATACTCAAGATATAATCGCCACGTTACTCTATGACATGATCAAAATACGAAACTAACCTGCGACTAATTATTATATATTTATAAACTGAACTTCTATTTTTATTTTACGTTATATTTATATTTGTACTACTTATATGTTTTCATTCAACAATTATTTGAAATTAATATTTATTGTATTTTATTTGCATAAAAAATTAACGTTCAATAGTTTTTCTTTCACACGAGTCGCTGAGACTCGACAAAAGTCAAATTCGACAGTTTTATAGGCCTAGGGAGGGTGCTTCTTGCGGGGTGCTACTTTTTTATATATAAGGGTTTTCTGTTTTATTTAAGACTTATGAATGAAACATAAAAATTGATGAACAAAAATTGTTTAATAAATTATCTTTCTTTTATATAAAATTTATGCATTACCATTAAGTACTTATTAAAAAACATTTTCTATTTAGGTAGAAGTAGGGTCTATTCATTTCTTGTTTTATCAAAATTTCGTCAAATCTGTTAAATTTTTTATGAACATGATTTGTTTGTAATGATCTTAAATATAAGATTATACCTACTTTGTATATGAACACAAAAGGATTCGTCTAGAATTTGTATTTTACCTAGGGTGTTTTTGACATTTGAGCCATGTAATCCCCTTAGTAAAATGCAAAAAGTTTGCTGTGTGTAGTTCTCGGTTTTATCGTTGTATTTATTTATTATGTACCTACTTTGTTTATTTGTATTTAAATATATGTAGTTCAATATTTCAATTGGGTACTTACTGCTAAGTTAGGTACGTGTGTAAATCTATAAACTGCTAGCGACGCGAATAATTTATTTTCTGTCTGATATGTAGGTAATAAAATCACTTATCACTTTATTTAACTCAATTACGAAGAGACCCGCCTGCCACTATTGTGACTGAGACGACGACTTAGTGCATTACACGCTGGAGTCTTGTCAGTCCTCTGTCATTGTATGTACCTATATGTCGCAGGCAAATTGTATTAATCGGCCGCTTACAATCTGCCTCGGGATATTACTTAACGCCGGATATGTTACCAGCAATGTGTATAATAGCTAATTGACGATGTTTTAAATAGTTAAATCTATACATATAATAAAAATGTAACCGATCGCTGTCTGTACATGGAAGATATTGGAGAAAAATATTATTGGGACCTTTATCAACGCAAATAGAACCCAAAACAATGATTGTTACAATTTTTGTCTGTTTGTCTGTGCTTTTGTTCACGCTAATCTCAGAAACGGCTTATCCGATTTAGATATGGTTTTCACTAATACATTGTGGTAAGCTTCACTTAACATTTAATGTTTGTTTCATGTCAATCGGTTCATAAATAAAAAAGTAAGGCCAATTTAAAGAATCACGTCGAATATTTGTTAATTTATTACGAAACCTGATAGAAACAGAGACTTAAACTAAACAGGTTACGGAATAGTTGATAGTGTTTTTATTTCTCGGATTCCTCTCATTCTAAACAATCTTCTGTTTAGTTTTCAATGAGTCCAGTTTCCAGTGAGCCTATGTTTCACGATGACAATTAATAAAGCCCAAGGTCAGACACTAAAAGTTGTGGGTCTGGATCTAAGTATTAGCTGTTTTTCGCACGGTCAGCTTTATGTGGCTCTATCACGTGTTAGCATTCCTAGCAGCCTGTATGCTTTGATCCCCAATGGTTATTCGTCTAATCCATACATCCATACATATTACTACAAGGCTTTGTCCTGACTGACTGACTGACTGACAGACAACGCACAGCCTAAACCGCTGGTCGTAGTGACTTGAAATTTGGAGGGTGTGTTTGTCTTAATATCTAGAGGTGTTCTAAGAAAGGATTTTTAAAATTTAATCCCTAAGTGTGTGAAAAGGGGTAAAACGATTGTATGAAACTTCTTCATTTTTAAACTTACAGTTTTGAAATTTTGTTTTGGAATACTTTCTAAATAAAAAATATTCTCATAATTTCATTTTAACAGGGGTGGATTTAGAGGGGTGAAATTAGGGCTAAAATATTCAATGGAAAGATCTTTTGCTTTTGAAGTTAATGACTTAAAATTTGCAGGGAGGGGGAGAATCGGAGGAAGGGAGGGGAAAGTGAGAGGGAAGTGAGGGAGAAATGAGGAGGAAGTGCGGGAGAAGTGAGCGGAAAGTGAGGGAGAAGTCAGGGGGAGTCAAGGGAAAGCCAGGGAGATGTGAGAGAAAAGTGAGGGGAACGTGAGAGGAAAGTGAGAGGGAAGTGAGGAAAAAGTGACTGGGAAGTTAGGGGAAGTGAGGGAGAAGTGAGGTAGAAGTGAGGTAGAAGTGAGGGGGAAGTTAGAAGTGAGCGGAAGCGAGTGGAAGTGAGGGGAAGGTGAGGGGGAAGTCAAGGGGAAGTGAGGAGGAAGTGAGGGAGAGTGAGGGAATAGAGAGGGGTAAATGAGGAGGAAATGAGAGGAAAGTGAGGGGGAAGTAAATGGAGGGAAAAGGGAGTGAAGGGAAAAGAAGTGATAAGAAGGGAGAAGAAAAGGAGGGGAAGGAAGGAGAAGAAAGGGGAAGGGCTAGAGAGGAGAAAGCGAGGAGGCACGTTAGAGAGAAGTGGAGGAAAGGGTAAGAGATGCTCGAGGAGGGGCAAGGGATGCTGAAGGAGGTGAAGAGAAGAGGGAGGTGAGGAGAGAAGCGGAAACTGTGAAGAGTGGAGAAAAAGGGCGATAGGGAAGGAGGGGAAGGGGAAAGTTATTGTAGTGAAAATTTGCATTTGTGTATTGTATATTGTTTTTACGAGGGATATCTTTAGGTAGATGAAAGAGGGTTTGTATGAATGGGAAATTAAAAATAGTATGGAAAACAGTATTTAAACAATATAAAAATGTCTATTAGAAAAAACAATATTCACGCGAGCGAACCCGCGGCCAAAAGCTATCTATATACATAAAAGCAAAAGGTCACTCACTCTCTCATCACGAAATCTCAAAAACAACAAGTGCTAGGAATCTCAAACTTTGCATGGTCGTTCCTATTAGGATATAGGTGTTCACTTAGACAGGATTTTGCGAAATTCATCCTCTAAGGGGGTATAAAGCGGTGACAAAGTTTGTATAAAACTTCTATAGTTTTTATAGTAGGATTACCAAATTACTAGAAAATACTCTTTTTTTAATATTCAGAAACTACCCTTATTAAGTGGGCAAACATACATTGACAACAGATACAATGTACGGTTGCTGTAAAATAAGGCAGGCAATATTCTCATAGAGGCACCCATCTGAATTTTCACGCGAACGAAGTCGCGGGCAACAGCTATAACAAATAAAAATCGTTTATAGCAGCGAAAGGGTCACAGTTCTTTTTTTTTTTTTTTATACGTGGGAAATGCATTACGTATACGCACCCGCCCGGGCAAGGCGGTTATGTCGGACTCTCCGACCGCACTCAAAGCGCGGCCAGCATACCGACTAAAACCCACGGTGTTCCTCCAGACGGCCAGAGTGTCGGGGTCACGGGAGTCGCTTGCGCATTCATCCGCGACCCCGACGGGCCATGGCCCGCTCACCGCGAGCGGGCCCCGTCTGATTTAGGGGCCTAGCCCCCCCTCCTTCGAGAGGCGCGTGCGGAACACGCGCACTGCCGTCTCGGGCCCGTGCTGTTCGGGCGGCGACTGCCCGATCGCCGCCCGCAGGCCAACTCGGCCGCAGAGGATAGGGAGAACGGCGCATCGCAATACCGACACTCCTCTTCCCCTGCGGCCCCACCGCGTCCGCAATCTGGCGGTTGCGGCCCCGCCGAGGCCGCGGAAGGTAGGGAGAGCGGCGCACCGTTATACCGGCACTCCTCTCCCGCCGCGGCCCCGCCACTCCTCAGCCGCAGTGTCGCCGAAGCAACACTGCAGCCCGACCCAGTTGCGGTGGCGCCCAAACAGCACCGCAACCCACCAGAGCCGCTCCATCGTGGGCTTACCGGCAAAGCCCAGAGGAGCGGCGCCTCCTTGGGGTTCCTCTTGGTTCACCGTGGTCCTTGGTAACCACGGCTACTAAGCCCCCCCGCCGCGACAAGGCGAGAACCCCGTTGGGGGGGAAGGGTCACAGTTCTAACCTTTTTTTTTTTTTTTTTTTTTAAAGAGGGGAAATGCATTTACGCATACCTCCTCGTCCGGGGAAACGAGGCGGCTATGTCGGACTCGCTGGCCTAAGATGGTAGGTGGTCGAAATACCGACTAAAACCCCCCTGTGCACCTGCTTTCGCCTTAACGGATAGGCCGCCGGAACTTGATACTACATCAGCGGCCTACCCAGCGCCAGCCCGCACCGTGCGGGCACCAACACCTGTGACAGCGTCCGGGTGCACCAGGAACGCTGTCCCTACATGGAAGGTTGCGGATAGGGGTGATAGGCCCCGCTCCCCCACCGGCAACCCCACTAAGGCGGCATCGCGTGCGCGTATGCGCGCCGACGGCGCCCCGTTCGCCGGCGGCGAATCGGATCAGCGAGAAGACTTTCCTCCCTGAGCCGCTCCGCCGCCTCCTTCTGCGAGATGACGTCCTCACAGAAGGATGCGATCGCACTCCAACATCTATCGCTACCGGCCATGGAGCGAAGCACGGTAGGCAGCGACAGATCGACGCCGATGACTGCGACGAGGTCCCGACGCTGAGACGCCCACGCCGTACAGGACTCCAGTGTGTGCTGCGCCGAGTCGTCGTCGCAGTCACAGTGGTGGCAGGCAGAACACCTCTCCCTCCTCGCAACTTTGTGCAGGTAATGACCGAAGCACCCATGCCCGGTCAACACCTGCGCCAGTCGGAAGGAAAGGGTCCCGTGCTGCCTCCCAACCCACAACGACAGAATCGGCTGGAGCGCTTCCACGGTCCTAAAACCGGCGCGCGGTGTCTCCAGCCGAGTGGACCACCTGGCCATCATGGCCACGCGGGCGGCCTCGCGCCACTCGCGAATTTGTTCGGGCAGAGGAGACCGCCTTTCTGCCCGAACTTGAACTGCACGCCTATACACATCGGCGAGCACTTCCGCCTCCAAATCCCACGGGGGTGTTCCGGCTAATGCACACGCCGCGTCTGCCGACACGGTGCGGTAGCCGCGTATGGCCCTGACCGCCATGACACGCTGCGGTCTGCACAGTCGCAGCCTATTCTGGGTGGTCAGAGACTCTGCCCACACCGGTGCGCCGTAAAGCGCCATCGACCGGACCACAACAGCCGTGCCAAGGCGGACGCAGCCCCCTCCAGCCTCGGCGCTAGTTGGCCGAAGTGCTCGTCGAAGAGCCATCGCCCATCCAACACTAAGCCCAGATACTTTATCTGGGCTTGCACCCGTACGAGGACCGAACCAACTACTATCGAGGCGCCAGCGGGTGGACCGCGGCGGGGCCCATGGAACAGAAGGGCCTCGGTCTTATTAAGGGCCACCCTAAGCCCTAGCGCCTCAATACGCTCGACCACCTGAGAGACACCACTGGTGGCCAGGCGGGCCGCCTCTTGAAAGTTACCACCCCGGGCTGCGACAAGTGTATCGTCAGCGTAACAGAATACGCTCAGCCCGAGGGGAAGGGTACCACGCAGGACCCAGTCATAGCCGATGTTCCACAGGAGAGGGCCAAGAACAGACCCCTGTGGAACACCGGCCGTAATCACCTTGCGCGTGACGCCTCCATTTCGGTCCTCGTACAGGACGCTCCGTCGCTCGAGGTAGTCTGCCACCAGCAACCTGACGTATGCGGGCACTCCATGAAACCGGAGCGCCTCCCCGATAGTGCTGAATGGCAGACTGTTAAATGCATTGGCGATGTCCAGTGACACCGCCAACAGCACACCTCCGGAGCCTACAGCATCCTCCGCCGCGGCCTTCACCGCTAAAATGGCGTCGACCGTCGAACGTCCGGCACGGAAACCAAACTGGGCGCTCGACAGATCGGGGCCGACCTCGTTAAGGTGCCGGACGATGCGGGCAGCGAGAATTCTCTCCAGCAATTTACCCGCCTCATCCAGCAACACGATGGGTCTGTAGGCTGCAAATGAGTCCAGGGCTCTTCCTGGCTTGGGTAGGAGCACCAGCTTCCCCATTTTCCAGGACTCAGGGAACCTTCCAGACACCAGGCAGGCGTCGAAGAGGTCCCTGAGGCGGCCTCCCATGTGGTCAAGGATCAGTGCCAACACACGGGCCGGAATGCCATCCGGCCCAGGGGCGGTGTTCTTAGAACGAATTCGCTGAACAGCCGCCCTCAACTCCGCATCTGTGACAGGTGGAGCATTTTCACGGGCCTCCCAGACTTCAGCTTGAGCGGCCGTCGCCGGAGGCACGTGCTCCGCCTGTTGCGGGAAGAGACCCTCGACCACTTGCGTGAGGAAGCTGGGCTGGAGAGACTCGGTAAGGGGGGGACCCCGCACGCGGAGCTTGTTTAGCGCCGCGCGGTAAGGGCGGCCCCAGGAGTCACGGTCGAGTCCCTCCAGCATCTGCTTTCTTGCGTTTTCTTTGGCGCGATAGATGGCCAGCTTGAGGGCCTCCCGAGAAGTGCGGTAAGCCTCGTATAGCTGGCCATCCCTATCGTCATCGCGGCGACGCCGCCGGCTGCGGGTGTAGGACCTTCGGGCACGGATACAGATTGCACGGAGATCCGCCAACTCCTGAGACCACCAATAGACCTCCCTCCTGGGAGGCCGACGTCGGACACGCGGCATTGCCGCATCGCACATCTGCGTAAAAGCACTGCTAACGCAGGTAGCCGCAGCGTCTACTCCCTCGGAGGGAGGTGGTGTAGACAGCCAAGCCTGAACGATGGCTGCCTCCGCCAGTAGGTCCCTATTCAAACCACCCACAGCCCACCGCGGAAACCGGGAAGCTCTGCCTGTCATGTGACTCCTACTGGGGTCCTGGGTGCTCCGGGAGAGCTCTACTCGGATGTACAAATGGTCCGAGAGAGTCTCGACCTCCTCCAAGACGCGCCAGTTTCTTACGCGTGCTGAGACGGCAGGGGTAGCGAACGAAAGGTCCACTATCGACCCACCCCGCTGCCTAACGCACGTATTGGCGGTGCCTCTGTTTAAGAGACAGAGGCCCACCGAATCAGCCCACTTCTCGACCGCTCTGCCGCGGGCGTCAGTCCTAGGGGATCCCCACGCCTCCGATTTCGCGTTAAAGTCCCCCAGAACTAAAACACGGGGCAGTGCCAAACGCCGTATCGAGGCCTCTAGGGATGTAAGGAAGGCCTCGAAATCCGCCAGACTCCGGTTGGGGGAGAAATACACTCCGTAGAGCAGGATTCCGCCTCATTCGGCAGCGACGTATCCCGAGCCCTTGTTTCTGGGCGACAAGGGCGGGGAACGAGGTGCCGTGGAGCTGACGATTGCCACGGAGCTGTTCCAGTCACCCACCCAGTTTGGACGGGGAGGAACGTAATACGGCTCCGCGGCTACAGCCACGCCTATCGACCACTCTGCCATGGATTGCAGGAAAAGGTCCTGCGCACCAGCACAGTGGTTAAGATTCGCCTGAAGGAGGGTGTAAGAGTCGTCCATTATTGGGACACTGTTGCGATGTCCTCCTCCATCCGCGACGGCGGTCGAGTAATACCGGAAGCAGCCGGGGTCGATTGGCTGGTTCCCGGCATGGGCTTAAAAGCTTGAGAGGGCGGCTTGCATCCCTCACGCCCCATCGCGTGATTGGCGGGCCGATTGGCCGCTGCACATATAGGGCAGCGGGGAGCGGCGGTACAGTCCGTCGCTCTGTGCCCTGGTCCAGCGCAGCGATAACACAGATCGCTGCAGTCGAGGCTACTGGTACAGGTAGCACGCACGTGCCCCGTGGCCATACACTTGAAGCACCTTGCTGGCCGGGCCGCTAGCAAGGTGACTCTAGCTGAACTCCAACCCACAAGGAGTCTGCCGGCAGTGGCCAGACCGTTGGCCGCCACGACAGGGCATTGCGCCCACACAGCTCCAACACCCCCTGGACCAGGGCGGATGGCGCCAACCTTGACGGCTTCCGGGGCGCAGCCAGTGGTAGCTATAATCGCCTCCCGGACCTCGTCAGGTGTCACCGAGTCGTCCACACCGGAGATGCGCACTTCCGCACATTTGATGGGCCTGGCGACTTTGACGCCATCCTCCGCCGCAAACAAACCTCGTAGCCTCTCGGCTACGACGTCAGCCGTTTTGTTTCCGTCAGCGCCGGGAAACTCCAAAATTCGAGCCCCGGTGCGAGCAAGACGAGTCCTTACGCCAGTAGGGCCCAAATCTGCTACACTAACTCGTTCCCGCGCCTGCTTGAACACGGATGCGTACGAGAGACCACGCTCCAACGCCTCCGGTGCCACCGTGATCACCACGGCGGCCGACTTGGGCGGCTGGAGCCTCCCAGGCTTTTTCATTGCCGCTTCTTTGGCGGCAGCCGCTACTTTCGCAGCGCTCCTCTTCTCGCGTCTCTTCTGGCGCTGAGCCTCTTCTCTCTCCCCGACTGCCTGCCAACCCTCACCAGTAGGCGCAGAGCTACTGGCGGCAGAGGTACTCACCCGCGCACTAGGACCGGGTGCCACCATCCTGTTGCTTGGCACAGGCGCCGAAACGCGAGAAAAACCCGCTGGTGCCGTTGAAGGTAGGGGCGGAAAGTCCCTCTGAGACTTCGGAGGAGCTTTGGGAAGCACCTTCTTTCCACCCGGGGTCCCGCATCCCGATGCACCCGTGGGCACCGACGTCGATGCCACAGCCGCAAAGGTCCTGCCGGCTGGTGCCGAACCTCCACCCACAGACAGCTGACGTCTGTCTGCAGCCAACGGCGGACGGAGGCGTGGTTCTAGAGGCAGCCTCGCCTCCAGACTCCCCAGACGTGCGTCAAGCATGGTCCCGACGGAAACCATCACTTGACGCAGCTGTGCGTCAGTTAATGAAGAGCGCTGCTCCTCTGCCGGGGCAGAACCGGCTTGAGTCTGTCGCACGGCAGACTTCAGTTTGCCAAGCTCGGCGCGGAGCTCGGCGACCTCCTCCTTTAGGCGGTCGTTGGCCGCCCTCAAACACTTTGTCTCCTCTGAGGTGGTACGCTCCGCCAGCGTCTGTACCACCTCCTGGAGGTGAGAGGCCGCTTTTTTGAGGGCACTAACAAAAGTGCCCTTGAGGTTTCGACTTTTTGTGGCCACCGTAATGATGGCGGCCACAGAGTCTTCAGCGGATCGAACGAGATCCGGTGCCTGTTCGGTACCAAGACCAGGCACCTGGACCGTCTCTAGAGGCTGCGTTACGCTGTCTTCTGCAGCGCGTTCTCCCTCTTCACGTGAGCGGGCGATCAACTCCCGCCTGTTGAAGACATTTTGGGCCCTCGGTAGAGCCGCCGTCTGCGTCGGTGTTTCTGTTGCGAAGGATATTAGACCGACAATTGGTGCGCCAGGTCTGCCTCTGCCCTTCCGCACGGCTGGTACTTTAGCCATCGGCGCTGTGCTGGAATCTCCCCCAGATCCAGACTGAATCCTTGGGGGGCGGCGCTTGCGCTTGTTCTTCCTCTCCTGCGTCCCTGAGACGCAAACCAAGACGGAATCCGTATCGGACTCCGGCAAATCTGTGCCCGATTTTTCGCGCGGCACTGCGCTGACAAGATGGCGGTTGCCCTCCCCAGGGCTGACGGAGCGCGAGCGCCCCGTGAGGGATTCTCCGGGCGATAGACGCCCGGTACCCTCCTGGGGTAATACAATACTTTTTGCCGACATCATAGTTTTTTTGGACAGTTTTACGCCATGTCATAGGGCGTGCTACAGTTTAACGTCATGTAGGGGACGTCCTGTTGGTTCCTCTTAGCTTCACCGTGGAAAAACGTTCCACGGCTACTAAGCCCCCACGCCACGACAAGGCGGGAACCCCCCGTGGGGGAGACAGTTCTAACCTAACTTAACCTAACCCAATCTGCCTTCGGAATATTACATAACTCGACCAAATATTATACCGCATTTCTAAATGGGGTTGTGAGAATTTGGTCGAGTTCAATGCCAAGAAAACACAGGTGTGCGCGTTCTCTGCAAAAAAATCTCCGTTCCGTCCCCTTCCCTCCCTTCAAAACACAGCGTTACCATTACAGGATAGCTTAAGTATCCTGGGTATGGACATCAGCCGAGATCTCAACTCAAAGAACTACATCGAGTGCGTCATTAAAGCCGCCTCCTGTAAACTCGGTGTCCTGAACAGAGTGAGGCGGTACTTCACGAACGAGCAGCTCTGTCTTCTTTATAAGACACAGGTTCGTTCCTGCGTGGAGTACTGCTCTCATCTTTGGGATGGCTCCGCACAGTACTTACTGGATGCACTCGATAGGTTGCAGCGGCGAGCAGTCCGTATCATCGGAAGCCCGGAGGCTACTAAGACCCTTGAGCCTTTACAGCTGCGAAGAGACATCGCCTCAATGGCCGTCTTCTATCGCCTTTACCATGGAGTGTTCTGAAGAGCTGTTTGAATTAATCCCACCCTCTCCCTTTTTATCCAGAACGACACGTGCGGGACTGAAGTGCCACCCTTTCACAGTGGAATCTAAAGGGTCTCGAACCAAACGGTTCAGCACTTCATACTTTTGACGCTCAATTAAAGCCTGGAACTCTTTGCCAGCGCATGTGTTCCCATCTAATTTTGATCCTGGGTCTTTTAAGCGGGGCGTGAAAAAGCATCTCACTAAGCCGCCATAGTGGAGGCCACCATACCAGTAGTTTGGCTTTTGGAATGGTGTCCGCCACTTCTGGATTCCACTTACTGCTTACCATCAGTCAGAGTAGAGTCACTTTGGTAGGCTAATATAAAAAAAAAAAACACCGCTGAAAACAGCGAGTGTTTACAAAATGCCGAGGCAAATTTTAAACGGCAGATTTCTACAATTTGCCTGCGACATATCCACTTGCGCCGGCTAAGCGCGATCACGTGACAAACTTGTGAAATTCTTCACGATATTTGCAATAAGCCAAAAGCGCATTAGTCCCAAAGCTGAGTTTTAATTTTTAAGCACATCTAATTTCTTTCGTGACAAAGTAGTTCTGTCACGGGAGCCTGCTACCAGAGCTCTTCGTGCCGCCTGTTACCTGTTGCGTCATCGGTGGTTCACCTCATTTCAGCCGTTGCCGTGTTGGTGCGGGTCTAACAACACAAATAACTAGATTTTGATATGTACCGTATCTAATATTTCTTCTTCTCCTTATATAATGGCAACTGAGCCAACGATTGTTCAGCTATTTTTGCAAGCGTCAAGTGTAAAATAATCTTCTTGTTGATGATTTTAATGGTATAAGTATCTAGTTATAATTCTATATAAAGTGTTTTTGTTTGTTTGAACACGTTAATCTCTAGATCTAGAACTACCAATCGGATATGAACAATTTTTTTTGCGTATGAATTCTTCTTCTTCTTCTCCTTTTTTTGGCAACAGAGCCGACGATTGTGTCAGCTATTTCTGCCAGCGTCAAGTGTAGAATAATAAATACTCTTGTTGATGATAAAAATGGGGTCCATCTTTTGTTTTCACGGAAGATGGATGTCATTTAATTTCATCCACATTTTTTATATTTTTTATCATTGTAATATACCATTAATATCATCAACAAGAATATATTATTCTAAACTTGACGCTGGCAGAAATAGCTGACACAATCGTCGGCTCAGTTGCCAAAAAAAAGGAGAAGAAGAAGAAGATGATAATAATGGTATATTACAATGATAAAATTGAAAAAATGTGGATGAAATTAAATGACAACCATCTTCCGTGAAAACAAAAGATGGACCTCAATTTTAATTGTATTACATATGTTATGATCGTTATGATAGATAAAAATGACTGTCAGTGGTAGCAGACAGATCGCTAGTTAAGCAGACCAGCTACAATTTTATTTTCATTAATTCGAGCGAATCAAGTGCGTGTCAGCTAATCACCTTATCTAAGATGATGGTGCACTACGATGAGGCGATGAGTTCGAATTTCCGATGTTACGTTTCATATTTAGACGCTTTATAATGCGCTTCGCTTCGCTTTAAGTCTGAAATTTCTTAATATTTATGCCTTCTCTATATGAGAAGAGGCCTTTTCCCTGCAGTGGGACAGTAAAACAGGCTGGTATTATTATTATTATTTCCTTTATTTACATCATTTCATATTATTTAAATTTTTAAATACATATTTATAAAAAGTGAAAATATACATTTAAAAATATAAAAAATAGTTTACCACCGGCATCGAGACTAGAGTCCAAGCTACCGGGCGGTTAGGCTTCCAGAGATAGGAACCTCCTCACAATACGTGCCGTGTCAAGCAGCACTGCCTTCTGAATCTGGCTCTTGACCCATCCACCTAATGCGAGCCTCTTTAGGTGTTGGTCGAGGCTCTTTGCTATTAAGCCATTTACAGTAACACTTATCGGTACAATGACAGCTGAATCCACATCCCACATGTCGACAATCTCATGGGCTAAGTCGAGATATTTTATTTGTTTATCTTTCTCAGCTTTCATGAGATTCTCGTCATGAGGGACAATAATATCGACTATCATTGCAAGGCGCTCGGAACGATCCACCACCACGATATCAGGCTTGTTTGCTATAATAGTCCTGTCTGTGATGATAGAGCGATCCCAGTACAATGTCGCAAGATCATTCTCGAGAACCGGCTCAGGGTTATATCTGTAGTACGGCACTTCGATGTCCACAAGTTTGTATCGCAAAGCAAGTTGCTGGTGGATAATCCTGGCCACTTGGTTATGTATGTGCAAGACGCGAACAGCCGGAAACAATATGCCTGAAAGACTCACCGGGGCGATGACATGCCAGACATATGTCAATAGTGCCGTCTTTCAGGATACATTTCCGGTAGTTGTTCGTCATGATAACTTCATCAGCAATTGCACAAACAAACCCTTCGGTTTCTCCAAAGAGATCACCGAAGCGTAGCCAGGCCACGGAAGCAGAGTGGTCCACACCAGGACCGTGTAAGGCTCGAAAGAACCTTCCGAGGAGCTCCTTGCTTTGCCATACCACGCGGCGATCATCAACACCGAGTACTACAGGCCTGCGCCAGTTCTCTTTAGCCAAGCGGGGTAAGTCCAATATCCACTGCAACCACATCACGATTATTATTATTATATTATTATTTATGTGTGTTTGTTTCTTCTCAGCTAGCGCTGGTAACTTTGGTGACATTTACGGACTGCAAGTCAAGTAAATGGCACGGTTTTTTTGATGCGGTCAAGTTGGTTGGGTAGTGTTAAAATCTTGTTCATTTATTTGTAGGAACTTTCGTACGATTCTGCAAGTGTTTAATATAGCGGCTTTTTGGAGTTGTATATAACTATTATGTTTCATATCAATGAGTTTCAGAGCTTGGTGAATCTGTTTTGGGATAACGCCTGTGGTTGACAATACTATTGGCACTATATATACTTTTTCTTGTCTCCAAATTCTTTGGACTTCATCTTTAAGATCTGTATATTTATGAACTTTTTCAGCTATGGTTTTTTGCAAATTATGTGTGTTCGGGACAGCAATATCAATCAGGTATGTAGTTTTATTTGTTTTGTCTTGTAGGGTTATGTCTGGGCGATTATAATGTATAGTCTTGTCGGTCAGTATAGCTCGGTCGTAGTACATTTTATGGGTGTTGTTTTCTAAAACTGGTTTAGGGAAATATTGGTAGTATGGTGTATGTGTGTCTTGTATGAGTTTGTGTTTGAGAGCTATTCTTTGGTGTATAATGTTAACGATTTGGTTGTGTGGGTGTGTGTAGTCATTTTGTGTAAGGGTAGGGCATGCTCCAGTAATGTGCTGTATTGTTTCAGGTTGGCTATGACATTTTCTACAGCTATCGTCTATTACTGTAGGGTCTTTGATGACGTGTTTTCTATAATTCTTGGTGTTGATGATTTGATCTTGGATTGCAATGATAAAGCCTTCAGTTTCTGGGAATAATGATCCTAGCGTGAGCCATTTATTTGATGCCATTTTATCTATATGGGATTGTTCAAGGTCATTAGGATGTCGGCCATGGAGTGCTTTCTTCTTCCATTGATCTATTTTTGTGCTTTCTGAGTTACTACTATTGATATTATCTATTTCTGGTTCTTGGGTTAGATTCAAAGGTGTGTAATTAAAATCAGTATTAACTATGGCTTTGTGAATTTGGCTACTATGGGCTTTTTCATGGAAAATGTTTTTAATTTTAATATTTGTGTAGTCCATAATGAGAATATATTAATAAGGCCTCTTCCTCCTCCGTCTTGTCTTTTGATTGTCATTCTCTCTATGGCGGATTTTGGGTGTAGGCAATTATGCTTCGTGAGAATGGTTCTTGTTGCTATTTCTATGTTATTAATATCTCTTTTAGTCCATTTTATGATACCGAACGAATACGTTAATATAGGTATGGCATAAGTATTTATTGATTTTATTAAACTTTTTCCTGCTAATTGAGTTTTACTTAAAACATGAACTCTGCGCTTATATTCGTTTTTTAAGGTAGTTTTTAATTTTAAATGATCTAATCCTTTTGATTGGTGATAGCCTAAATATTTATATAGTTCGTTTGGTTCCATAGCTTTTATTGTTTTATCGTCATTTACAGCATAATAGCCAGGCCGAATCTTTCCTTGAACTATATGAATAGTCTTACACTTTTCTAAGCCAAATTGCATGTTAATGTCAGTACTAAATTGAGATGTGGTATCTATTAATGTTTTCATTTCTTTTTCAGATCTAGCATATAGCTTTATGTTATCCATGTAAATTAAATGTGATATACAAGTTTCTATGTTATTATATTTTAGTCGATATCCAGCCTTTTGACGCTGCAGCATTTGTGATATAGGGTTTAGAGCAAGACAAAACCACATGGGCTCAAGGAATCACCTTGATATATACCTTTTTTATTATTATTTCTCTGCTTGTAGTTTTATTCAAATATAATTTGGTTTTCCAAAGAGGCATTGTGTTTTTAATAAATTCTATTATAGTAGGGTTAATTTTATATATTTCTTAAATTCGTAACAACCAAGAATGTGGAATGCTATCAAAGGCTTTTTTATAGTCTATAGGTATACGTGCAATGTAAATTTCTTTTATTGGATGTGGCATGTTTATGAATCAAAGAATCGATAACAAGCTGCTCCTTGCACCCCATGTGGCCTCTTCTACAGCCCTTCTGTTCCTCGGCAAGAATATGATGCTTTTCTATGTGGGTAGTAATTTTCTGCGTTATTGCTGATGTGAGAACTTTGTATATTGTAGGCAAGCACGTTATAGGTCTATATTGTGAAGGTTCTGATGTGTGCTTACCTTTTGGTAACATGTATGTTTATTATTATTATTATTATTATGCGCTTCGACTCTGCGCTAGTATGAATAATTGACACTACGAGGCGCGCAGGCGAAATTTTTGAACTTAGGTACTACAATTGTATTATTGTTGTACCTAAGTATCGCTGTCGACATAATTCGCCTCTGCAGTATCTCTATAATAAGTAAGTACAATATAATATTTAATGTGTAGGTAAAAAAAATTGTTGTAGTCTAACTACCTACTTATTTGGTGCTATCTGCACTACTTACAAAATTTATTAAATAAAAACAATTAATATGCAAGAAGTACAGTGCTGTTATGCTACTAATACTATATGTGAAAGTTTGTGTTTGTGTACCTATGTGTGTGTGTGTGTGTGTGTGTTTGTTACCACTCAGCGCCTAAACGGAGAAAGGCTACTTTTTATCACGAAAATCGCTGTGGTTCCTGACTTGAGGTAGGTATATCAATTACCGCGCGAAGCCGCAGGGCGCGGCTAGTCTACTATAAATAGTCATGTCGATATCTTCTTCTTCTTGATTTAAGAGCTCAATACCTATAAATTAAAAAGGCGATGTGGAATATGAATAAAATTTTATCGAAGCTGCAGCCCTACGAGGCGAAGTGAAAAGTGGCGAGGCCGTCGACGCGAAGCGATAATAACAACTATACGGTTGAGCACAAAAGCGCGTATTCCACCTAAGTTCAGACGTCTTACTAAAATATGATGCAACAAGAACGCTAATTAAAAGCTTCTGATTACCTTTCTTAATTTAACAAGCGCGTGGTGAATTCGAACGTTTCCTGAAGCAACAAAAAATCGATCTTCTCAATAAAAATAAAATATCTAATTTAATATATATAATCCTATTTATACTTCTCTTACGAGATAAAATCTGTACCATAATTATATTTAAAAAAATACTATTATAGGTAATATGTAATCGATATACCTACCTATCGACGATCATATTAAAACACTCGAAGTGAACAGACGTGCCAACTAGTAAATTTAAATTATTACTTATGTGTTAATATTTCCAATCGGTCTGCGCACTAGATTTCGCGATCGTAAAAATAAAAATGTTTGCTTATGTTAAAGTCTGCGCCGAATGAAGGCAGGCACGGCACGGCCTGGCAAAGGATTTTATTTTAGATCAAGTTATATTTATCCTTATTTCACCTTTTTTATAGTTCATAATACTTTATTTCGATACAAGTACCGCAGCATTGCGGGGCGTGCCATGGCACATTCATTCTGAGCCTCGCAAGATAGCTGCAAATGTGATAATATTATAAATGAAATGGATTGAATTGGATTCGTGCAGAGCAAAACTAGTTGAATGTTGTGTCTGAGCCTGGTGCGTCCCGCCACGAAGTGACGCGGAATGCCGCGGCGTAAGTCGACGCCGGCCGCGGCACGTCGCGTCGTGCTGCGGCATGCCGAAGTACGCCGTGCTGTGCCATGCCACGCCATGCCGTCAGCAAGCGCCGGCCATTAAAGCGTATTTTAGTTCGCAAGGAGACGAAGTAGCGAGTACTTGCGAGGAGTAGGTATTTATCACGATAGGTATGGAACATTTTGTTCGAAGCGAAACATTTTCTAGGTTCTTTAATCTGTGGTCTTATTCAAAGCGCGGTTATACACGTGCGATAAGTACTTACCTATCTTCGGTGTAGGGGGACAGCATTTTTGTCTCTATTCTAGCTGCCTATCATCTTATGCCAGCGAGTTCGATATAACCACCTCGTCTCCCCGCGCTAAGTCGTAGGAGTAAAATAATACATTTCCCACTACAAAAAAAATCCAGGTTAAAAAAAACTCAAGCCCGTTATAATCTAATCGAATTCTGCATGGCTTTCGTTGACTACATTGGTCGTGTTCTTCGTTTTTCAGCAATGCCACATACATTTCCGTTTGGTAGGTAAGTATATGCTCCAGAATTTTAAAGCTCAACTACTCCGCAGGTGCGTATGAGTACGTTATCTTAACCTATACTACCCTTCACACATGGAAACAGGTAGACACAATTTTACTTAAACTGTTTACAGCAGTCCTAGAAGATGATGTAAGACCTTAGATTTGCACTGTAGTGGTGTTAACCTCAATTTGTGTCACCTAAGATTAGATGGTCTGGTAGGTAGGTACAATTAGGTGACCTACAGAAAATGCTTTAAGATCTCTATGATATTTCTTTTAGTAGGTGAATATGGCCATCGCAAAGATTATGGCAAACATCTGCAACAATTCTAATTCTACCATTTAAGTTGTAAATGAAAAGAGTGTCGGCAGACCGAAATCTTCGAAATCTCTCTTGACCATTATTCTGTCTGGCAAAGAGCATCAACAAGCGGAAATAGCTAAAATGATAAGTACAACTTGACTGGGTCGCCGTTAGCAGTCTTATTATTACTAACAGTCAGCCGACTTATGTACTTGCGCGGGGCAACGATGAAGGGGATGCGAGGAAGCGAGTGGCAGGGTCGACGAGCGCAATCTCACTTAGTTTGCGCTCTCTAATCTCCTTCAGATTAGAGAGCGTGTACGTGTAACGAGTTTAATAAAAGTACGCTTCCAACTACTCCGCTGAATCGACTTTAATTACTTATGTTTGCGCGGACGAGTCTCTACTCTGTAACACTAGTCGTGATACGTTTGGCGGATCCCAGGTGCCGCCAGCTGATTTCGTCGACTATTGCGATAAACTGGAATCGAATTTGATGTAACATTTCAGATCGTTTGTTAGGAACGATATTCATATAAAATTGTATGATATTTTAAAAAAGGTTGAGTTTAAAACACGACCCTGCGTTTGTTTCCCATTAGAGTTTCTATTGAAATTGTATAATATGCGCATGAGAATCCATCCATCCAATTTAATAACAGAACTCAAAAAACATCTAGAAATAAAATAAGTAGAAAATATTTATCGGTTACGCATTCATAATTTTTGTATATTACGTATATGCCTACCTATATTCCTTCATTATTTCAAATTAAAACTTATGTAAAACTAGCTGCGCTCCACTGCTTCGCCCGCGCGTAAAATATGTTTTGTTGTATCTCTCGAGAACTAGACCGATTTTCGGGATAAAAAAATGTAATGTAACCAATTTACATTGAAATCGGTTTAGGCGTATAGGTAGGCGCTGAGTGGTAACAAACACAGAACTTTTGCATTTATAATATTAATAGGATATTTAAGTCGTTTTTGTGGTGACAACCCTGACCCTCGACTGAGTTTCGGTGCGTAGGTATACGTAATGGCGGCATGTAATCAACAACAAAGGTGTCGGACTACTGGTAGGTGCTTATTAATACTGTGCCCTTAGCAAGTTTGCCTCTACAGCCAGCGTGACATACGCACCAAGAAATGGACGCTTACGAAAGAGCCATGGTGCATGCAATGCATGCCGTGCGTTTCACACGTCGAAATCCGAAGTCGCGTAAAGGTTTTCGGCGTTGGCAATGAAACGAAGTATAAAGCTCAAATTGAGATGGGCGGTAATCTACTCCACCTGCCTGATCTTTTACCGAAGTAGAACTTTTACCGAATGACGTTTAAGAAATAAATTCGTCAAGACCATCCAGCGTCGAGATGAACGAATGATACCTAATATACCTATGTCTAGCAGTAGGTGAATTCGGGCTGCGGTTCATGATGTTTAATATAAACAGATAGGTAATCACTCATATAACACCGTAGATATCTCGAAAAGTCCTGTAGGTACTACGAATTAAAATATTTTTGAGTCCTTAAAAAATTTTAGACTTGGCGTAAAGGGCATGTAAAGCCGTTGGTTACTGTATGACGTCAGTTACGTTAGGTAATTTTTTTTTGTGTTAATTTTTTTGTAGAGGTGGGAAATACGTTTACGCATACCGCCCCGTCCCGGGGAAACGAGGCGGCTATGTCGGGCTCGCTGGCCTGAGATGGTAGGCGACCTCCATTCTGTGTTAGAGTGTTCGGGAACCCATCGCAAGATAATGTATTTCTGCTGCTCAAGTCATTTAATAACATTATGCAGTTTTTTATAAGTTTAGATTTTGTTTCATAAGAGTGAAGTGCAATTCAAGCAGCTTGACTATCTTTATAGATAAATATGTTGTTTTGGTTGATGTAGTTTTCATTTAGGCTTAACTTCAGACATCTTATTATGGCGTACGTTTCCGCCTGAAATATTGAGCCTAAGTTGATGAAGCTGCGTATCTCAGGTTTGATACCATAGATTCCACATCCTACATCATTTCCCATTTTGGATCAATCTATAAACCAGATTAAATCAAATTCTGTGTGGGACTTTAAGCAATCAACTCGCCATTCGTCTCTTCCAGATATTTCTATTTTGTAGTGCTTTACAAAGGTACATTCTGAGGTCATGTCGTCCTCAGACATGTTCAGTAAGTGAGCACTCAGTAATTTATTTATTTATTTATTGTATTCAGCTGCTCACTACACTAACAGTTTGCCAAAACGTGTAGTGAGCCACTATAAAATATTTTATTGCAATAAATACATTACATTTAAATTACACATAGATACATTTACAGATTTATTAATTACAAATTTATACATAATTACATGATAAAATAAATGACACAAATTTTTAAAAACATATTCATTTTAGTAAAAAATATATCAGCGTCTGGATACTGAGCAACCAGAGAGTTGAGCAGTGCAACTGCCTGACTTGTAAGTGCGTATTTTGATGTGCACGTTCGTACCTGTGGTACGGCAAGCAAGGGGCGCGAACGTAACCGCAAGTATTGACTTGGTGCCGACAACGAGCAACGCGTTAACGTGTTTACGTCATATTTTATTATTTAGTAATAAATAAGTAATGAGTCTTTAAAGGTCTTAAACTTTTAAAAGAGTCATGTCCTCTTTTTATGAGAGCTAATTCTGAGCATACTGACTTTTGCCTTTTCCCGAATGAACAGGGGCAGAGGCGTGGGGTCTAGTAGTGTATCTAGTGCCGCTCCTGGTGTAGAGCACATGCCGCCAGTTGCTATTAGACAAGCAATTCTCTGTAGGCCATTTTTGCCAGGCAGGGATTTTTGCCACCATACCACACAGGCGTATGAAACTTACGGCCTAACAATGGCAGTGTAAATTATAGGGCTACTTTAGAGTTTATTCCTCGTTTTGAACCCACCAGACGACGGCTAGTTTCAAGTGACATTTTTGTCCTTTTAATATTATTGTCAATATTTACATGTAAATTTTTGGTCGATTGATACACCCAGATATTTGAATTCGTTGGAAAAATCTATTGGTTTGCCGTTTATTTTAGGCGTGCTGAGTTTATCCAGCTTATTCCTTTTTGTAAAGTGGACAATTATAGTTTTATCAGGATTTACTGGTAGAAAATTTTCTTTGCACCATTTGATTACGATGTTAGGAGCTCCTTGCAAACGATCCGATATTGTCGTTTGGCAGAAGCCTCTGACCATGATCACAAAGATCATCGGCATATCTCTGCACTTCCAAGTGACTTTCGGTTAAGCGCTCTAGGAGCGCGTCCACCGTTAGCGATCACAAGAGAGGCGATAGAACACCTTCCTGTGGGCAACCTTTGGTAGCACGGATTTCATGTGTTATACCAATAACCTTCCTCAAGAGCTGGGCTATGCTATCATACTCAAAAAGAATTACCTAAGTACATAATATTCAAATCTGACTGGTAGAGTTTAGTGCATTCAAACAAACAAACTCTTTCGCTTTATACAGGTAACTAGCTGCCGATACCTATGCAGACCGATTTTGGTAATAAAAAGTATTCTATGTCCATCTCCAGTACCGAATCTAACATACCAATTTTCATGGAAGTCGTTATAGCCGTTTAGACGCTAAGACTGAGTAGTAACAAACACACATACACACACAAACTTTCGCATTTATATAATGTTAGTAGGATTATTAGGACAGTTTATATTCTATTTTCATAAAATATGACAGACAATAAAATATCCTAACGAAAATAATAATTGTAGATAGTTTTATTGAGGCTTCGGGCGACTGGGACCATGAAGAGTCGCCTGATAGCATTTTCGAATCGGTCGACTAGTACCATATACCCAGTTAGCTTTAATGTACAGTTATCAGGAAAATCAAAAAGTTATACAACACAGGATTTTATTTACCGCATACTGTGATTATTGGATCTTTTTTTAATTGTTAATTATGGTATACACGCCATTAACTACTCAATGAAGAAAGTTAAGAGACACATAAACCAAGATAAAGACTGATTTTTAACCGACTTCAAAAAGGAGGAGGTTATCAATTCGGGTCGTATGTTTTTTTTTTTTTTTTTTTTTTTTTTTTGTATGTTTGTTACCTC
Organism: Parascotia fuliginaria; assembly: GCA_963082885.1. Lineage (NCBI taxonomy): Eukaryota > Metazoa > Arthropoda > Insecta > Lepidoptera > Erebidae > Parascotia > Parascotia fuliginaria. Next base: position 18,320,153 of record OY720170.1, on the reverse strand, counting down.
ATATCTCGGTCATTTATGAACCGATTTGAAAAATTTTTTTTTTATTTGAGAGGGTATACTCTGAAATTGGTCCCATTTTTTTATTATAAGAAATGGTTCAGTGGTTGTATGTTTGTTACAACTTAACTCCGTCATTTATAAACCAATTTGGAAAATTCTTCTTTTATTTGAAAGGGTATACTCCGAAATGGGGTCCCATGTTTTTTTTATAAAGAATAATTTAATATTTTGTAACAAATCGTTTGCAAGAAGTGAAGACGTGTAAAGCAACACGTCGATGTCTTTTGCGACGAATTATCTGACATTGACATGTCCATGCTACAAGTGCGAAGTGATTTTCAAAATTCATTTTTTGTTAGAAACGAAGTAGCCCTGGATGAGTGACCATATGCATTTTTTGTATATCTGAGCGATTGCTCGGTCAGTTAAATTATGATTTTTGATGATTCTTTATTGTTGGTAGATCATCACTTATTTGTTTTGATTTGTGGTTTCTGGGATTCAGGGTTTAGCGATCGAGAAAGTGTTGACAAGGACCTTATATTTATATTTACAATCTTACCTCTCGTCTCTACTTTCTTTCAAACGGCGCGGCGCTGTCTCATTTGCGCAGCACGTTTAGTAGGTCTACCCATATTGAATATATTTATACACAATTAATTCCCACTAAAAGTTTAAAAATAAAATTATTTTTAGAAAAAAAATGAAAACCGACTTCAAACAACACCTACATGTTCAATCCTTAACTAAAAAGTAGAAAATAATATTTTAATTACTTCATAGCAAAGAACATTAAAGGGGAATCAACGCAATCCTTGATACCTATAATACTTTACTATTTATAGTTTTTAATCAGTTATTTTGGAGTCGGTGCCAGCCAAGAAGGTTCATAATGACCTTCATAAAAATAACCTACCTACTAGCAAAAAAAACCTTCTTGATTAATCTATTAATACATGAATGAAAAATATAGATTTAATACAAGAAATCGAACGGAATCTGATAAGTGCGCGTCAAATTTTTTATGTATATCTGAACACAACTATCAATGACGTCTGCGTTCACGAGTATGACCGCGTTCGGGTAGTGCACTCAGGCATATCCCCCACGCGTGCAATTACCGCCCCGTGCACTACAAAAGTTGGTTGCAAAGACAGAATTAAAGATCCTTCTTGGCTGGCACCGACTCCAAAATAACTGATTAAAAACTATAAATAGTAAAGTATTATAGGTATCAAGGATTGCGTTGATTCCCCTTTAATGTTCTTTGCTATGAAGTAATTAAAATATTATTTTCTACTTTTTAGTTAAGGATTGAACATGTAGGTGTTGTTTGAAGTCGGTTTTCATTTTTTTTCTAAAAATAATTTTATTAAATTATTGATTATAACAATTTCTGAATGTTTACTTAGATTAATTAAGACTGTTATATTTTCAGTAGTACAAATACTTAAGAAAATCATTATTTTAATTTAATACCTTTGTTTTATTTGTAGCACTTTTTCTGATAACTGTACTAAAACTGGTTTAAACAATTTGTGGTTAAAATTACGGATGGTCCCACTCGCCTGTTGAAATAAATAAATCAACTAACAGTAGGCATTAAGAATAAGAGTTAAAAGAGAAGTATAAAAGCGTTCGTGAACCTAAAGGTATAAAAATAAGGCCTATAATATAGGTAGGTTTTATATCACGCTATAACTTTGATATACCTCCGGATTGGGCACAAATCATGCGATTTTAATTGGCGATATAGTAATAAAGAATACTGTTAATTAGCAAAATCATTTATTTATTGTGACAGAATATTTACATGACATTTTTGTTTATATCTTCTTTTGTATAAAAACAGCGTTCTAAAGAGTTTCTAATACACTACATCTCTCCCCTCCTAGCTGCTGCGGATCAGAGGTGCAACCAAGAGCTAGTTGAGGTGTCTGCGCTAGATATCACGATTGTCAGTGCGAATTTCATAGTGTAGTCGGCCCAAACGTTTAGTAAGGAGTAGATGATATTCTTAATATGCTCAAAGAGAAGTATGTCATCGATGATGAGGTAAATAAGAGTGGAACTTCGCTTGAGTCCAGAACCATAACTTTACCTAGAGTGGCTGGAGTATTCCCTGGTACTGCCGTCAGGATGTTCCATGAGAAAACTGTCAAGGAAATAGTGACTTATGAGGTGTTCCCTGGCACACTAAAGCCTGAAACTCATGCGATCTGCTGTCCTTTACTGCCATCTGTTTGTCCCACATCCTTAGTGGATACTAAAGGGGGAAACTTCCAGCCAGTGATGATATGGACTGCCATAAAACTGGATGATATCATACACAGGAAAGACAAAGAGGTAACACCCCTAATAGACCTGTTAGGATACTATAGGGCTGGATTTCAGTCTGCAGCAGTTCCTGAAAAAGCCAGGATCACTATCTTTAAGAATGTGAGGCTTATCATCGTGAAGAAACAAGGAAAGGGAGCAGAAGAAATCATATTGGTTGAAGCAGCTAAAGCTCTGGTTTCTTCTTGCCATTCGTCTTTAGGCAGTATGAGGGTCGATGATGAAAATCATGACTTGATGCTAAAGGTCGCAAAGACCGGCGATATGACTTTGTTTTAGGTGTTTAAATTTATTTTTTTAGTATTAGTTTCCCTTATTTTGTTGTCTTTCTTATTATTAGTTTTACTTGTAATCATTAATTATTACCCTCTAGTTTGTAGATTCATTTCTAATTTCATAGTGTAGCCGGCCCAAACGTTTAGTAATGCTTCCAAACTGCCACCGCTTCGTGGCACTTGTATAGTCACGAGCCAGTACCCGATCACCAGTTTCGAACTCTCTGACATTGACTTTCTGAAGCGCTGGTGCGGTCTCCTTTTCTTTTCTTAAAAACATAGCATGTAGTGCTGTGCGTATTTCTCTGCCAAACATTGGCTGGTACGGAGTTTAACCATTAGCATTTGGCGTTCTTCGGGGATGAGTTCTCACCGTTACTAACTTATCTAGTACGTTACCTCCTTCTCCTGGTTCTTTTGCTGACCTGCATTCTGTCTCTGTTTTGTTAAAAGCTTAGATATTATCGTTGTATGAAGTTCCTCGAACTCGTACCTGTATTCTTGTTCTTGTTCATTAGCGTCATCATCCGTGTCGTCGACGGTCTTGTTCTCGATCTTCTCTTGTAGTTCCCGTAGCGCCAGGATCGTCTCCTTCAGGCCCTGGGAACGAGCAGTAATATCCTCGTCAGATATTGTTGCCCTCTGAACGATGTAGGTGTCGAGTCGCGTGAGCATCCCGCGTAGGGTGCCTCGATATTTTTTTAATTTGTCCAATATGAAATAAGTTTATTTAAATTTTTCTCGTCGCCAATATAGCATACTGTTCTTCTTCTTCTTCTTCTCCTTTTTTTTGGCAACAGAGCCGACGATTGTGTCAGCTATTTCTGCCAGCGTCAAGTGTAGAATAATATTCTTGTTGATGTTATTAATGGTATATTACAATGATAAAATAGAAAAAATGTGGATGAAATTAAATGACATCCATCTTCCGTGAAAACAAAAGATGGACCTAGCATACTGTTAATTAGTAAAATCATTTATTCATTGTGATAGAATATTTACATGACATTTTTGTTTATATCTTCTTTTGTATAAAAACAGCGTTCTAAAGAGTTTCTAATACACCACAGTATAGTTACAGTATTTTGAGTTCCATGTAACAGGGGGCGAGCCTGTTGCTGTATATCTATGCGTCTGCGATTGTCTCGGTTTTCGGGACATTACTAAAGTAGGTACCTACATCTAAAATTTATTCCGTTTTTACTAAATTAATTAATTAAACAAAAACAGTACCTACGCACGATGTGTATTATTAAAAAAAATTGTCAAATTCAAACTCAAGGCATTTATCATTTATTTTATTTTGATCATAGAGTATGAAGTCAGCTCATTAACCTACAGCCAGTTCGCTGACGAGGTAGAGCTGTGAGAAGAACTGGCAAGAAACTCACGCTACTCTTTTCAATCGCCAGATAAGTACAGTTTTTTGTATAACAATTTTAGCACATCAACGCAACCAAAGAACCAAAAGTAATAGTTATAAATCAACCAATTAATTTAATCACCAAAATTTTAAAAAAAATAATTAAAAAGGATTTCAATTATTTCGTTTCATCTAGTATGGTATTTAGACTACGTATTTTAATTAAAAAAGTAAATGCATCTCCCGGTCATATTGAACGACAAGGTAATACTGGATTAAGTATTAAATGTGTGCCATGCCAAGATTGACCAGTCATCCCAGGTAGCACCCGTTCACGAGCATGACGCACTGAACAGCCATCATCACCTTCGCCATATTAGAGGGAAGGTGATGACCCGGCCAATACGACACCACAAGCCATGACATTTTAGTGAGCATGACAATGCAGGGCGTGGGTGGTCAAAGAACCTTAATAAAATGTAATGTCTTACGAGTTCTTGATTATGATACGCATTCACTTCACATGGAAGTCAATATAACTACAATAATAATAATCAATATAACATTAATCTTGTATTAAACGAGCAACTATAGGTACCCATGCTTTTTTATCATTTAAATAATCATTAATATTATAATAACCCTTTTGAATAAGACGGTTTTTAACAGTTTGTTTGAATTACTTCGTAGATTCGTAATGTCAATAGGTAGTTTGATAAAGAAGCGTACACCAAGATCCGCAAATGAGTTGTTTACTTTATGTAGGCGATGGTGGATTTTTGAAGTATAAAAATTGATTCAATATCCGCAGCCCTGCCCCAGAGCAGTATATCGTATGACATCACGCTGTGGTAATAGGTAAAACAAACAAGTCTGGCTGTTTCAATGTCTGTAAACTGTCTTAATTTTCTTATTGCAAAGGCTGCGGAACTGAGTTTACCAGCGAGATATATATTTGGGTATTACTGAAGCTTGTTATCTAAAGTTAAACCCAAAAAAACTGTAGATTAAACAAAGCTTAAAGTTTCATTATTTAAACTTATGCTAGTACTTTTAGTATTGGGCATAGTAAACTTAACGCATTTGGTTTTTTTTGGCATTAAGCAATAGGTTATTCGGACTAAACCAATTCAGAACCTTCACTAGTGAACTATTCACGTTGTCAATGTTCGGATTCTTACAATTAACTTTAAATAAAAGTGACGTATCATCAGCAAATAGAGATAAGTCGTTAAAATTCTGAACATAGAATGGCAAACCATTAATATAAACCAGAAAAAGAAAAAGGCCTAAAATGGAACCCTGTGGCACGCCAATAGCTACAGGTAATCCGGTAGACCTACTTACGTTTATATCAACATATTGTACTCTATCGCCTAAGTAAGAGGCAACTAGATTGAGTGCAGCATCCCTGATACCATAATGATTGAGTTTTCGTAGAAGCGTATTGTGTTCGACGCAGTCAAAGGCTTTTGAGAGGGTGCAGAAGATACCAATAGCATACATCGAATTTTCCCAGGCACTATGAATATGCTTAATTAAACGTAACACCTCATTGTGTAATAAGTTATTTGAGATAAAGTGACTTTCTAATTGTTGCAATATTATTTTCTCAAACACTTTGCTTATAGCTGCCAATATGGAAATAGGCCTAAAGTTACTTGTGTCACTTTTTGATCCATTTTTAAATAAAGGTATCACTACAGTACAGGTATCTTTACTGTGTTTCATCAGATCAGGAAACACGCCTGTATCCACACATCTATTAAATATGGTAGCAAGATGTGAAGCTATACTAGATATTATATTAATGACTAGCTGACCCGGCGAACTTCGTTCCGCCTAACAGTCGATCGATATTAGGTACTTTATTTTTCTAAAATAAAAGAATTTTTCTAAAATAAACGCAGCCTACTTTACTCCTTATTACATCAACTACCTGCCAATAAAAGTCCCGTCAAAATCGATCCCGCCATTTCAGAGATTAGCCGGAACAAACAGACAGACAGACAGATAGACAAAAATTGTAAAAAATGTTATTTTGGTGTATGTACCGTATATATATTCATATAAATGTAGTAAAAAACGGTTATTTCAATATTATAAACAGACACTCCAATTTTATTATATGTATAGATTAGCCATAAAGACTTTTATAGTATCATTGGGGTTAATATACTGGAAACAAAAGTAAACACTGCACTCCCCGCTGCCCCTAGATAAGGTTTCGGCTTTAACTGGGCAAGAATCTTAGTTGCATTAACCGGTATTTTTATAAAGAAATCGTTAAACGTTATGCTACATCTAAATTATTTGCAACAATTTTATTATTTTAGTTCAAAATTGGCATCGTGCAATTTGTTACGACCAGTTTCACTATTAATAATACTCTAAGTTGCTTTTATTTTATTGTCTGATTGTTTTATTTTATTGCTTAGATATAAGGATTTGGCTGTGCTACAAACCTTTTTAAAAAATTTTGAATAATTATTATAACGTAATCTACAAAGTTCGGATTTGTATTATAGTTTTTCATACCATATAGTTCAACAAGGAGTTTTAACCGACTTCAAAAAGGAGGAGGTTATCAATTCGGGTCGTATGTTTTTTTTTTTTTTTTTGTATGTTTGTTACCTCATATCTCGGTCATTTATGAACCGATTTGAAAAATTTTTTTTTTATTTGGGAGGGTATACTCTGAAGTTGGTCCCATTTTTTTATTATAAGAAATGGTTCAGTGGTTGTATGTTTGTTACAACAGAACTCGGTCATTTATAAACCAATTTGGAAAATTCTTCTTTTATTTGAAAGGGTATACTCCGAAATGGGGTCCCATGTTTTTTTTATAAAGAATGATTTAGTGGTTTGGCTTAAAATTTATATTTTGTAACAAAACTTATGAAAGAAGTGAAGACGTGTAAAGCAACACGTCGATGTCTTTTGCGACGAATTATCTGACATTGACATGTCCATGCTACAAGTGTGAAGTAATTTTCAAAATTCATTTTTTGTTACAAACGAAGTGGCACTGGATGAGTGACCATTGGAGTCGGTCCATCTTTTGTTTTCACGGAAGATGGATGCCATTTAATTTCATCCACATTTTTTCTATTTTATCATTGTAATATACCATTAATATCATCAACAAGAATATTATTCTACACTTGACGCTGGCAGAAATAGCTGACACAATCGTCGGCTCTGTTGCCAAAAAAAAGGAGAAGAAGAAGAGTGACCATTGTCATTTCATTTTCAGCGTCTTCATTCTTTAGAAGCAGTAGACTATGATTATCACTATTATTTGGTAGTCGTTAAGCCAAGTTGGAGGTCTTATGGTCGTGAGAAATTACAACAGCAACGGGCTGCCTTAAGCCTGCCTTTACAGCACCACTGTTTATTTTTTGTATATCTGTTAAGCGATTGCTCGGTCAGTTAAATTATGATTTTTGATGATTCTTTATGGTTGGTAGATTATCACTTTTTCTTTTGATTTGTGGTTTCTGGGATTCAGGGTTTAGCGATCGAGAAAGTGTTGACAAGGACCTTATATCTCTATTTACAATCTTACCTCTTGTCTTTACTTTATTTCAAACGGCGCGGCGCTGTCTCATTTGCGCAGCACGTTTAGTAGGTCTACTCATATTGAATATATTACTCAACTTCAAACAACACCTACATGTTCAATCTAAAAAGTAGAAAATAATATTTTAATTACTCCATAGCAAAAAACATTAAAGGGGAATCAACGCAATCCTTGATACCTATAATACTTTACTATTTATAGTTTTTAATCAGTTATTTTGTAGTCGGTGCCAGTCAAGAAAGATCATAATGACCTTCATAAAACTATCCTACCTACTAGCAAAAAAAACCTTCTTGATTAATCTATTAATGAAAAATATAGATTTAATAACTACAAGAAATCGAATGGAATCTGATAAGTGCGCGACAATTTTTTTATGTATATCTGAACACAACTATCAATGACGTCTGCCTTCACGAGTATGACCGCGTTCGGGTAGTACACTCAGGCATATCCCCTACGCGTGCCATTACCGCCCCGTGCATTACAAAAGAAAACACTATAAGCACATACATATTTTGAACATGCTAATGCATTCTAAGAGCGCTTGAACCCCCATAATTACTATATATATATATACATATATATGGCCCCGCGTGGTGGCCGAGAAAGAATAGTCCCAACCCTCTCTGTCCGTGGGTGTCGTACAAGGCGACTAAGGACAAAATGATGTCAGTACATCAGTCTACCAAATAACGGCAGTTAAACCGTTACAAAAACGGGTGGTAGAAAAATCAGCACAACACAGGACGGGCAGCAGCGTCCTGTGATAAAGCTACCACCACTGCGATCGCCAACCCGCCTGCCAAGCGTGGCGATTATGGCAACATCCCCCCAAATGGAGCTACACCAGAAGAAAAGGCCCCCAGTCCCCGGTCATCCCGCTATTCCTGGCTACGGTAGCGGCCATGGTAACGGCGGGGTAGGGGGTGCGAAAGTCCCTTGGTGCGGCCAGGCTACCCAAACCGACGACCTTTGGCCCTGGCAACATACAACGTGCGCACACTGCGGAATGACGAGAAGATTGTTGAACTGGAGGAAGAATTGAGCAGGCTACGATGGAACATAGTGGGATTGTCAGAAGTCCGAAGACAGGGGGAGGATACGATAACCTTTAAGTGCGGTAACCTGCTCTATTTTCGGGAGAGCGACCAACTGTCCCAAGTTGGAGTCGGGTTTATCGTCCACAAGTCCCTAGTGAACAACGTGGTGAAAATCGAGAGTGTGTCGACGAGGGTAGCATACCTTATACTCAAAATCACCAAACGGTATTTGCTGAAGGTCATACAGGTTTACGCTCTCACTTCGACATACCCCGACGATGAGGTCGAGGCTATGTATGAGGACATTTCCAGAGTTATACATGCCTCTAGGACCCAATACACTGTTGTCATGGGGGAATTCAACGCAAAGCTGGGTAGACGAGGCGGTAACGAGTTGAGAGTGGGGCAGTTTGGATTTGGATCCAGGAATCCCCGGGGCCAAATGCTGGCTGACTTCATGGAGAAGGAGGGCCTCTTTATGATGAACTCCTTCTTCAAGAAGCGCGATAGCCGCAAATGGACCTGGATTAGTCCTGACGGTGTCACAAAAAGTGAGATTGACTTCATCATGTCGACCAGGCGGCAAATATTTAATGATGTCTCAGTGATCAATGCGGTGAAAACCGGAAGCGATCACCGGATGGTAAGAGGCATAAATAAATATCAACCCTAAGCTGGACCGGTCTCGACTGATGAAGCCTGCGCTCCGACCTGCACCGATTCAATTTCAAAGCTCCGAGAGTTTCCAACTCGAACTTCTTAACCGCTTCGAAAGCCTTGGCGATTGCGTTGACGTGGACGAATACAGCAACAGGTTCGTGGAAACTGTCCGTTCGGTAGGGTCTAACATCTTTAAAGCTCACCACAGTAAAGGACCGAGAAAGATCACCGACCAGACCCTCAAACTTATGGACGAAAGGCGCAGGATGGTACTGCGGTCCCCAGGGGAAGCTAGTGACTATCGGCGGCTCAACAGACGGATCTCCAAGTCTTTGACTCGCGACCTTCGCCAATTTAACACACAACGTGTTAAAGAGGCTATAGAGCGCAACAAAGGTTTGAAAGTGTTCGCACGAGATTGGTGTGTCGGGCAGAGCCGACTTGTCAAGCTGAAGACTGGGGACGGCAGGCTTATCTCGTCTAAGCCAGAGGTTTTAGAGGAGGTCGAGAGGTTCTACGGACAGTTATACACGACACAACATGCACCTGTTAGCTCCCTAGCATCAGATCCAAGAGCTATGTTAACTCGACATTACACATTATTACATTGGTATGGCCCTCAGACAGCTCAAGAACAACAAGGCGCCGGGTGAGGATGGAATCACAGCCGAGCTACTGAAGGCAGGCGGAATTTCTGTCCTGAAGGCTTTTCAGAGGCTCTTTAGTGCCGTCTTCCTCGAGGGCAAAACGCCACAGACATGGCACAGGGGTGTGGTGGTGCTGTTCTTCAAGAAGGGCGATAAAACCCTTTTGAAGAATTACAGACCTATCACTCTCCTGAGTCACCCTCGAGAACAGCTTGTAGACAAGCTGTTCTCGAGAGTATTGCTAATCGTCTCGCAAACAGGTTCGACGACTTCCAGCCTCCCGAACAAGCGGGTTTCCGAAAAGGTTTTAGTACCATAGACCACATACATACGCTGCGGCAGGTTATACATAAGTCCACAGAGTATAACCGGCCCCTGTGCTAAGCGTTTGTGGACTATGAGAAAGCCTTTGATTCGATCGAGACGTGGGCCGTGCTGCAGTCTCTCCAACAGTGCCATATTGACTATCGATATATCGAGGTGCTGAAGTGTTTGTATGAAAACGCCACTATGTCAGTACGAATTAATGGTCAGAGCTCAAGGCCTATCCAGTTGCTGCGAGGAGTACGACAGGGAGATGTTATATCTCCGAAACTGTTCACCGCTGCACTGGAGGACGTGTTCAAGCTTCTGACCTGGAATGGACTTGGTATCAACATAAACGGCGAGTACATCACTCACCTTCGATTCGCGGACGATATCGTGGCCATGGCTGAGACCGTGGAAGAGCTCAGTGCAATGCTCGGTGACCTCAGTAGAGCCTCTCGACAAGTGGGCTTAAAAATGAACATGGACAAGACTAAAGTCATGACCAATGTCCATGTTACACCCACTCCTATTACGTTCGGAGGCTCGATGCTCGAATTCGTTGACGAGTACATATACCTGGGACAAACAGTCCGATTAGGTAAGTCCGATTTCGAGAAAGAGGTCACTCGTCGAATCCAACTCGGCTGGGCAGCGTTCGGGAAGCTACAACATATCTTCTCGTTCGCACTACCGCAGTGTCTCAAGACCAAGGTCTTTGACCAGTGTGTGTTGCCAGTGATGACATACGGAGCAGAGACGTGGTCGCTAACTATGGGTCTTATCCGAAGGCTCAAAGTCGCTCAGAGGGCGATGGAGCGGGCTATGTTAGGCGTCTCCCTGCGCGATCGTTTGAGAAACGAAGAAATCCGCAGGCGAACCAAAGTAACTGACGTGGCTCGCAAAGTTGCTTCTCTGAAGTGGCAATGGGCAGGACACATAGCTCGCAGAACTGACGGTTCTAGAGTGGCGACCACGAACCGGAAGACGCAGCGTGGGCAGACCCCTCACAAGGTGGACCGACAACCTTAAAAGGGTGGCGGGCAACCGATGGATGAGAGCGGTGAACGACCGGCCACGGTGGCGAAAATTGGGGGAGGCCTATGTCCAGCAGTGGACGTCTTTTGGCTGATATGGTGATGATGATGATATATATATATATATATATATATGTTTTTGTTTATTTTATTTCAAAATGTTCATTTCATCGCAAATGTGCAGTTCAAGGTCAAGGTTCTGAAGTGAGATTAAAGTTAAATAATAAATCTTCAAAGTGCATTCATAAAGTATGCAATAAGGTTTAAAGCTGTATGCACATATTATCTACAATATTATTGTAGATAATATTCTTTAAATTTTGAAACAAATTTGATTATTTGAATGCAACCCTAACCCATTAGCATAGAGTTTAAAATGAGTTACCATTCCTTTTATATTCTTTTGTGTACCTAAATTCGGTTATTCGTTTCACGCACTTATGTTTAGAGAATATTTTTTTGGAGGAAAAGCTTTTAGGTAAGTAATTTAGATTATTTTTTTCGTAATTTCGTCTCTAATTACACTAACAACAATACTACTTAATTCTTAGTTGAATTAAGTAGTAAATATAAGAATAAATAGTTTATCACACCCGATCGATTGGTATTTACGCATTGTTCCGTTTAACGCAGTAAAGAATACCTAGTTTGAACCGATAACTTGTTTCTGGGCCAATATATAGTTATTAGGTATTGGAGCAATACCTAGTTATTAAAACTGTTTACGGCTTGCAACACCCATTTCTACTGACACTTCACTCGTCTTCATCACTTGACATTGACAAGTTGCGTTTAGCGCAGTGATACATTGGAACCGGTCTCTAATTTCAGTAAAATGGCACAGTGAGTGTATATCTTTTATTTTAATGTGGATATAATTATGCATAACTTATTTGCTCAATTTCTTACCATGGAATAACTTTCAAATAACCTAATCTAAAGTATAATTTATTGATGTAAAATGTAACAATTTGACTTTGAAATAACTTAAGTTACAATGCACCTATTTTCACTTTGTCAAGGTTAAACTTTTTAGTTTTCATATGAATGACATTTTAGCTGGTACTGATTGTATTATCTCCCAAATATTATTTAAGTAATTACTGATATGGGCATTTAAATCTAACCTAATGGTAATAATGTATGTAACCTTAAGTAGTTACATTACAAGGTTATTTGAAGGTGACTACTTGTATGGTGTAAATTTCGCAGCTAACTTTGCCCAAGTATTATTACTTTAGAAAAAAACATTAAGATGTTATAGGAAACTGTAACGGCTTCTTGGTTTTTGTTATTTATGGTGGTAGGGAAACTAGGAGCCCACCTCGAGTAAGTTGTAACTGCTGTTTGTAAACTTCTGCTGAGCTACAACTGTAGCTGAACCTCCTCTCCCTACATAGGACAACTTAATTAATCCTGTATCTTGAGCACTATTTCCATCTTACTTATTAAAATTCAAAATAAAAACTAATAGACCAAATAGTAGGGTGGATATGAAGCGCAAACAGTAACAATATTTTGAAAGTTGCAAACCAATACATTACATTCTTTGAAAACTGTAAAGTCATATTATTATGCAAGAACACCTGCTACCTTTATAATATTCCTAAGTAAAATTAAAATTATGAAAATAGCAAAATTGGTCAAATTTTTCATCTCAGTATTCCATTCTACCTGTTGCCTCATTGTATGTGTTTTCAGAAGCACTCATTTGCTACCTTGGATTTCCAATATTTAAATAAAAAGTCTTAAATATCTACAATACTGTTAGATTTTAGTAATGTTTGATTTACTAAATGTCTTCTGTTTGATAAATTTGAGTGATTGTATGTATAGGAGTAAATGAAGGGTACCTACAACTGAATAATAATAGTAATAAGTACCTTATAGGATACCTAAATCCTAAACTTACATTAAATATTTGCATACTTACAAAAAATATTCTTTTTTATCAGGCCTTTTGTGCCTTCTGTAGAATGAGTAACAAATTGTTGTTTATAGTACCCAATACTAAACACAATGTTAAAGAGCCAATCTTGGCATGTTGTAACATTTGAATATAGCTAAAAAGAAAATCCAAAATAATTTTAAATTTATATAATTTTATAATAATTTTATATATATATATATAGCATGGAATGGCATAAATAAATATTGAGTATGTGTGTTAACATTAAATTAAACATTAATCATAATTTGGTTTTAGAAGGTTTTCTGCCACCTGGTATCTTATGTTTAGGAGCTAGCGCTGTATTGTATGTACGTACTCTATTTACATCATATTTAATGAGGTTATTATAAAAATCTTCTGCTGGCAAAGATCATTTTGTGAGGTACTTAATTTCATAAAATATGCAGTCTTTACTGTGTTTTGTCTGTGATACTATATGACTCTGTTGCATAGTAACTAATTATTGAATAATTTAAATTGATCTTGAAATCTTTAGGAAGCAAGTAATTTACTGGGGCAGGTATTGTTCAAATTTGTATCTTTCTTGTGTAATATAGGCCTGTTTTATATTCCAAAGAGCTGACAATAACATATCGTCAATTTTATTTATGCCAAGTGTTATGCTAAGACTATTACCTATCTATTATTATTACTAGTACTTTGTTTACAGCTGTTATATTTATTTTCAGACCTCAAGCAGATATTGCCCTCATAGGGTTGGCGGTCATGGGTCAGAATCTAATTCTGAACATGAATGACAAAGGGTTTGTTGTATGTGCATTCAACAGAACAGTTGCCAAGGTATATAGACACGTACATGTTACTTTCTTACTAGAGAGGTCAATTAAGTAGTTACTGTGTTGCATATAAATCTGTAACATTTAGAACCAGACTTATATGTTAAGAAATAATTAGTACTCATGGGCTGTAAGTCAACTAAACTCAAATGGGGTGAGAGATATCCCTCAAGACATGTAGAATGCAGTGTTAAGTATAGTTCACAACTCACTAAACAGACCAGGGTGGTGTATTAGTCAATAAATAATCATTCGTAAGTAATTAATGATTCGTAAGTAATTAATGAACTTTTAGGTGGAAGAATTCCTTGAAAATGAAGCAAAAGGTACAAAGATAATTGGTGCTACATCTTTGGAAGACATGGTTGCCAAACTAAAGAAGCCTAGAAAAGTAATGTTGTTGGTAAAAGGTAAATTATTTTTAAGTTTGGTTATGTTTTTAAATCATTTAATTATTCACAAGCCTTTATGGCAACTCTACTAAGAGTGGCAAGTTGCTCACCCAATGATATCTTACCTTATTGTAACCTTTGCTATTGACTATTTGTTCATAAACAATATGCAGAGATTGGCAATTGTTCTGATACTGTCTAGCAAGAAAGGGGGAAAAATTTTCTTTGACATGTTGGCAGCAAAGCTTTATTTGCAGACATTACAATTTAACATAGGAAACAGATTATTATTGACATAATGTTATAAATGCCTAAATATTTTTCTCCTTGCAGCTGGATTTGCTGTGGACGAATTTGTGAAGAAGTTAATCCCACTTCTGAGTAAAGGCGACATCATCATTGACGGTGGTAATTCACAATATTCTGACACACAGCGCTGGTGCAAGGAGCTGGAGTCTACGGGTATACTCTATGTCGGCATGGGTGTAAGTTTTGATGAGTGATTCTCTAAAAATTACAATTGCGACATCTGTGTTTGGAAATGCAAGCTGTTTTTTAGAAATTTAATCTTTTTTTAAGTAATATAAACTTGAAGGCTTGGGTAATAGGTTTATGGCTTTTATTGAAGGTTTATAAGTGTCTTTAAAACTTGACAAGGTTCTAGACCACCCCTAAGAGATTTTTATGAGTATGACCTAAATGATGATAGATAATTGACAAATAATTTTCACCATAAATTGCCGTATTTTTAATAAAATTGTTTTAAAATGAATAATATTCTCTTTGTTAACTGTATGTAGGTATGTGTTACAATAATTTAACACGTACATAACATATAATACACGGTAATGGCTTTGATGTATTTACATGATCTTAGATTAAAAAAAAAATAGTGACTTATTTAGTTTTGGCTTTAAATAAAAGAATATTAAAAATGTAGGTACTTTAACAGAAAATGCTTTCATGTAATTTTGTTGTAACAGGGTTATCGACATAATTAGCAAAGAATAATTTATTAGAATTAATTACCATTATCACTTTCGATTAAGATAAGTAGAACTAATGACTGGATGATGCATGATTATTGAGAAATAAAAATATTGTGAATGTTACTAGTGCTTTCATTATGTTTAATGGGATATTTAGTTAAAGGTGGTAGGATGTAATGATTGTAAATAATTAATTTGTTAAGACCAAAAAATATTTTAGTAGTGGAATATTATTGTAGGTACTATTTTATAAGCATCTCCTTACTATTTCTTTTTTAAATTAGATGCAGTTAGTCGCCAGCTCTTTGTACCTTGTAAGCGTTAATTGTATGTTTGTAATGTTCTCTGCGACACAGGTACTCTAGACCGTAGTACTAGTATTTAGAAAAAAAAAGGATCCGAAGTACATGCAGATAACCCAATAATTGTTGTATTCATGGTATCAGTATAGAAAAATGATTTTAATTGGTGTGCAGGTAAGCGGAGGCGAAGATGGTGCTCGATATGGACCATCCCTGATGCCTGGTGGTCACCCAGCTGCGTGGCCGCATATCAAACCTATATTCCAGGTATGAACAAAATAGTTTCTATATACATTGATATCTTAATATCATAATAGTATGCTAAGCTAAAAGTCGTATTGGTTCAATGGTGAAGGTACCTGCTTCGTAAACACGAGGGCGTGGGTTCGAATCCGGGCAAGTACCAATGTGATTTTTAAAATCATATGAACTCTCTAAGTTTATCTGGACATTACTGACTGACGGTGAAGGAAACATCGTGAGAAAACCTGGACTTCTGAGGAAGTCAAAAATCGCCAATCTGCCTTAAGGAAGCGTGGCGATCAATGCTCATCCCCTCTCTGTATGAAAAGAGGCTTTTTCCTGCAGTGGGATACTAATAGGCCGATACGAATGTCGAAGGTAGATAAACTAATTTTAAAAGACGAACTAGTAAATATAAGTCACAATATTCCTAGAGAGTCATAGTGGTTACAAGTCTCACATGGTGATGGTTGTAAACAGAATGATGAAATTGACCTAAAATAAGCGTAGTGTTAATGACAATATAACAATGTAGGTCTCATGCTGATTGGGTTTTTTGCAACGAGTAAGATAACGACTGCGTGATTGCCGGTTAAACAAGGCTTGCAATTAACTTAGCAAGAAAATTTGGAGTGTAAATAACGTAATAGTTTGATGACACATCACAACTAGCATCTATAAAGTAGCCTCGACAGCCCGAACGAATCATAGGCTGATATCTTTTCCATGACGTTACTGATATATACACTAATCAATTAATCAAATATGATAAATATATAATAGTTCAGATATCACTGTAATTTAAGGTGTTGTCTATACTATTATATAAAGTTTGTTAGTTTGTTTGTTTGAACGCACTAATCTCTGGAACAATCAGTCGGATTTGAAAAATTGTCTTCATTCTTTTTTTTAATAATTTATTTAAGTTTTATTTTAGGAACTAAGAAGCTTATGTAAAGATATGGATATAACTTTTGAACTAAGCGGTCTATTATGTTAAAACAAAAAACAATAATTATTGCAAAGAATAGGTAGTAATCACATTATGATGGCTGGCTTAGAAGATACGAGGGAACAGTTGAACATACTATGTATGTATGTTCAACTGTTCCCTCGTATCTTATATACATACATACATAGCCTGTCGAATACATCGTCGGGTAAAAATTAAAGTAATCATAAAACAAATTACCAATCATTTACAAAATACAAGTATTTAAGAAAAATATAATTCCTTTTGGCCTTAATTTTTTTTAAATTCTCCAAATTCTCAGAATTATGTCTGCATAGTCAAACATTTTCATTACGCCAACGTATTCTACACCAGATGTGCTTTAACGTTTCTAACTTTGTCAGAACGTCAGTTGTGAAATGTTTTTATAGGCACTCCGGGCGCCGGGTCATTTATTAACTTATGATTTACTTTTCGTGGACTTCATTTTCTATGGTGATATTTAATAAAAATATCTGACATCATGATCAAAAAGTATTTATTTCTTCCTTAATGAATAAATAACTAAAATTAAAAATATTATATTTATTTTAAATATTTTTTGTCGATAAAACTGTGTCTAGTGTCACTCAGATTCATATGTACACTTTATGAAGACTCACACTGTATTATAAGAGAGCTGCTAGAACATAGTTTACATACACAACATAATCCATGCAAGAAAAGGTATAGATTACTAGCTACATCCTGCGGCTTAGCCCGCGCGGCCATCGATAGTATTTGGGCTATGTCATAGCCTATAAAACCTTTCTAAACAACTGGGCTATCAAGCGCAAAAGAATATTTAATACTATTTATTTACTAGACGTACGTATACTAGACGTCCGCCCTCGCTTTGCTTTTGTATCAAAAGTTTAATTCGGTCTCACAACAAACGCCTACGGAAAATATCATTGCAATAGTGTCGTATTGCATTATTTAGATTTTCAGAAGCGCTTAAAAGATTGAAATTTTGAAAATTGTTAAATAATAAATAAATAGGAAAAAATGTTAAACATAAAAAAAATAGAAAGCTACAAATAAAACCTGTTCTATTTGTAGCTTTCTAAACGTGAAAGAATTTTTAAATCGGAACATACAAACCAAACAAACAAACATACAAAAATTCAAATCTTTTATCCTTATAATATTAGTTTAGATTATTATAAATGAACCGCAAGAGCTAAGAACACATTTGGAATTACCTGTCACATTTTGGAATGTGGTTGTGTATGTTATTTTACTATTTTTAATATGTATAATGAATGAGGCTGACATATATTATATATACAGGCTATATGCGCAAAGGCAAACGACGAGCCGTGCTGCGATTGGGTCGGCCAAGACGGCTCTGGACACTTCGTCAAAATGGTACATAACGGTATTGAATATGGAGACATGCAGCTCATTTGCGAAGCCTATCACATTATGAAAGATGTTTTAGGTAAATCATTAAGTATATTTCGTACTTTTAAAGTATACCTAAATAAATATAAAGATAATTAGAGATATTTTATATTTATGTTAAAACACTTCAGATATGGAACAAGGTGAAATGGCTGATGTGTTTGAAGAGTGGAACAAAGGAGAACTAGACTCATTCCTCATTGAGATATCTAGAGATATTTTGAAATACAAGGACACTGATGGTGAGTCTTTATTCGTCTTGTGTTTAAGACAGTTAAAACATAATATCTATTGATCAGAAATAATTTGTAACACAGAAATACTACCGCGGTAACACACATAGGTGTGAATGTGTAAAATGTGATGAGCGTCTTTAAGTAACCTCGATTTTTTTTTTTAGTTTAATATGTTTTGCATCCAATACATTGTTCACAATTTTATAATTTAACTCAATAATTTAACATTTGTTAATGCAATTTAAACGAGCATTGTTCTTCAAAACGAGTTTTGAAAATTATCATTAAAACAGAACGTACATGAAGTAGGACGGTACATTTTTGAACAAGGTCTTTCTGTGACTAGCTCCATGTGGTTTATCAGTGCTATAGTCGTATGTGTTTCTAGGTAAATATTTATTGCCGAAGATCCGCGATACGGCCGGTCAGAAGGGCACAGGCAAGTGGACGGGCATCGCTGCATTAGAATATGGTGTGCCTGTTACGCTAATCGGAGAGGCCGTTTTCGCTCGCTGTTTGTCCGCTCTTAAAGGTTATTTTCTTTTATCTTACATTATTCCTAAATTAGTTGATAATTACTTAGTTAATTAAATTCTTGGTGCAAGCTATGAGCAATGTTACAAGTATTTTAATTAGGAATTATTTAGCAGTAATTTATACTGATAAAGCATACACAAAGCGAAATGACGTAATCTGACTATATAGTGTAATCGAAAATAAATTTGTATGTCATGAATTTTAGCATGTTTATCAATATTAGGCAAATACCCGATATAAATGGTTTTGTTGGTTGCTTTTCAGAATAGTTGTTATGTTAAATTTGTCTTACTACTAAAGAAAATATGGTAACTTAGTGGGTTTAATGTACTAAACAGTAAAGCGATGACTTATTTGCTCATGAATTAGTTTTAGCTATCCCATCTTATTGTACCTATGTTGTTAGTCCATCAAGTAAAAATGCAATGTTTTTCAGATGAGCGAGTGCAAGCGAGCAAAGTATTGCATGGCCCTAAGGTCAAGTTCACGGGTGATAAGAAGGCATTACTGGAACAATTGCGAAAAGCACTTTACGCCAGCAAGCTCATATCCTACGCACAAGGGTTCATGCTCCTCCGTGAGGCGGCAAAGGTATACTTATTCACATACATTTTGGTTTACAAGTAAAAATAAAAGCTAAAATTGAGTAGAGAAACTAAGTGAAATCAAAATGTGAGTACCTAATAAAAAGATTTTCAGTTATTTTGTACATAATTTACTCTACACATAATAGATGCACAAGCGCATGATTGTCTTACAGCAACGTAAATGCCACTTTTCGCACAAAAAAGGAACGAGAATTACTCATAATTTATTAACAGTCTGCAAATTTAGATTTCATATTATTACAGGTTAATTCTTGGAATCTAAACTACGGTGGCATTGCGTTGATGTGGCGCGGGGGCTGCATTATCAGAAGTGTCTTTTTGGGCAATATCAAGGTAAGATTGGTCAGGTAATATTCCCAGTGTTGTGTTTTTGATAACTATCAAATTACAACACTGGGACACAATTACAAGTATTAGTGTGATTCAAAAACTATTTCTAACTACCAGAAAACACCGAAAGTGTGGATAGGATCATCTCGTTAAAATCTCTACTGGCATTCTTTCTTAAGTATTAAGTATGTAGCTGAAATTTATTTAGTAAAATTAGTAGCAATACTTAGGCTAAATTTTAAAATATAGTGTCGTGTTTCGTGTAAGTTATATTTACTTAATAAAATGGTACAAAAATTAAAATTTAATTGAAATAATTCACACCAAAAGTATACTGATTTTCATTCTCGATCATGTTTTGATTAGGTATGTAATATGTAGGTACAAATCGTATATAGATAACCTTAACTCATTGTTTAAGAACGATATACGATAAATGACTTTGTGTCTATTTTATCGAATTCATGATGCGAATCGCAACTGAAAGACACCCAGATATTCAATATTAGGAGGGCTGCTATTTATTTATACGGAATAAACTAAAATAACTATCACTGAGAATTAAATATGGTTTTATTGCTTTTCAAAATATTCGCCGTGATGATCGATGCACTTTTGCATTCGGTGAAACCAGTTTTCATAGTACTTTTTCCCAATCAGAAGGCGGTATCTCCAACATGATTTTTGAATTTGGCTTCTTCTCGGGATGAAAATCGTTGACCACGTAATTTATTCTTCACGGCTGGAAAAAAAAAGAAATCGTTGGGTGCCAATATATGGCGGATGATCCGTTAATTCCACCCTCCAAATATCAGGTCGTTTCACTAACAGCTTGCATTGTCGTGATGGAGAATGATTCTGCGTTGTGAATTGTCGCAATCCTAATGTCGCAAAGATTTCTGGCAAACAAATGGTCTTGTATCACTCCGAATTAACAGATTGACGATTTTCTAGTAGTACAGTAGCCACGTGTTACATCTATACAAAAAAAAAACAGGCGACTATTTGCTTCAAAGTGCTTTCGCAAGAGCAACTTTTGTTGGGTTCGGCTCATGTTTGAATACCCAAACTGTTGATTGTTGCTTAGTTTCGGGATTATAATTATGCATAAATCCAGGATTTATCACCTGTGTAGATATTATAAACAGCTTTTGATAAACTACAATTTTTTTTGCACCAATCGACACGAACCTGTTTTTGATCTATTAACAAGTTGTGCGGTATCCAACGCGAACAAACTTTTTTGCAGCCAAGTGTTCGTGTAATATCTTATGTATACTCGTCATACTCTAATGCCCATGGACGCCTCTATCTCTCGATATTCAACATGATAATCTCGCATTAGTTCACGTATTGCGTCAATGTATTGTGGCACAACTTAGGCCGACCATCTATAATTTCGTTCGTGAGCATGTAACGTCCACGATTAAACTCACTAAACCAGTGATACACAGTGGTCTTTCATGGAGCTTGATCCCCAAAAGTCAAACTGAGTTAATCGATGCACTGATATTGAGTTAGGCTACGTCAAAAATCATAATAAATCATCGCACGAAAATTTTCTCGAGTTAAATCCATTGTGATAATCACGCGCTATTTTAAAATCGCACTATATAATGAAACGATTGACAGTCGGATGAAACTAACTGCAGTCTACAGCTAAAGAGTTCCATTTTCAAATGTAATAATTACTTTTTAAATATTATTTATACATGAAAGTCTCAAGAACTCACACATACACTTCACGCACTGTTGGTTTGTGCATTCTCAGTACCTATCATGCACTGACTTTTATCATGGCACAATGATTATAAAGCACCTTAAAAATAATTGTATCTGGTACTTGAAACACATTTGCTAATGTGTCATCTTTAAACGAGCATCGTCTAATACTATTTTCTTTACTTTTTCAATGATTTTGGAGTAGTCACTTCAACAGATCGCCTTAGTCGAAGGTTTTTGAGCCTCAGTAATGAAGATAAACATGGTTTATTGAGGCAAATACTTACTCTGAATGTAATTTGGTTTGATAATCAAGAACCTGAGTCTACGTAAGACTCCATGCAGTGACATAAAAAAGGTACACCAAGTCATATTGCAAAGGATGTCCTGCTTTTTCACGTAAATTTTCAAGTTTATAATAGTATCGTTTCATTGGCAGTCGCTAGAAAAATGGAGAATCAGGGCGAGCGGAAGTAAATCAGTCCAAGTTAGCTTCACTCTACGAAGAGGAATATGCCATCCTGTAAACCTAGGCAATCGACAACTGCCTCAAAGTGACTCTGTCAAGTATTTAGGCATTCACTTAGATCAGCGTTTGAAGCGGAATAAACACCTACAGACGAAAGGAAACGAAATGAACATCCGTTTAAAAAAAATGTTATAAAAATAGGTAAAAATTCTAAACTTTTCATTGACAATAAGCTGCTTATATACAACGTCGCATTAAAACCCATCTGGACCTATGGCATCCAGTTATGAAGGTCTGCATAACATAACTATCATACAGAGAGCACTAAACGGCATACTTAAGCACATATGTAATTTTCCCTGGTTTATAATGAAAGTCCATGAATACCTGGGAATTAAAACAGTCAAGGAAGAAATCAGCTCGTGCAGCAAAAAGTATAAGTAGCGACTAAGTAGACATCCTAAGTCGTTGCCCCAACAGCAGTTAATGCCAGATGGACCAAATCGTCTTAGACGGTTTAAAATACTGTTGCTGGATAGCCGGTAATCAGCCTGAATATACGTGGACTTGGACGTGGACTTTGTCGAGGTATTCCCCACTGGAATAGCTCGACAAGTCCATCTTCTTTAAACACATCTGCTCTTAGTTGTATAGACTGATTGCAAGATCTTCACATTAAAAAAACATTGCTGTGTTTATAAAATTTTTGCTATGGGATTCGATAAAAGTTTTGGCCTGTTCATAGTACAGCGAGCTGTGATGTGATGACATTTGATAATTGTCAATGTTTGAAAGTGAGTATCGAAACGCTCAAGGTCATTGGCGGCTACGAGTCCCGTATGACAAGCCCAACACAGCAAATGAAGTGAACCCATGTTTTATTTACTTATTCTTTAATTTCGATCTTGCATAAACCAAGCACACTTAAGGCATGCTACTGCTAAATTGAATATAATAAACATTTAGGCAATTGCATACCGTCAGTGGTATTGATAAAAGCCTTTTTGATTTACTTGAATAACAGAATAGACAATAGAAAGTTGTAACGGTTTAAAGAGATGGAAAGGTAATTTTATTAAATAATTATGGTTTTAGTTAAGTCAATATACTTATCTACAATAGGAAAAGAGGACTTTTTAACAAAAAAATTAAACCGCCGAAGAAACTGAAAAGGAATAAATATAAAACCGACAATCATCTGCTGTTTTCCTTAACTTATGGTTGGAAAAATATCTGAGAATGGAAAGAGAAGACTATTGTTCTTTGAATCAAATTTAGTTTGCCTAACTTCAAAATCAATGGCAGTTTTCATTCACTGCGGAATGAATAATATCATTTTGTATTTTCTTAGATAAATAACTCGATCCTGGTCGGTGGTTTTTGTCGTTTCCTTAAGGACGCATTTACAATTCTATCAAAAATAACCCCTGTTTCGGTTCATTTTGCGGCAAAACGATAAACAATTTTATAATTCTAGCAGATACTACAAATAGAACGGTTCTTTATCTTGTGATGGAACGTGTTTTTTTCTAATTATATTTATTTTAAATGTAGTAAAAACCGTTGTTCTTTGACTCTCAATGCAGAATTTACGAAATCGTGTTGATTTCGAGACCTGTTTTTTTCTTATTATATTCAAAATATTCTAAATTTAAAAGTACCAAAAGTTAGCAAATATCTTCAATTCATAAAATATCGATCAATTTTTTTCATATTTTACAAATTAACACGAAAATCAATGAAAAATGATATCGTCGTTTTCCATACATTTTGCTATGCAGCGTGAACCTTGACGCATTGTAATAAGACTTATTTTGTTTGGTAGTTGTTTTCATCGCATTGAACAGAGCTTTGTGAACAATGAGTATATAACCACTTGAGTGACGATGATATGATTTCTAGTACACACGCGGACTCACCACTGCGGGTCGGGGGACGAAGAAATTATCGCGGCAGTGATTGGTTAATGCATCAATGTCAATCATATTGCACCGCCCCATAGTGTTGTACCACATAATTGTGCCAAAATAAATCGTTATCGATAAAGTAATTTTTATTCTATGTCCGAATACATGGATGTCAGAATTATTTTAACAATATGAAAACAATATAGAAAGATGTCTTACTAATAAATTTACATTATAGGTATTTTTTGTATGTAAATGGTTTATTGTAGAATTTATAAAAGTTATTCATAATTGATGAGTATAATAAATAAATAAATATTTTATTTGCATTTATCTTTACAATTGATTTAATGTCTTCAATAAATGAAAGGTAAAACTATAAAATAATTTTACTTACTAGTAGGTAGGTACATAATGTGTGTCTTTTTAATGGATAAATATTTCCTTTTATCTCTCGAAAAAAAAGATGTCTGGATTAATAAATAAAGTGAATAGAGTAAAGGAAAGTGATTGACACGAGTGAAATAGGTAGTTATAGGCGGTTTATGAATCATGATACGATAGGTACGCTTGTGTTAAAACCTCGGAGCATGTGTATTTTTTTTTCTTAGTTTGTATAATACCAAGTAAATACGTGGTATTTTATTATTAGTAATAGTTGTTGATTGTACTGTGTGTATAAATAATACTAGAAAAAAATAATTTTGTAATTCCAGTCAAAAAACAACACGAATTTTTATTGAACACTTTCTATTCAATTCAGAGTATTTTGTTTGTTTATATAAAAAAGTATATTTACAATCACAAAACTAAATGGAAAAACAAAGTAGGCAAATGTAATTAAAGTGCTGGAGGCGCCCTATCGCATGTTTACGTACCGCGCGGGTGTAGGCATTTATTTTTAAAAATTTGGCCGTGTTACAATACTGTATCGATAGTATTACCGTGGTTATATATATATATATATATATATATATATATATATATATATATATATATATATATATATATACAGTATTTAAGAATGCTATTAATAATAAGAGTTTCAAAAATTACGTATTTCGACAAAAATAAAATTATTATTATCACATTAATTTTAAATATTTTATAATGAAGTTAATTATAAGCGTACTAAAACAGGTAAAAACATTGTCGGCGTTGCTGAACTAAATAAACGCCGTCGGTTTTTTAAATTTTCAAAAGAATCAAATGTGTCAAATGTGAAATCCCTTGAACAAATAACGCTGTATTTGCTAGGATACCAATTGTCTGTTAACAGCATTTATCCATTTTTCTTTTATTTCAGGGCTCTTCGAAAAACTAAGATGTTAGAATAATTAATTAATTTTAAAATATCTTTAATTAATATTGTTAACCGAATCATGAATACTAATTATCGATATCAACTTTATTTCCGATTTGTCTCAGCGCTACTGTGACAGAAAAAAACAAAAAGAGACGGAACTATTGACAATCGTCTCGCGCGAGAAAGAGAGACAAACTTTGATGGTGACGTATTTACGTCATACAACCAATATCACTTGAGCCCTGCAATCACAATAAATATTTATCATAACACAACTAAAATCGTACTTTACCGGTGAAAAGTTATACCATCCTTGTTATAACTTGATGTTTTAGTGGATTTTCCACACCATTTATCAGAGCAGGAAGGCATTTTCGTAAAAAAATTAAGAATGTAGCGTATTGACATGTGCGCACAGATCTGACACTTGGTCGGAACTAAATGAGTAAGCTCTGTCGCGGTTTGATATAAGCGCTAAATGCCTTATCTTTGGCGAGCGTTTGTACGCTGTATTAGCAGTCAAGTGGATCTATCGTCTTTGTTTGTGAACAAGAATCAGTCCGCGCTCGGCGCCCGTCGTGAGTGGACCTGTGTCGCTAATCGGAAGCTGCTCGACTCGTAAATTTCGTTGTATAAACACAATGTAGTTGACAATACTAGATTTGATACTTACAAGAGTTGCAAGCATTTTATACGAAATAGTTGTCAAGGTATTATTGTTTTTGCTATAAGTACCTAAGTAGCTATTATTATTAGTTGCGTTTCGGACATGCTGAGAAATTTGAATGTCTACTTCGGTGACTGCTATTGGGACTAGCTAACGAGTAGAGCTAGGTGTACCGAGTATGGGCTCGTTTTGTTAGTTATGAACTTATGATGAGACCTTACCACCGAACATGATGAAGTGACCTGAAGGTCTACTTCGGTGACTGCTACTGGAACTAGCTAACGAGTAGAGCTAGGCATAACGAGTATGGGCTCGTTTTGTTAGGTATGATGAGACCTTATCACCGAACATGATGAAGTGACCTGAAGGTCTACTTCGGTGACTGCTACTGGAACTAGCTAAAGAGTAGAGCTAGGCATACCGAGTATGGGCTCGTTTTGTTAGGTATGATGAGACCTTACCACCGGACAAGATGGAGTGACCTGAAGGTCTACTTCAGTAACTGCTACTGGAACTAGCTGATTAGTAGAGCTGGGTGTACCGAGTATGCGCTCGTTTTATTAGTTATAATGAGACCTTACCACCGGACATGTTAG
Source organism: Parascotia fuliginaria (assembly GCA_963082885.1). NCBI lineage: Eukaryota > Metazoa > Arthropoda > Insecta > Lepidoptera > Erebidae > Parascotia > Parascotia fuliginaria. Next base: position 18,293,452 of record OY720170.1, on the reverse strand, counting down.
TGTCCTGAAAGTTTACTTCAGTGACTGCTATTGGAAGTAGCTGATTAGTAGAGCTGAATGTGCCTTCTGGTCACTCCATCATGTCCGGTGGTAAGGTCTCATTATAATTAACCTAACGAGCCCGTAATCGTTATACCCAGCTCTTCTAATCAGCTAGTTCCAGTAGAAGTCACCGAAGTGGTATCAGGACACTTACGCGAATCCACTTGCGCAAAAGACATTTGCGCATTGCGCGAAAGACTTTTGCGTGAATGGACATTTGCGAGAAAGAAACTGGCACGAAAACTTTTGCGTGAAATATGATAAAACAAGATTCTTAAGTCAAATTTAATAAAAGCAGCCGCCATTTTGAACTTTGCTGATTTTGTACCTATTGCTTTCAAAAACGATATCTGAGTGTCCCAACGATGACCGAACACGAATCTTAAGTCAAATTTAATAAAAGCAGCCGCCATTTTGAACTTTGCTGTTTTTGTACCTATTGCTTTCAAAATCGATACCTGAGTGTCCCAGCGATGACGAAATACGAATCTTAAGTCAAATTTAATAAAAGCAGCCGCCATTTTGAACTTTGCTGATTTTGTACCTATTGCTTTCAAAAACGATACCTGAGTGTCCCATCGATGACCGAACACGAATCTTAAGTCAAATTTAATAAAAGCAGCCGCCATTTTGAACTTTGCTGTTTTTGTACCTATTGCTTTCAAAATCGATACCTGAGTGTCCCAGCGATGACGAAATACGAATCTTAAGTCAAATTTAATAAAAGCAGCCGCATTTTGAACTTTGCTGATTTTGTACCTATTGCTTTCAAAAACGATACCCGAGTGTCCCAGCGATGACCGTACACGAATCTTAAGTCAAATTTAATAAAAGCAGCCGCCATTTTGAACTTTGCTGTTTTTGTACCTATTGCTTTCAAAATCGATACCTGAGTGTCTCAGCGATGACCGAACATAAATCTTAAGTCAAATTTAATAAAAGCAGCCGACATTTTGAACTTTGCTGTTTTTGTACCTATTGCTTTCAAAATCGATACTTGAGTGTCCCAGCGATGACCGAACATAAATCTTAAGTCAAATTTAATAAAAGCAGCCGCCATTTTGAACTTCGCTGTTTTTGAACATATGGCTTACAAAATCGATGTCTGACTGTCCCAGCGATGACCAAACAAGAATCTTAAGTCAAATTTTGTTGAAGCAGCCGCCATTTTTAACTTTTGCTGTTTTTGAACCGATTGCTTTCAAAATCGTAATCTGAGTGTCCCAGCGATAACTTAACACAAATCTTAAGCCGAATTTAATAAAAGCAGCTAGTAATTTGAACCTTGTGGTTAGAGAACCGATTTCTTTCAAAATTGATATTTCTGTGTCCTTGCGATAACCAAACACGAATCTTAAGTCAAATTTAATTAAAGCAACAGCCATTTTGGGCTTGGCTGTTTTTAAACAGATTGCTTTTAAAATCGCTGGGATACTCACTAAATACATTTTGAAAGCAAACAGTTAAAAAATTGCAAATTTCAAAATGGCGGCTGCTGTCATTAATTTGACTTAAGATTCGTGTTTGAACACTCAGTTATCGATTTTGAAGGCAAACGGTTCAAAAATAGCAAAGTTCAAAGTGGGGGCTGATCCATTCATTTTGACTAAAGATTAGTGTTCAGTCATCGCTGGGCCACTCAGATATCGATTTTGAAAGCAATCGGTTTAAAAACAACAAAGTTCAAAATGGCGACTGCTTTATTTATATTTGACTTGAGATTTGTGTTTGGTCATCGCTAGGACACTCAGATATCGATTTTGAATGAAATTGGTTCTATAACAGCAAAGTTCAAAAAGGCGGCTGTTTTAATGTAATTTTACTAAAGATTCGTGTTCAGTCATCGCTGGGACACTCAGATATCGATTTTGAAAACAATCGGTTCAAAGACAACGAAGTTCAAAATGGCGACTGCTTTAATTAAATTTGACTTAAAATTCTTGTTTGGTCATCGCTGGGACACTCGGATATCGATTTTGAAAACAATAGGTTCAAAAACAGCAAAGTTCAACGCAAAAGTTTCGCGCGAGTGTCTTTCTCGCAAATGTCCATTCACGCAATGTGTGACTCCATGCCCACCAAAACTAATTCTAAGTACAAAATAAAAAACATAATTAGAAATTTCAAATACAAGTCATTCCAATTAAACAAAATAAAAATTTATTTCTAAAGTATCAACGTGAGTTTATTTTCATATAATCGCCTTAGTTAGGCTGACCTATGTATGTGTGTGTGAAATTTGTTTATGTATTGGTGCGATTCGATACCTATGATTTTTGAGAACGCGTCCTTAAGATGTTACACACCGTTAATAGACCGAGGGCTAGGAGGGTTAACGAGTAGCGCACCGTTAATTAAATGAGTACTGTCGAATATTTATATGTTTATGAGTCTAAGGTTAAATTTAATCTAGGGTCTGATCTAAAATAATATTATAAACAGAAAACATAAGATTTTTTTGTATTTTTAGTTGCAATGGATAAACTCAAAAACTTCATCTATGTATATAAAGCTACACTATTAGCGAGTAAAATAGGCTTCTTATTATCTCTATATCTCCACAACATTAGGTGTATTTACCCGTGCAAAGCCGGGGCGGGTCGCTATCAGCTTAAATTATATGTGTCTATATTTTTCAAACCCCTGCCCTAGTTTAATAGATCTAACAACGCAAATTATTTATAATTATTTTATTCGAATGAATATATGATAATTTTGCAGGAGGCGTTTACGAAAAACCCTCAGCTGACTAATCTACTATTGGATCCATACTTTTGCGAACGTATCGGTGCGTCACAGCAATCCTTGAGGGAGATATTCTGCCAAGCTGTTATGAGCGGCGTGCCTGTGCCGGCGTTCTCTGCTGCCCTTGCTTTCTACGATGGATACAGATCCAGTGTGCTGCCAGCTAATATGTTACAGGTAAATTTAATTTAATTATTACTAAAGACCGAATATGGATTAGACTAGCACCAGAGTGTGCAGTTTAGCACAAGCTCTCAGCAGTGGGAAGATACAGGCTGTGGATGATGATGATGATGATGATACGTCAGTCCATCGGTTAGAACAGACTTATTTTAGAAGGGATTTGTTTTGTACGAGAATCAATACTTATCTTGCCGAACGTGCGACTGCACAAATTGCCGTATGCGGTTCACCTGAGGTAAGTAAGTGGTAAACGTAACCTATGGACATGGTTGTGTCTTCTGTAAACAGAACTAAGCCATTGTCGACCGTGTATAGAAAAGCTCATGAGGGAGGAAAAGGAAGAGGGCCGAGGGACGTAGTTGACACTCCGACACTCTTAAATTTCTATTACGACACATTTATTTTCGATTGTTTTTATTATGATTTGTATATTTGATATATATTATATTAAACCCTGCAATTAAAATATTATAATATATAAATTCAAAATCGATCAGTAATTCCAGAGATTAGCGCGTGCAAACAAACAAACAAACTTCCGCTTTATATATAAGTAAAGATTATTATTTTATTTATCATAATATTTTTGTCATTCAAATGTATACATTATACTTTAAGCAAGATGTGTAGCTATTAAACAGTTTGATATTGCAGGCTCAGCGGGACTACTTTGGCGCGCACACATATGAGTTGGCCACCAAGCCTGGCGAGTTTATTCACACCAATTGGACCGGCCACGGAGGCAACGTATCCGCTTCCACCTACAACAACTAAATATAAACTTATCGCTACTATCAAGGGACCAATACCACGTACACTCCCGTCTAACACCAAATTCATACAATGTAAACAAACAGTCTTTTAAATACTTTGACTAATAATCAAAACTAGAATTACGAATTACTTGTTGCGGACATCAAATTTATTTATAGCTTTATTTTTTTATAAAATAATTTTTGTTTTCGAGAACCAATGTGTAATTTATTAAAAAATATAAGTTTGACCAATATCATAAGTACAATATATTTTGTAAATTTTTATTTATTTTAGATTTGTCCTCGCAGATCTGAGTTCACTTGTTATACTGTGATAATAAAATCGTAACATACAAATTCCATTTCAGTGGTCAAATCGTTGCGTTTAGAGGTCAACGCTTAATTTTAATTACATTTTTTGTTACTGTTGTAATTACAGTTTGTCTTATTATCTTAATGTTAATAAATAAACGGTTACAATAAAATTTAATACCATATCTATCTATGTCATATCTATACTATTATTTATAGCGGAAGTTGTATTATATTGTTTGTTTGTTTAAACGCGCTTATCTCTGAAACTACCATTCGGGTTTGAAAAATTCTTTTGCGTATGACAGCCCAGTTCTTGAAGAAGGTTATAGGCTATGTTACATCACGCTACTGGCGATGGGAGCTGAGCAGTAAGCTAAGACGCGAGTAAAACCGCGCCGCGGAAAGCTAGTTTAACATAAATAATACAAATATTTGGAGTAACAACAAATTAAATAGAATTAATCGATTACACAATATAATAATGTCATACCACATGTCCTATTTAAAATAAACATAACATTAATTTGAATTGTGTGAAGTTATTAATAAATTGCCGACAACTTGAACGGATTCATGCAATTGTTTTTAAACCATTCTAGTACTACTTTACAAAATGTTGATGCATTTTACTGCTGTTAGGTTTATATTTATAATTATAAAATGTTGAATACGAGTATAATAACGCTTATGTGACTGGAAGCTGCCTCGCATACCTTACGATTATAGGCTTAGGGTACATTTTTGTTATGTTGTTTCGTAGCGTTTATGACATTCCTGATGTATTTGAGGCACATTTATGTTATGAGAACAAATTAATATTTCGCTTTCTTATTGCGCTGAATTTAATAATTAATATTTAATAACATATTATTATATAGGTACCTATATTGCGGTAACTTTGCAATAATTGAAACTTGCTATAATATATTATTTTATGAATTTATATTTATAAGGATAATGGGACTACTTTTGATAATTTAAATATACAATATAAATTTTAACTTGCCGTTTTATTTAAATCCTATTGTTCAGATCAGCAATCTACATCAACATAAATAACACTGTATACTACAGGCCATATTATTGCAGAGTAGCGAAACGGCTTTTTGTTTAGATAAATTGCCGCTCGTTGTACCTATTTTAAGATGCTTTTTTACGTCCTGCATAAATTTTTTGGCAGAATACCTATAGCAAATCTTTATCATGGCTCCGATTTCCGATCTGTTGCGCATAATTAATTTGGGGATCGTATCTAAAAGCCTATCTGTTGTATATGTATATTAATTGCGGATTCTAGCCATTGCGTTCCCGGTGAATTCGAGCACAGAGAGAAAGTCTGTGCTCGAAGTCACCGGGAACGCTCAGTGCTCGATTCCCTAGCACAAACTCGCGTATTTCTAACAACGCTGTGAACGCTAGACACTCGTCTGTCGTGCGTTTACTTGTTTGGATCTAGAATTCTGTTCAGCAAAATGTGAGCTTTTGGATTTTGGGAACGCTCAACGCTCGACTCTCGTGCGCGTATTTGTGAAGTTTCCACATTTTGTTTATCAAGATGCTGGGAACTCTCGGCACTCAATTCAAGTGCGTGTGCCTGTGTGGTTCTCATATTTTGTTCGGCAAGACGTGAAAGTTCAACGCTCGATTTACTTGCCCGTGTTTGTATGACTCTAGCCCGCATGTCGTAATGATTTTAGGGTATGCTCGGCACTCGATTCTTTTGCGAGTACCTGTGTGATTATCATTTTGTTTAAGGCGTTGTAAACGTTCAACGCTGGATTCCCTTGCCCGTGTTTGTATGACTAGCCCGCATGTCATAAAGATTTTAGGAACGCTCGGTACTCCCTTCTCGTGCCCGTAACTGTGAGATTGTCCAGCAAAGCATTGGGAAATTTCGGCACTCATTGTGATATGTATTCTCTCTGATTCGCAAAACGATTTTCATTTTCAGACGAAAATTTCCCAATTTCACACGTACTTTAACAGCCCTCGCCTGAGAACTAAGTATGTTTAGTAAGTTAATTTAGTTTTTTTAGGCATTTTCCTTAGTAGGTTTACTAAACATTTTTAAAAGTACTAAACAACGAAATCAAAATATTTCCTTATGAAAACTATTTGATACATCCTTGGTAGCCGACGACTGAGCCCCGCAGAGACTTAGCGTAGACTTTCTTACTGCGCATTGAGCTGTGCGCAGTGACGTGAATTTTTAGAATAAATTAAGTGCCTACATTTTAAGTTTATTCAGAACGAACATATATATTTACCCACATTTTTTTTTAATCTATTCTCTTTATAATACCTACTAGTTTAGAGAAACTGCACGTACTTAAGTCTTTTCCCTATGGTTCAAAAATAATTTTTTTAACGACGAATAATTTGACTGAAATTTAAGTTACTTAAGACCAAGTAGGTCCTAACACAGTTTCCACTCCAACCTATTTATGAGAGAAACTAGTGTATAAAATAATAAATTTTCATGTAATGCCCTGTGGAAAGAATCTCTCCAGATTAAATAAAGATGGTACTCTACAGCCATCTGTCTAAACATTTTCTGTTATTCATAAATTCATATATTTTTTTAACGTTTTCATATTTGTAGACGTCAGTAAAATATATATATGTTATGATTAGTGCTAATACAATAGATGATAATAATATTATTTCAGTCACTTAGAGCTTTGTATATATTAACATTCACAAATATTCTGCAGTAATGGACACTGAAAAAAAATGAGCACGAAGATTTTATGTTTCTGGTTTGTTTTGTAGTGAATCGTAATGCAGGTAGGTAAGTATGTTATCAGAATTATCACCATTGTTCTGGTCTGTCTAGGGGTGGTTTCGATCCTATTCTTTGTAGCATAAGCTTTTCTGTCGTCCTAGATGCTTTCGTGTACCTACTGGGATCTAAACCAGTTAAACTTTATGTTAGTTTACTTAGTTTATTACCGCAGTGTAACATCTTCTTTAATAACTACTATTAATAGGTATCTTGCGCCGCGTCGTTCGAACACATCGCTTTAAGCCGACCTTCAGTGTGTAAATAGTTTATTTTTAACTAGCGACCCGCCCCGGCTTCGCACGGTGGCAATGCTGATACTATATTTAGTAGGTATCAGCATTGCCCGTGCGAAGAAAAACAAATGCTGTGAACGTTGTATAATTATTACACATTCTGTAGTATATTTAATTTTTCTACAGAATTCCGGCCTCCTACCGCTATATCCCTCCCTGCATTTTTAATCTGCAATATTTTGAAAATATTTATTTAAATTACATGCTGCAAAGGGCATTGTTGATTTATATTAAATGCACAATGTATTTAAGGTACTTAATTTGATAAGGATTAATGCTGAATTGCTTAAAATCGCTTCGAAAATAAGCCATTATTTCTCATAAAAAGTAAAGGATAAAAATGGTTATTGTGGGTTATCCCTTAGAGATAGGCATATACTATCCCGGACTTTTTTTGTAGACCTTAAGGTGTACAATACTGTAGTACATTATTTTGATCTATCTTGTAGGGTTTAGCCAGCGTTGCAGTGTAAGCGCAAAAAATTTTGGTTATTTACGACTACACATCTAAATTTATCAGTGTTTCTCTACTATATTATGCATGTTATATACATATAAAACTTCCTCTTGAATCACTCTACCTATTAAAAAAAACCTGCATCAAAATCCGTTGCGTAGTTTTAAAGATCTAAGCATACATAGGGACAGACAGCGGGAAGTGACTTTGTTTTATACTATGTAGTGAAGTTAACTACCATTATCACAAAACTCGGTGAGTCGGTACCTACTCAAAATACCGTTGCTTACTTACGCTGTTACTAGGTACCTACCAGCAGCATATTTGGTATAAGTATACCTATCGGTTATGGTAGGTACCTACCTGATTTCATTTTGAATCCATTTAAATACCATGTCTGGCTGCTCTCCTTTTATATCCCTTGCGTGTCCAGCTTTTGTATCTATCTTAGTCGTGTGACGTGATAAATTACAGGAATCCTGTTTTTTATTGCTTCCCAACTCCATAATGAAATCGAGATCCAGATCTTGAAACTATCCGTTGTCCGGTTTTCACTGACCACTGGGTGCTATACTGGCTACCATTCAAAGCTTGGATGATGAGGACCAATTTGAGTTTTAGGTCCTCCCCAAGTCTATGTAGGTATATTATGTAATCCGAGCGATACATTCTCAAAGAACCGTTACCTTAAGTACCTGATGATGCTGCCACCATTTGGCCAAAATATTTGTTGTCGAAGTACCTACCTTTCTGTCTGTCGCAGATAAGTCGTGTCAAATATAATGTCTTATCGCAAGTAAGTCCTGTCGTAGCTGATACCCGACGAAGTATCTGACTGCCGAATATATTATTGTGTCCTATCGTAAGTAAGTCCTGTCGCAGTTGAGTCCCATCGAAGTATCTGAATGTCGCAGATAAGTTGTGTCGAAATATATTATGTCCTATCTCAAGTAAGTCCTGTCTCAGTTTAGTTCCGTCGAAGTTAAGGGTTGTTGCAGTTCGTTCTTTTGCTGTAGTGTCTGTCGTAGTTCAGTCGTACACTTTGTAAAAACTTATTGTTTTGCATTTTACAGTTTGTCTTCTAATGTAGTGGTGAAAATGGTGTGTGGATGTCTCTTGGGTGCCTTATTAGTAATTATGTGGCTACCTTGCATAAGGAAGGGTATGTGGGCGAAGCCAGGGCCGGTGTATGCGAAAGACCGCAGAAATCGTTTATTTCAAATAACACCGACTGCGAAATGCTGTGATCGAGATTGTAAAAAGTGAGGACATCTATAGGTCGGTATAATAATTATTATATGTTTACTTTTACCTACTTGCATATAAAAATTGTAGAATTTCTAATAAGTTTAATAAGTGTTCAGGGTGGTCTGAATCCACGCCTTCTTGGAAAAGACTGTTTAACACTGCTCTATTCAACATCCGAATTAAATACCTCGTGCTCGTGAACGACGACGATCTCAATGAACGGTGCATGATAAATAGATAGCGCATCTATTACGAGGCAGTAATCAATGAAAATGTGATAAAATCAAGATTTTTCATCACTTAAAATCTAGTTTACTTGGGAGATGCCTTCGCGCGTAGGTATTCTTCTCTCGCCAAGGTAACATGACAATTTTGACCATACGTTAGTGTGGTGTGAGTGATTGTATGTTAGTGGTGTGTGTGATGGTGACGTCCTCATGTGATGTAATTTATAAGTACCTACCCTGCGCCTCACTAAAAGCGACCGTCAAATTATTTGGCGTCAAACGTTAGAAGGCATTTCGCCAGTTTATTGCTCTAAGACATTAAACTTTTTAACTTTCAGACAGTAAACGTGCATAGTCCGAGACCTGAAACCACCTAGACAAGCGGTCAATCTGAATTTCCCTCAGAATTTGCCATATTACTAACTTATCCTTTGAATGAATTTGCATTATTTTAATTGTCATCAATGCTCATAAAGACATAATAATATTTTATTTAAATGAATTCTTGTACCTACTTAATCTATCAATTTCTGAGTAAATACATATATTATAGATACCTTCATCTATTTATGTATGCGTATGTATATAGTTTTTATATGAAAACATGTATCGAGATAATTAAATAAATCTAGTTGTACCGAGCGATATACAACCTTTTTCATTTTTTGCGCATTAAATACTACTATATTGCTGTAAAGGTAAAACATCATGAAGACACCTGGATTTATTGATTGTAGCTTCTTTTTCTTAGCGTTTTGATACTTAAACAAAAATCTATGACCAAATCTATATTGTGAGGACCTGTATCGCGGCCAAACTAATTGCATTGTCAGAAGCAGCCATTCAAATTCCGGCGTGGCATGTTTGTTTGAGGTATACCACACAAACACTCCAGATTGGTACTTTTACTAGTTCAAAAAAAAAATCCTCTTTGCAAGAAAGCCTAGATCAGGGCTTAAAGTGGACGTAAGAGTGCTAAAAGACCCATCAATAGATCTTTACAATAGATTTTAGTGAGTTCGCAGTCTGTTTATGAACTGCCAAATCGGAAACGGTAATTTATTTATAGGCGGCGGTATATATTTATATTCGTAGCTAAGCTCGTAGCTGTTACAACATTAGGTCATGAGTCCGATTCTCGTGGCCCCACTACTATAAAAAGTGTAATATGCCCTACAAAAATATTTTGAAATTAAATGTGTGTGAGAAATTATCAGTTCTTAGGGGCCCACTGAGATGGGGGTCTTGACCACAGGCTCTGTGTCTCCCTAAGGCAAAGAGTAAGTGTCGCGGCATTGCAGCTTTTGAGGAGTGGCTAAATTGCCGATCGTCGATGCTAAAAGTAGTATGTTTGTTGTGGCCCTAAGGTAGGTAGGTAAGCAAGGGTTAAATCTCATTTAGAAAATAAAAATAAAATGAAACAAGTTAATTTTGCTATTACGTGAAGGTTTATTGAATTAATTGTTTGAAACTATTAATAACAATCAGATTCAGTCATCTAGTTTTTGAAGGTTAATATATTGATATAAACTCTTGCTAAAATTCGTGTAGGTATAACATGAATCACAAGTGTGTTCATTTATAATTTTTAATCTGAATCTAGGTACTTATTACAAATTGATTCTGTGAACAATATCAACATACCAATTGAAAGCTTTGTAATTCGATAAAGTACATAGTCCTCTAGAATAACATCTTAATGATAGATATGAGAAGTGTTATGAACGGCTATATTAATATATTCTGCTGCTAAATGCTATTTTAATTATAATGTTGGTATGTTTATTACCGGATATAGAGTGTTGCATTAACTTATGTATAAATAACGTACATTGAACATATTTTAACATTAATTAGACATTTAACTACTAATACCTAAGCAAAGGAGCAAAACACTGATAACACGAAACGAGGCATTCTGAATTGCCGCTCATTAAACTTTCCGAATCCCCTTTGCTTTTGATAATGTAGGTAGGTACAATAACAGTAATAAATAATTATGTAAATATGTCACTATTAACATCTATTATATTTTTATTATTATAAAATATTTTTAACAGACAACTAGTTTCACGTGTTTTACAAGCAAAGTAAACATGTTTCAGGAGGTAGGTATAGGTAAATACAAAAGATAAACATAGAATAGTTAAAGACGTGGTTCAAACAATGTTACTATTTTATATAAACATAAAATACTTACCTATTATTTACTACTTTGTAAGGTTTTGTAGCTACGTAGGTATAATAAATAGATCTTTCGTATAAAATTCGCATGAAATCACTTTTCTAGAGATAGGTACATAGAATAGAAACTGCACATTTAAGTTTTAAAGTCTTCTAGTTCCATCAGTACATTTTTCTAACAACGTTATGTTTTCTAAGATTAAGTACCTACAATATAAATCTAAATTGGTATATTTTTCTGTAATATTGATTGCCTAATATTCTGAAAACGGCGACTATAATTGAAATATGATTAAATTTTAAAGAAAAGAATTATGAAAATTGAAAGATGATTTACGATGCAAATTGTGTAAAGCAATTTTCTACTTCTTGTCTCGAAGGAACTGGAATGTGAGCTCTCTACTTTTACCAACCATACGCGATGAAATAAATAGAGAGAATTGCTTATGACACTTGCATCGTGTTGGTATCCAACCTTGTTACATTACGTTTACTTTGTTATTTAATAAAGTTCAAAGACAGTATATAGTGTCTACATACAACAGATTTATGCAATTCAGAAATATTAAATATTAAATTCTGTTGTAAATCTGCAAGTAATTATAAAATAATGAATGTTGCTACTACGTTCTATAACTACGTTCTTATAAAGACAATCACGTAAACCTATTGGCCAAAGTTGATAATGTAGACATTAATATGTAAATATTTTATACATCATACATATATATATATATAACAATTGATATCATTCACTAATAGAATCACAATTAATTACATTTCTCACTTTTAGAGTCTATTAAAGTGCCGAAAGATTTGCATGATTTTGCCGCGCGTAAATCTAAAAAATGCGTAAAGCAAGAATCTTATTCTAGTAACAGATTTGAGCGCCAGTATGATCATTTTTAGAGCTATGAATCTTATTCTAGCTAATATTGTGTTGAACAATTTTTGGACCACAAACTATGCACCCTAAATTTAAATTTACATTATATTCTTCCAAGAAGCGAAAAATAGAAATTTTGTTTGTCCGGTAAGTAGGTATCTAATATATTTTTACACCTATATTTGTGTAAATTATCATTCCGGCGCTCTTTTGAATTGCTATTAGGCTTCACTTACATCCTAAAAGGTGTTAGTTTGTCCTGGCACACTAAAGACCGACACCGCTGTGTCATACCAGACCGTTATGTTATGCCACATTAGTATTGGGAATATTATTATACCTTAACAAATTGTCACGTACACAATCAAATGTTCAACGATCATGTCATGTTGGTAAGAAAAGTTCTTATCCTAGTAAGGATAGCTCAATATTATTAAATAGTTATATTCAAATTATTCAAACCATTACTCGCACTGAGTTTAAATATTTTATTAATAATATGCGACGATCTGTCATAGATGCAACGAATGGGCACTGTGATTGTTTTACTCTAGTAGATCTAGTGGTAGATATTTGTAAATACTAATGTCTCCTTTGTACCTACTATGGTTTTACTGTCACGTAAAAGTACTCTCAAGTAAATTTCATGCCTATACAATATTTGATTCTCAGAGCATTTGGTCATACAGATAATAGCGTTATATTTTAACATTTCTTTGGTAGGACTTTATTGCGCGTCTTGATAATACATTGCCTCCTTGCATTTAGGAATCAAAAAGCACATAAATTATATCGGTAAAAACGTTTTTATTAATGATACGAGTGGTTGCGTAGATCATCGTCAGCAGGACAGTCTACTTATGAATATCTATTTATGTGCTAAACAGGTACCTATTACTTTGAACTTATGTTGTAAATAACCCATTATTAGTCTGTAGGTACTTATATGCTAAACCGCTACTTGTTTGAACTTATTAACTCAACTGTTGTAAGTTTGTGTTTAAACACTGAAATGCTATTGGGCTTGGGACGTAATACGGGTAATAACATAAACAGCTATGAGTGTATGTAATTATGTACCTAGGCTTAGAAATTTATTATATATTTAAATATTAACAGTTTATATTATAGACACATTTACCACAGTTCACATGTTGCCTTTACCTTTTTGTAGAAATATGCAAATTGAGGCAGTCTGTAAAGAACACATGTTACTTTTTATTTTTCTTTACAACATAGAAACCTGTAAATACTTACCGATGGAGTTAAATGTATTGCCTGCGTCACTTTGCATGATACTTAAATAAAGAAAGAAACAAATAATTTTACTTTATCGCTGGATTTAATATATCTATATAATTATTTACAAAAAATTGCTGTAACCTGGCAATTAAATAGAGTGTCTTGCCAGTTCTTCTCATGGGTTTACTTGGTTTAGTCTACGTCAGCGAACTTGCTGTATGTTAATTGGCTGACATTTTGTAATTTATAAAGTTCTTAAGACTTTGACTTTGACAGATCAATCTTGTCGGATAGAGGCTGGCAAAAATTTTGATGAAATCCGTCACTACGAATGAAATTCAAATAAATTTTATTGTTGGTCAAATTATACTATCTTTAACTATATTTTGTCAAACTGAAAACTAATAATTTATTTACCGATTAATTAATTTTCAGTGCTTCAGTTATTTTCTAAATACTACGGAAGAAGAAGGAGAAGTCATCCTTAAGGTTGACATTAAAAACGCTTTTAATTCTGTTAATAGACACCCTGTTGGCAGAGGTAAAAATGAAATACTCCAAATTTATAGTTTTTTATGGCAGTGCACCCTTTAAAATTATCTTACAAAGACAGACATTTAGATTCGGCAGTGGGTTGTCAACAGGGTGACCCTCTTAGACCGGCCATTTTTAGCCTTGCTATTAACCCTATTATCCGGCAATTAAAATCAAAAATTAATGTTTGATATTTAGACGACGGCACCTTGGGAGGTCAAGCGGACACTGTTTTGGCCGACTTTTTATTTCTTAAAGATAATTTTAAACGAATTGGTTTGGAATTAAATCCCTCAAAATGCGAAAATTACATTCAAAGCACTACAGACCGACAACTGACTCTACAAAATTTTTGTTCAATAGCCCCGGAAATCAAAATTGTAGAAAAATCTTAACCTCCTTGGGTCACCTATTTTCGAAGACTCTTTTCAAGATTTTATGGACGCCGAAATTCAAAATTTTAATTGCGTTTTGGAAAGGCTTGTCAAAATTAATATTCATTCTGCTATGACAATTATTAGGTACTGTTGTTTTGGCCCTAAATT